>VZTE01002664.1:358727-387233 GCA_013397775.1 Eulacestoma nigropectus | reverse complement strand
TCCTCCTGGATAACAGGGGGACCATTCTGCTCCCTGACACCATCTACCAGCCCAGGAGGACAGCTGTCAACCTGTCTTTCTGTTGAAAACTGTGTGTTAAGTACCTCTGCCTTTTCCTCATCTTTAGTTACTAAATTCCCTCCCACATCTAATAGAGAATGGAGGTTGTCCTTACCCTTCCTTTTGCCATTAATGTATTTATAAAAATATTTTTTATTGTCCTTCACAGAAGTTGCTAGTTTGAGTTCTAACTGGGCTTTTCCCTCTCTATTTTTTTTCTACATGCCCTGGCAACCCCCTTAAACATTTCCTGAGATACCTGTCCCTCCTTCCAAAGGTGATACATCCTCTTTTTATTCCTTAGTTTGTTCAAAAGCTCCTTGCCCATCCAGGCTGGATGTTTGCCTCGTCGACTCATCTTTCGGCACACAGGGACAGTCTGTTCCTGTGCCCTCAAGATTTCTGTTTTGAAGCATGCCCACCCTTCCGGACTCCTTTGTTTTTAAGGGCTGCTTCCTAAGGAACTCTCCGAATAAGCCTCCTGAATAGGCCAAAGTCTGCCCTCCAGAAGTCCAGTGTGTAAGTTTTATTGATGTCCCTCCTTGTTTCACCAAATATTGAAAACTCTATAATTTCATGATCACTATGCCCCAGATAGCCTCCAACCACCACATCTCCCACCAGCCCATCTCTGTTTGCAAACAGCAGGTCTAGCTTAGTCCCTCTCCTGGTGGGCTCACTCATCAGCTGTGACAAAAAGTTGTCCTCCACACACTCTGAGAACCTCCTGGACTGCCCCTTCTCTGCTGTGTTCCCAGCAGATGTTTGGTAGGTTAAAGTCACTTACAAGCACAAGGGCTGGTGATCCTGAAACATCCTCCAGCTGCTTGTAGAATATGTTATCCACCTCTTCTTCCTGGTTGGGTGGTTGATAACAGATTGCCACCAGGATGTCAGCCTTGTTGGCCTTCCCCCTGATTTGATGTATGTCTGCCACTTGCATAGAAATTTTCCACAACCACAGTATACCATTGATTGTGAACTGTGACCCATAGTACAGAAAGACTAATCTGTAATTTAAAAATTAGGTACATAATTAGATTTGACACAGTGCTTATTGTATTATTGTCTGATCTCTTCATACATGTTCCTATTTATGCACTCCTAATTTAAGGTCAAGATGGCTCTCTAAATGAGTAAAATAATTAGGTGAATACTGATTCTATCTGGCTTTTGAAATCCTTCATTTAGTTTCGCTGCTGAAATTCAGTAGTTACAAGAAAGGTAGTTGAAAAAAATTGTCCCTTTAGACATCCCCTCCCCCGCCAAAAACTTTATTATGTATTTATTTTTATTTACAATACAATTAAAACCCACTTTCTATTCTCTCAGGGCCCTCATGGCACTGACAGACCTTACCAGAACTGTCCAGCCTGCCGCTGTGCCTCTCCACAGCCTGTGCAATGCCCAGGATCCTATGTCAGCCTCCAGGGCCACCAGCTCCTGTCCTAGTGATGCTGCAGCAGAGCTGGTCACCAGCCTCCCTTAGCCCTCCCTTGCCCAGCCTCTGGGCTGATGTCCCAGACTTGCCCTGCCCACCTTGGTCCCTGCCTGGAGCCCAGGTAGAGGCTTCCTCTGTCTGCTTCCACGTGGCTGCCTCTGTGTGCCCAGGGAGCATCTATCCCTCCCTGCACCCTGATTACGTTCTCCCTGTTTGGTATGCTTTCTAGTTTGTCCCTGTCAAATAAAGAAAAAATGTCCACCATCATTTAGCTTATACAAATTAATTTTCCATGGAAAAGAGAGAGATTTTGAGTCAGAGTAATTTAAATGTTCCAAGAGAAGTCTTAACACAGACTGCCCACAGGTGCTCTGTGCTTGGAGTGTCTTTCCACTGGGGTTACAGCTGCCTGCGGTCACCACAGTTAAGCTGTTATGTTGTTTTGGTTTGGGTTTATTTTTTGTTCCTGCATAGACTCTCATCACAAACAATATTACAGCCTCAAGAAGACAAAGTTCAGTTGCAAAGTTGAGAATGTAACAGTTCTCAGAACAATTTTTTAAAGAGAGTGTTTGTTTAGACAGTACTCAATAAACTCAAGCAAAGGAAAATGTACACTCCAGACCACACAGCAGAAAAAAAGGGCAAGAGTTCATTATAAGGCCACAAGCACACACATGTGCACATGCTACAACCTTGTTTTTTAAAAGGCTATTAGTAAGCCAAAAGGTAAATTATTATTATTACAAAAATGCATTATTTAGTTCTGTATTTAAATACCATTTTATTGTGTGCATAAATTTGCACTCTAATCCTTGCCACCTATCCAGGATGACATTCACTATCAGATTTATTTTTCGGGAAGATAAAATTTCTGTCTGCAATAAGCTTAAGTCACACAGGGTTTAGAGAAGGAATCTATCATTTTCTTTGCAAGCAGTGGCAATTTATAAGCTTTCAGAAGCAGCCATGATTGTCATATGCTTGGTGGACACTTCTTAAGGAAAACTGTTAGACCTGTCTAACTAACTAGCTAATTATATTTTCAGACCTAACAAATATCTCAATAAAGATTATATTCAAATCTTGGGCCAAGCAAAGCATTTCCTTTTGCATTTCTAGAGCCAGTAACTGAATAAATTCAGTAAGCTGAATACTGGATATCTGTCCAGTGTTGTCAGATGCTTCTCTCCGCATAAGCCAGGAAAAGATAAGTGGTCAAAATAGAACTCACTGTAAGGAAGATAAAAGAAAACATTACAGGAGTCAGACAGAGAACAAGTTGAAGAGAAAGAGATTTAGACAGGAATATGCAGACTTTGGAAGAAGGCATCACTCGTAGAAGCAAAAGCAAAAAACTCCTTCTGAGTTTGTAATTTAGGCAGCAGCAGCAGAGGGGAAAGTCTACAGATGAAGAGATAGACATATTTAGAGGCAGGCATAAAAGAGGAATGAATAAAACTCAAAGCCAGAAACAGTACAATTAGATGAATGCAAAAGGATGGGCCTTGGCAAAAAAGCAACTTGATATTTTTCTGCCCTTTGTATTTGCATTTTTCTATCCCACGTAAATACCATGAAACCTGTCAGCAAAAAGTACATTACAGGGTTTTAAAAAGCTGTTCCTTGTGCAGAATAACACAATAATTCCAGGACAACTTAACCTGTTAATTCTAGTTTCAGGTATGGGTTCTGCACCTACTGAGCCCAAGATTGCTGATGGCACAACTTATGTTTCATCTGATAGACTTTTGTTTTGCTTAGGGTTTTGATTCATTCACTAAACAGGTGGTCATGATGTTAAATAGAGTTGTGCCCTTAAGCTGGGTTATTGTTGATGCAATCCCTCTTTCCTGTAACACAGAAGTGGAAACAGGGTGAAGAAACAGTACGGAGGACTCCTCCTCCAGTCTTGGCCTCAAGACCAGTTGTCCAATCACAGTCACTGTTCTAACCTGCTCTTTCTTTCCTCTTTCCAGTTCTGCTCTCTGTCAGCACCCAATTCCTTCTTCATAAATTCCATTAAATCATGACAGAGCCCTTCTTGAGTCTCCTCAAGAGCTTTCTCTCGAGATGATAAAGGATAATTCCAAAACAAAGGCCAGTCTCCTATTGATTACTAAGTCACTAAGGCAGGGTTGATGACAAAAAGAACTATCAGAACTGTTTTAGTGTCCAGTCCAATTTTTTTTTGGTCTTATTCACAAAACCAAGATAATTTTGTTAAAAAAAAAAAAAAAATACTGCATCTGAGGTAGTAGAAAACACCATTCTGCAGTATGTAAGCTTTAAAAAGTTATCAAGGTACTCTCAAATTAACTCTATGACATGCTTAGCTGTATGTAAACCTGACGATAGTGGAATTTTTTTTTTTTACTAACTCTCTTAATATGACGATACTGTCATTCTCCCTTATTCTGCATGCCATTAAGTGACACTAAATTTTTAGTACTCATAAGCATGATTCTTAGTATCAAAAAGAGGACATATTCCTTATTCATATGTTTATTAAAGAAATTAATACAAGAAAGTTAAGTCTCAGATTTTCCATTCTACAGAATTAATCAGTTCATACATCCTGAAATCATGGCACATTAAGACTAAAAATCAGAATAGACAAGACCGGCCCTCAGGAATCTCTGAACCAGGAGACCAGGGTAAAGGAATGTTGGAAGGAAGACTTTCCCTTGGTCAAGGATTATTAGATTGGAGAACCCCTAGGCAAATGTGACATCAACCAGTCCATGAGTCCTGACCGGATGCATCTAGAAATGCTGAGAGAGCTGGTGGACACCGGAGCTGGGCCACTCACAGTCATCTTTGAAAGGTCATGGAGGATCAGGAGAGGTGCTTGAGGACTGGAAAAAAGCAAATATCACCCCAGTCTTCACAAAGGGCAAGAAGGAGGACTCAGGGGACTACCAGCCAGTCAGCCTCAGTCCCTGGAAGGGTGATGGAACACCTCATTCTGGAGGCCGTCTCTGTCCACATGGATGACAAGAAGGAGATCAGGAGTAGTCAGAATGGATTCAGCAAAGGGACATCATGCATGGCCAATCTGATTGCTTTCCACAGTGAAACAACTACCTGGATAGATGGATGAGGGGAGAGCAGTGGATATTGTTCTACCTGGACTTCAGCAAGGTTTTCGACACTGTCTCCCACAACAACCTCACAGGCAAACTCAGGAAGTGTGGCCTGGATGAGGGGACAGTGAGGTGGACTGAGAACTGTCTGAATGGCAGATCCCAGAAGACTGTTATCAGTGGCACAGGGTCTGGTTGGAGGCCTGTCATGAGTGGTGCTCCCCAAGATTCAGTACTGGGCCTGGTATTGTTTAACTTCTCCATCAGTGACCTGGACGAAGGGGCAGATGCCTCCTCAGCAAGTTCATTGATGACACAGAGCTGGGAGCAGGGGCCGATACCCCAGAGGGCCGTGCAGCCCTTCAGAAGGGCCTCAACAGGGTGCAGAGATGGGCAGAGAAGAACTGCCTGAAATTCAACAAAGGCAAATGCAGGATCCTGCACCTGGGGAGGAATAACCCCAGGCACCAGCACAGGCTGGGGGCTGATCTGCTGGAAAGCAGCTCTGCGGAGAAGGACCTGAGGCTCCTGGTGGGCAGCAAGCTGTCCATGAGCCAGCAGAGTGTCCTGGTGGCCAAGAAGGCCAGTGGTGTCCTGGGGTGCATTAGGAAGAGCATTGTCAGCAGGACAAGGGAGGTGATCCTGCCCCTGTACTCAGCCCTGGTGAAATGCATCTGGAGTGCTGTGTCCAGTTCTGGGCTCCTCAGGACCAGAGAGACACGGAGCTGCTGGAGCAGGTACAGCGGAGAGTGATAAAGATTATTAAGAGACTAGAGCATCTCTTGTACAAGGAAAGGCTTGTCTATGAAAATCTGAAGAGATAGTGTCAGTGGATGGATGCAGGCTCTGCTTGGTAGTGCCAAGCAATAGGACAAGAGGCAATGAACACAAACTGATGCACAGGTACTTCCACCTGAACATGAGGAAGAGATTCTTTACTGTGCAGGTGACTGAGAACTGGAACAGACTGCCCAAAGAGGAGGTGGAGTCCCCCTCACTGGAGATATTCAAGAACAATCTGGACACAATCCTGTGCAATGCACTCTGAGAAGATCCTGTTTGAGCATGTATGTTGGACCATTCTGGTCCTTCTAACCTGACCAACTGTGATTCTGAGGCTTTTCTTCTTCTAGATGACCAGATCAAGTTTTCTGCATTTCCTTGTATGAGAGTTGCAATAGTTCCATCATGATCTTACTAGACTTACTTCACTGGACCCTCTCCGTATTTGTAGAGGCGTCCCAGAACGCGGAACCCAGAACTTGAAATAACACTTGAGGTGTGACCTCACCAGTGCTTAGTAGATGGGAAGGATCACCTCCTTCAAACTGCTGGCAACGCTCCTTCTAAGGCAAATGAGGACACTCTTTGCCTTCTTTCATGCAGGGGCAAATTGTGTGAATACCAGTGAATTCATTGTCTTGAATAAGAACATTCTAGAGTATTCGAAATCCTAAAGATGATGATTGTCATTGTTTTGAGACCTCAGTCTGTTTAATTACTGTGAATCCCCTTTTTAGTAAAACTGAACATCATACAGGCTAATGTCTGTATTAATATTCTAAGATATTAGTACATATATATAACATATAGTCTCTGGACACACCTATTAGGTCAGGATGTTTATAGAATGTAAGCTAAAGACATCACACAGTAAGGACTAATTTTTTTAAGCATTTTGGTGTGGGACAACCACTGAAATCCTCGGAAAACATATGCCAGAAGACCTTTAAAAACTAAGCTGTAAATTAGGTGCTTTGAAGTCACTTGAAGTCACTTAAAGTCACCAGTAAAATGGAATATAGATTCCAAACATTTTAAAACTCTGTTTAGCAACAGAACAACAGGCTTAGCCTCATTCTCATAGGAGATAAAACATTTCTTCTCTTCTTCTGTAACCCACGTGCTGACAATTGCTCACAGTAATCTTCCAACGTCATAACACTGAGAAATGAAAAACTGACCTAACATTTGATATGCAAGTAGAAAGTAATTATATACATTGCTAATGGCTTTGAAAAATTTTGAGAAACTGTTCATGAAGTATCTCAGGGAGAAATGTAATGTGTTCTTCATAAAAACATGCAAGAAGATGAAGATGAATTAACTGTAGATACAATAAATTACTAATCTGCTGTTCTCTAACAATTAGTTTTAAGACATTTGGTGATCATGGTTCTTTTTTTTCACAGTTCCAGTTTTATGACAAAATCATAATTAATGCAGTATTATCATCTTTGTTATACTCTATACTGTAAGTCTGTCCTTCATAGGCTTCCCCAGGCCTAACAAAAGCATGCTTTGAAATAATTAGAAATACATAGCTGATTTATTTTCTGGATTATTGTTCTACCCCAAGAAACCTTTTACCCCTCCAAAATTGTGACTGCCTTAATTTTACTGTCGTTCAACAGCAACTGTTAAACATTTGTAATTGAAGACTTCAGAGAGACATTGGTTGATATACCAGCCATTTATTCTCAAGAATAAATCTCATCTTTCTATCAAAAATAGAGTTTATTTGGGACAAAGCAGATAAATTTAGTCAAGTGCAAAAGTATTCAGAAGAAAATGAAGTTCTCTTCCTACCCATTAGTATAGCAACTCCAACACAGATTCCTTTCTTGTGGTAGCTTGAAAACTGCTCCAATTAAACACTAGATTTGAAAAGCAAAATTGTACTGTACAATCTGAGAAGTCATGACAAAATCTAGAGAAGAGAGAATCTAGAGAAAAAAAAAATCTAGACAGTCTAGACAAAAATCTAGAGAAATTCGTACTTTGTTCAGATTTCACACTGGAAAGTCAAACAAAGATTAGTTAATATTTAGATATGGATAACAGAAATGAAAATAGTAAAAGCATTGAGAACAGAAAAATGAAAACCAGAAATTTCATATTATTTAGGTTTGACATAGTAATCTGAAATTAGAAAGTATAAAACATATTAAAATTATCTGAATTTTCTGATATACAGAAGAGAACTTCTGAAAACTAAGAGCTTGTATATTCTTTCTAAGATAAATTTCCATGCCACTTCAGTATCTGTCATAATGGCTGCCATTCTATTTCCAGCACTTACCTGAGGAACAACGCCTGAGTTTTATACCTTAACTGTGTGCTGGAAAGAAATATATTATTTTGTGTATTACTGCATAGAAGTGAGACAACTATACACCATTGGTCAACTCTTCCCATTTTTCAGGCACGGAATATTCTACCTTACAGATGAATTACCCTAAACCGCATTACATTTCTCTCCATCTCTGACTTCATTTTTTAAAACTAAAGCAAAACAGCTGCTCATCCAGCAATACAGGAGGAATGTGAACGTCTCTCATTGCTTTGTTTTTTTCTTAACCATTAGGATGTAGAGGAAACTAGTCTATCTTGCATTTACAAAGAGTGAAATATATGACCTAAAAGGGAAGAATTCCATCTACCTACCATTAACTCATAAATTGTAAAGGCTGGTAAAAAATAAAAGATAATACAAAATTTAAAAATAAACAAAAGGAAACATTATAAATGCTGCTTCTTTACTTCTGGCAGCTAAAGAGGTAATGATAAATACACATAAATATACAGTTATCTGTTTTGAAATGTGATTGGGACAGAACTCTCACTGCCACATTTATCATACAGAAAACCTTGCAGTTACAGGAACAATTGAAATGCTGGATTCAAAAAGATTTCTGACCATCTTTAGCAACAGTCTTTTCTCACTAGCTGGAATTGTTGGTCACCTTCAGGGAAGAATGAAGCAAATAATATTGCCTGAGCAAAGACAATTTGTCTGTCAAAAGGCTTTTCCTTCTACAGTCATCAAGACTGCAGGGCATATTTTTAATGTCAGTACTCAGTTCACTCTGTGCTTGGAATAGAGAGTTCTTCAGATGTTTTGTCCTGAACTAGAAAACAAATACGCAAAAATAATTTGTCCATGATATACTGCACGTTCAATGTCTGGCAAAGAAGCAGCTAGAACACTTTTGATACACGTGCAGTGAGCTGGTGTGGAGGACTAAGTTTGTGTAAGTGTGATATGAGAAAACTTCAGAGGAAGAAGGATGATGAGGAAGAGATACTTTTTATACAGATATTATGTTTACTCCTATTTCTGATCAAAACATGGTTTTGAACATATTTTATCATCTTCTGGTGAGAGCTACTCCAGTTCATGCCAGAAGAGGGGGGTCTTCTCTTTCACCACAACTACCTGGGCATAGTAACTGTTTGTCTTGGGTTGGACTACCCTTGTTTTCACATTTGTCCAGACTGAAACTTTTTTTAAAAAAAAAAAAAAAAGACTTAGCATTCCAGATGTGACTTACAAATAAAAGCACCTTCACTAAGTCCATGTGTTTTTACATGTGCATAGTATGTTTTTTCATAACAACCCTGAAAAGGCAATACCAGCCTGAAATTCCTTTAAAATTACCCTGCAATAGACCTGATGTTCTGATTATGACAGAGAGGTAAGAGGAATTTGGAACACAAGAAGTTAAGGATATGTTTTGATAGTGAGATAATAGGTTTGAAGGCTATCTTATTTGATTTTATATTTAATTCTAATTTTTTTAATGTTGCACAACTAACACCACCTTTGCTATAATCCTTTTACAAATATGCTGTGTGGCAGTCTGAGGAATGTCTGAGTTTTTCTGTCTGGACTTTAGAGGGAAATAGGCTTTTGGGAAGCATTTTTGAGTGAAAAGGAAGATGCATGCCTTTTACATTTTTTTCTCAGCATGTAGCATGGAAAGATATCTAGAGATGCAATAAAAAGGAGTTACAGGATTAATGGAAAGCAGGAAGATCTAATGTAGTTAATGCATCATTCTTTATAATAATCCTAAAGAGGAGGAAGAGAGCTATCTAAAGTGTCTGACCTTAAGAGCTATTCAAATACTATAGCAGAGGATGAAAACGAGGGATCTTATCAGATCGCCTCACAAAGACAATGCCATTAGCAGGTTTGTTGAGAAACAACTGGTCTGAATTACCATATTCAGCTCAGATCCATTACCTGAATAGACCATGTTACCACAATCATAAGTGTGTCAACTTCTTCTGTAGCCAGATAAAAGAATGGTTTGACCATTTCGGCCATTACATTATTCAAATAAAGCCTCCTCTTTTGGAGTTTAAAAATATGCAACAACCATCTTTATAAAACTTGCTATAGCCTGGGTAGATTGTAGCTGGGTAGAATGGTAAATGGCCACCACCATTGCTAATGTAGAAGGTCCTTGGAGACATAATTAAAAGTCTAAAGAGGAAACTGTCACACTGGTGTAAAGAAAGAAAAAAAGAAAGCCCACTAGGGAACAGAGATCAAATAGAACAATATTTTACTCTGTTCCATTAAATATAACAATTAAAACCTAATATTTTTGTTCCTACAGAAAAGCAATTCTGAAACAGTTTTGTATGTACAACGAACATTCTACTTAAATAACACCTTTCAGATGGGTCTGCCAAAACAGTTCGCAGGTGTTAATCGCAGAGACCAGTTAATCAGCTTGAGCCAAAGGGATCCACTGAGGTTTGAGCTCTGATCTAAAACCTGAAGCATGTTTTAAATCTTATCCCTTCATGGACAACACTGAGTTTTATCTTTGAGGAGTGTAGCAGCCTCAAAGAGAGAGAGAGAGATACAAAAGCTTCAAATAAATCTGAGTTGTCAGGCCACAGGTCAGCAGTCTAAGACCTCAGGAGGTGAACTGCAGGCACACAGTCAACAGACCTAGAAAGTAGATGTTCTGTATTGGACTATTGTTTTTCAAGTCAAAAAGTATTCTTGCAAGAGCAGTAAAACAAAGTGTTGCCTATACGACTCTTTAAGCAATGTTGTGTGAGAGGCCAAAGCACTAGTAAGAATGCTGCTTTTAGCATTTTGCACAAGCTGGAGCTCATATAGGGGTATATCTCAAAGGAGTCCACATCAGTACCTATACAGCTCCTAAAGAATACAACACTCTCTCGGCTTAACAGCAGACAGTTCAGGCTACAGACTATGCAAAGCAAGGACATTACTGTCAATGCGTCCCCTAATGGAAGGAAAAATCCTAAAGAGATAACTAAAATATTTCTAAAGTAACTAGTCAAAAGAAACCCACAAGGTCTTGACATGAGGTCAGAATGTGACATTTATATTCCTTCTATTTTCAATACAGATGGGGTAAAAACTAATACATAGTATCAATCAAGTGAGGAATGATTACTAAAGTAGCTTAAAAAAGACATCTAGTTAATCTAATTTCAAGTGTTTTAAAAAAATGGAACTAGAAATAAATGCCAGGGATGTGTCAAATAGAAAGAAATGGAAAAAAAGATGGCATCTTTGACAACTTGTGTGGCAGCACAGAAACATGAACATAATGACATATGAGGAGATCTCAGGAAAGTCTGTACACAAATCCTTTGGCAGCAAACTATCAAAATAAGATTCAAAAAAATGGATGAAAACTAATGTTTTGAGATAGAAAGGTTACACAGATAGACAATAAATTTCATTTACTCTGGTTAGTGAATTAATGCACTTAAAATTCCCACAGGAACCTCACTGAGAAGAACCTTGCCTAACAATTTATGCTCAAGAAAATAAAGATGAGACTGAAGGTAAGGCAGAGACTATTCCACAGAATTGCCAAATATTGTTAACCTCTCTGAAAAAAAATAAGCCTTGTAATGTTTATTATTTACAAAATATTGTTTCTCTAAGTAAATTACTATAATTCTCTACAAAAAACATGTGATGTTAGAGAACACATAAAGCACCAGAAAAAATCTGCTGGGAAATTCTGATCCTAGCAACTTCTTCAGGATGAGAATTTCTCCCACCGAGAAAATTAAATGAGGGGGTGGCACCACAGAGAAAAGATCCAATACCAGCTAAGAGAACTGAAACAAATGAATGACAAAACACCAAATAAACACATGTAACTAGTATGGGAAATAAACATTCCTCCCACAAACCTGCCACGTATGTTGGCAAAAACTGAGAAGACAAAATCCTTTGTGATAGATTGAATTACTTTTGAGTAAGCAATGCTGCAAGTATCATCATTCATTAGAATCTACTGTTAATCATATTTTCTTTAATACAACATAACATTTCACTTTTGCCATTTAAAGCAATGGTAAAGAAAAAATAATCACACATGCAGAAGTTTCTTTTAGAACAAGCTAGAATATTTACCTGAAATTTCAGTCAAGCTATGGAGAAGAGAGAACAGCAGGTAACACCCCTTTTCAGAGTGTCACTATAAACATGGAGTAAGTTCTGGAAAATGGTTCATTCTAAAACACATGTGCCAGCATCCAAGGAGATTATCAGTTTTGGCAGGCAAACTGAAAGGAATAGGAATCTTATTTTAAAAGGAATAAATTTCATGGATCATTTACTAGTGAGAAAAAAGGAGAGGGACATTAAGAACAGGAACTTCCAGAACTTTGTAGAGCTTGATAAAGAAAGAGGTTCGGGGAATCCACAGTGAGAAAAAAGGAAAGGGACGTTAAGAACAGGAATGTCCAGAACTATGCAGTGCTTGATAAAGAAGGAAGTAAGAGGAACCCAATGTTCAGTGTAAAAAAATTATGCATCTCTTTTGAAATTAATTTATCATAAATAAACTAAGTTCAGAATAAGAGAGGTTTCAAAAATTGCAGTGTTGATATTGCTTTAAAATATCTTCCATAGCAATTCCATAGCTAGAAATATGTTGCAGGTTTTTTAATTCCGCGATCTAAAAAATCTAAGTTCTTAAAACCTCAGCCTTCTGCAATATGCATACTATCTGGATTTTTTAGGCTTAATACAGCTATGGTCATAAAGACTTATTAAAATAGATTTTCCAAATTTAGATAATACTTTCTCCATGGCATTTAGTCAAACAATATGACAATAAAAATCATTTGGGCCCATTTGGCCCTACAGTTATATTGTATAATTTATGAAGCATTATAGAGAAACACACAGTTTTAAATGTACATGAACGTCAGGTTTATGTCTTGAGTTTGACAAACACCATGAACCATATTGTATTGCTGTTTTCTTTTAGACACCTAAACCTAGGAGCCAGACTACCTGGAATGACTCAGGACAGCAGAGACTGAAATACACTGAAAACTGGAAACCTGATGAAAAGTCATTCTGAATTTTAAGCTAGACCTGTAGACTCCAACCTTTTTTGATCACACACCCCCATATAATTTATAGATTATATACATGCACTACTATATTAATATATTATGTATAAAATATTTTAAAATCAAAATTTTAAAAAGGGTGATATAAAGACAAATTAAGTACTTTATTTTTATTTATTAATGGTACAAGATGTACTTTCTTCCCAGTGTATTATCTTGTGTCCATACCACTTTGGAGGCCACTAGACTAGACTGCTGAAGAGTGACAGAAATTTTTTATAGGACTGGTTGGTTTCCCCTCATCTGAATGGGGCCTACTGTAAGTTATACCTTCATCTCAGCAACATCTTCTCCCTTATTTTTTTTCTCCAGTCTTAACTATGTAGCAATTTACAGAGCTGTTACAAACAGAGTGTATCTATTGCCTCTGCAGCTCATACTGTCCCCAGTGCTGGCAATTAGCAATCATAGTCTTAATTAGCTTGACCCACCTGGCTATTTTGCTACTAATAAATCAATTAATTCAAATCACATGGAGGAACTTCTGTGTAGTACCATAGCCTAATCACTACTGGTCATCCTTGTATATAACTGTTTTATGTGCTAGAAAAACTTAGTATCCAGGCTGAATTTGTATTCTCCACTGATAGGCAGCCTGTCAAGCAAGTACGGAGTGTGGTTAGTATTTTTAATGTATGTAGGGATTTGGCAGAAGCCTCAGCAGAGTGCAAAAGAAACTTGGGATGTAAGCTATAAGCACTTTGGCACACTGAATTGGATGGTCTTTACTTCTCCCTGAATGGTATGGATACCGCTCATTTGGGGTCTTAGTTCACTCAGGAGCCTCTGTTACTACTTCATTTGCTAGTTTTTGATATGAGAAACAGAAGCTTCTAAAACCAGGGTATCTTTGTCATTGAGATCTCTGAGGAATTTATTTCTTTTTTTCATTTTTTTTTTTTTAGAAATATCTGCTCCCTTGGGGGCTATTAAGCTGCCTGATCTTGCACTTATATCCAAAGATGTCCCCTTTGTGTTTTCTTTCTGGAAACCAATTGCCTGACTCTTCCTTTATTCACCTTTCTTAGCCAGTATCAAGAGGAAATGGTCAAAAAATCCACTGTAACTAAAGATATTTTACTGTCTGGCCTTTTCTTTTTAAGCACAACTGGATGTTTTTTGCAGTTGGCCTCATGTCAGTCATGAAGAGTTCTGACAAACATGCTTTTTCAGTTACCATCATTGTTTTCCTTGTCTTCTCCTCTCACATAAGGAGCCTGAATGTCACTTTGCCCATGAGTTCAGTGAGATTTTCACTGAACTCACTTTTCCTCACGAAGAAAGAAGAATCTCTCTACTGACATACCTTCACTTCCAGAATCAAAAATGATTGCAGTATTGCTGGAAAGTGTGGAAAGACATGCAGGATACAGCAATTACAGAATAGTTGAGTTGCTGGTCACAGCTACAGATGTTCACAGTGAGAAATTTTCACCACTCCCTGAAAACCTTGAGCAAATACCCAAGAAAAATCCTTCCTTCCATTTTCTTAGTACTTATTCTGACTAGTTACTAACCAGCCTGAAGGTATATAGGAAAACAGTATGTTCAGGGAGGGGAAAGAAACTGGACACAAAGATTAACCAGGAGGTCAGGAGCTTTGTTTCTTGTAATGCTGCATTGACATTTGACAGGTTTCTAACAACTGAATAACCTCATCAATCAGCATAGTACTTTTCAACTTCAGAAGACATGGAATGACGTTTTATAAAATAAGGAATACTACTTTCAACTCATGCCTACATATGCAGTATGAAATAATACAGAACAAATTCCATAGGCTTCTATACCTATCTTCTAGGGTTCCCTCTCAAGTTTAATATTCTCTGACTCTCAATTGATTTCTTCAGGCCTGAGCTTTTTCTTCTCTGGTGCCCTCTGCATTATTTCATATTTGTGTTTGTGGCAGCTCTTTGGTCTCTTCATACTATTTTTCACTCTGATATTTAGTGAGTATGTAACTTCTGTGAAAATAGCTTCTTTAAAACAGACTAAAAATTTCTAGGACTTCTAGCAGGCTAAATTTCTAGGACTTCTAGCAGGCTAAATGTTGTATTTTCCTCCAAATATCTTCTGTAATCAGTGACCCTACAACTAATCCTAACATGGTCTTTTTTTCTGCTAGTATCAGTCTCCCAGCAGTTAACTAAATACCTCTCTCTTCTCTGTCTCCTGTCCATCCATGCCATGTGACAATAGCTGCCTTATTCCTGATGGACCCCTCTTCTCTTCTTCATCCCCTTTGAAATTTGTCATCATTTGCTTCAGATTTGCTGGTTTCTATCGATACTTCTCTAAGCACTTGTAATCTACTACCTTGCAGAATTTCCCCTAAGATTAAACACCTTTACACCCAAATTCTTCATCCACCTTGATGAATCAGTACTGTCAGGGAGGGAGGGAGGAAGGAAGGGATGAAGTCTAGTAATTATGCAGAAGGTTGTTAAAAAACTTTCTATTGCTGCTAAGTCTTTTGATCGCTGGCCATATTCTGAAGTAATATAAAGTAAATAGACCTAGAGTAGATAGTAAATTGATCAGGAGCCTTTTTTGCTCCCAAATGTTAGAAAGGCAAATGATTTGCTAGTTTGTTTTAAATGGGGTTTTTTTTGAGCATTCTTTTTAAGGAGGGAAGAAAAGCATCCACAGAGAAAATTAAAAACTATCTTAGACATCATGACAATTACCAGAGCAGTTTATTTTACTACATGATGCAACTCATAGTATTGTGCATGCTAGTTCATCAATGCAAAATAATTTGATTGCTTTTGCCTAGTATCTATGTTGTATTTAGTATACTTTTTGATAGTGTTAAAATCTTAAGGGAAATGTTTCTTCAACATGCAGAACTAAGTGCAAATGAAATTTAAAAACATGGAAGATTGGCTTGGAAGAAAATAGAAAAAAGATGTTTGAGGGCAAGCAAATGAGATTACAGTGAAAAATAAGACATACTTATTTAGAGGTAAAAAAGCCTCTAGAAGATTTGAAAGACAGTTGAATAAATTCCTCAAATTGGGAAAGAAAATGTGTAAATTGCATTGTGAAAAATGATTAAGTTACTATAATAGAAATAGAGTGATCAGATACTACTTTTTACTTGGAAAAATTACATGAGAAGTAAAGGTAGTAAGAACCGACAGAGACTGTGCATCCTCCTCTGTTGTCTATTCCTATTTTCTTTCCCTGCAAGGTCTTAGACTTCCGTATATGCTCTATGTGTTCAATTTCTTTTCCTTTATCACTAGCATGATTAGTTTGCCTTGCATCTTAATCTCCATTTTCCTGCCTTTGCAACAAGACATTAAATGGATTCTGTACACTGAGCTTTTTCCTTACTCTTCTCACTTTTGCATCTCAGCAGTGTCTTTGCTATGTAATTTGCTATTGTGCTCTTCCTAACAGCAGAAGCGTGCACATTGGAGTGTTTTGGAGTACTTCTATAACTTTATAAAACTTTGTCCTCCTCTATGTTTATGGGAGTTGTAACAAAAATAGGAAATGCACCTCATATTTGAAGCAGGAATCAGTAAGATTTGCACAGAATTCCACAATCTCAAGAAAGCTTGATATCCTGTACAGATGAAAATTTTTTCTTTTTGTCAAAAGCTGCTATATGCCAGTGGAGTATTTGTCATGATCACTGTCTTAATCTCGTAACTTTAGCTGAGCATACATGTCTCTATTCCTGTAAGTTGGAAACTTCGTGTAATACCCATTTGAAACAAGTGGAACTGAACTACAAAGAACTACATTGGCTTAGGTCACACAAAAAAAGTAGGAAAACAAAACTGAAACCAATTTTCTCAAGAATCCCTGGGGGTGCCCCAAGAGACATTCATCCTCTAGAGTAACTGCTTCTAGTATTTACAGATTTGGTATGTACCTCCAGTAGTAAATATTTTCTAATATGTAAAAACAAGTGCCATCTTGAGAAGTATTTTTGTTGATACAAGGAATTTATAATATATGTTAACTTCATGGTATTTTTGATCCAGAAGACATGCTTGCTACTAATAAAAGGCATTTCAAAGCAAGAAGTGTATTTATTAATGCCATATATGTTATATCAATTATTTTATGTGGAAAATGAATGTAGTAATTTATATATTTCCATGTTTCTTTTCTTTCCTCTAAATACTCCATCTTCTTCCTTATTTTTAATTAATAGAAGAAATTATATCTCAGAATAGAAGGGACAAGAGTGAAAGATATGTGGCTTGTGGATTAAAAGAGAAGTTGTACTCAATATTATTAGTCTTTGGAGATTATACCATACACAGTAGAAGAAGTGGAGGGAGTTTGAGAATACAGCTATCTGTGGTGACTGGAAAAGCAGAAGCCAAGGAAAACATGAGGAAACAACCCAACTAGAACAAGGAGAGGAAACACATAGTTAAATAAGTCACTTGGAAGCACTACATCAATATTGGAGGCAAAATACACAGGGACAAGCAATTCTGAGCAATTCCACATACTCACCAAAGAAACTTTACAGTAGGATGAAACTAAGTGCCTGAGTCACGTAAGCTGTCTAGAAGGACAGCTGTCAGCTTTACGAAGTATTGAGAGTTGAATGATCGGTGTACACAGGTGTTCTTTAAGCAGTTTGCTTAAACATCAATATTCTTTTTGTATACTTTTGATTGTTGATCAACCACTTTTTGTGGTTGGTCTACTAAGAATATTGTAAACTGCATTATAAAACGATATCAACATCAGCTTCCCTGAAGTGCTTGAAAAGTAAACTACTTCGTGAGATGGACTATTAGTTCATTCTAAGAGAAGTGAGAGCAGGTACTTTCATTCACTTTTCAACAAAATATTGAATATTATCAACTTCCACTTTTTTGACCTTCTATCAATGTCATTTAGGGAAACCAAAGACAGATTTTATTTTAATATACCTCAATAACTAAGACAGTCAAAATATGTAGCAAATGTCTGCAATTTATTTTAAAGTATAGACATTGACTTGGTCTGAGTTTCATTGTGCCTTACACTAAAGAGCCCTATGTGTGTGGAAATCAAAGAAAATATAACTATTTGTCTTAAGTAACAATAACAACAACAATTACATCGTTTTCAATCTTGCTGTTTATCTCAAATATACTACATTGCCTAAAGAGCAGGCAGAATAGATAATACGTGGGCATTCTCTACCCTCATTGAAGGCTTGTTTTTTCACACACACAAAAGCACACGCTCAAGTTTTTACCCAAAAGTGTGAAAAAAGAAAAGACAGTCATAATCCAGGGTGTCCAAAATAAACTATTCAGGATCAGTAATAGCAGCTGTATGTCTCTTTAATCATAAATATTTTCCTTCCTAGCTCTCAGCATGGAAACCTGACTGCCAGTACAACTGATTTAATGACAAACGATTGAGGGAAGTTCTCAAGATACATGAACACCACCACAAATTACCAAGCAGGGATGAAGTACGCCCATTTCTTGTTATGCCCTGGTGCTCGAGTTCTGCATTAAAATACAAGGTGAATTTATTTAATACTCTTGACCTACCTAACAGATTTGTTTTACAGATCCAAGCTTCCCTTTGTGCAATTGGTTTGTGTACCCTGCATGGCTTGAAAACATTTATTCTTGAGCCTCTCTACTAATAAAGAATATTATAACCAACTTCATATGCTAAGGAATTTTTAAAAGTCAAATTCAGATACCTAGTATTGTTTGTGTGGGACAAATTAATTTCATCTAATATACCTCAAAGTTTTACAGCTTTGCAAGTGCATGTATCTTTGGGCAGCCTTTACCTGAAAGGTGTTTGATTCTGCTGTTTGAGTTTTGTTTTTTTACATAAACACATTTCTGCAAACAAATACTTTTCTATTCTGAACAGACAGTCCTTTAAGTTTCTCAAATTTCTAATTGTCTGTGATATGAAATGCATTTATCACACTGGCTAGATCTCTAATTTCATACTGTAATCACAATTAGCGCCTTGAAAGATTTACAAGAAAACAAAACAATCATCTTGCCCTCAGTCCTAAAATTATTGCTTCCTGAGGATACCATGATTTAAAAAATCCCCAGTCTGGATATGACTTCAGTATCACATGTTATTTCTGGGCCAGCCAAATATCTTTACTGTGGTTAGTGGTCTGCAAGACAGTGCAAAAGACTTCAATTTGATTCCCTGCTTTTACTTACTTGACCAAACAGACAGCTACGTTTATGCCCATGTAACAGCTTTCATTGAAGACTCTCTGAAGATGCACAGCAAGAAAATGGAGAGCTGTTTCTGTTCTTAGGGTGGTTTTACAAAGAAGGAGGAGATGCATGAAATATCAAGAAATTTGAGATAAATTTTTCAAACTTGAGAATATGTCATTATGGGAGATCTAGTTTTTACTAATGTTAAGTGTTTCTACTAATGTTAAGTCAATCTACAGTCAAGCCAAAGAGACCTTAGCATCCTCAAAAATTTTTGTCTTAGGTCTTACAAGGTAGTTTTCAGAGAAGTCTTCAATAAGTCTTCACTCATTTATCAATGTATCTCCAGTGTGCTCTATTGGCAAGGTTGCAGTCAAACCCGAATTAGTAAGATTTTTATGAGAGAAGCTAATTCTGCACAGAAGTACCAGACTATCTACAATGGGTTTCAAGAGTCATGTAAAAGCATTTATTAGTTTGGTTTCTGTCCTATTTGATTATATCTGTACAGTTTTTGTAATTGAGCTGACAATCTCTGGATCAGCAGAGTCACAACTACTTGGCTCAACTGTCTTGAAACATATGGCATGGAACAGAGGAATTTTGACAATTATAAGGTTGATCATAATTTCAGTAATGACTCTGGTGACAGAGCATATTTTACATAGTCTTGATAAGCTGAAAGAATCGAAGAAAGGTTTTTTTCAAAGTTGCTGGCAAAGAAGAATAGAATAAGGTAAAAATAATTAAAAAGAAAGACTAGCATCTTGGACATCGTTATCACAGTACTATAGATGGAGTAATTAGATCAAGTTAGAGTGGAACATGAACTGAATAGATCAGTATGGTATTAACAGGCAAATGCCATTTTGAGCTGCATTACCAAGAATATTGTATATCAACTACAATAGGTAATTACTCTATTGTCTATGGATCACATTAAGCTTCAGCTAGAGCACTATTTGCAAATCAGACTAGTGAACTTGCTGATATTTATGGTAAATTGAGTAGTACTCGAGGAAAAGTAACAAGAGTGCTAACAATTTTCAGAAATACAACATGTGAGAAATGCTTGAAGGAAAAGGCATTGTTAGGTCTATGGGGAAGGTGGAAGACTAAAAAAAAACCAAGAAAAATCTTCCGGTGTTCGAAAGTCTGCTACAAAGTCTGCCTAGGACAGAACAAGAAGGAATCAACTTATTTATAAGAAAAAGTTTACCTATTAGGAAAATCCAACATTAAAGGCAGTGGAGTAGGCCACTTATGGAGGGTATAGTGGGATTTTTTGGGAAATTTTGAAACAAGTTGTCATAGAGATGTTCTGCACATAATAATCCTGTCTCAAAATAGATTACAAGTCCTGAGATTTGCTCCAGATCCAAAACTCTGCAATCACATGAATTCAAGGTGACATACAGACTGCACAGATCCAGTTTAAAGTGAAGTAACATATCTCTGTTTGTCATACACAGTAGTGATGGGTGGTTTGTGTCTCCTGCTCACCATCACAATACCTGCTTTTCATCTACAAGGCGTGATACCAGTGACCTACAGCTATTTTATATTAATGAATTAACTTTTCCTGGTATAAGTAAATAAATTTAGAGCCTAAATTATTGGCCTAGCTTTAATAGTAATACAAAAAGATATTTTGAAGGCTGCAGGTTAGATTGTTTTGAACAAGACAGAGAGAGAAGTATTTTAAGAGCCAGAAGTAGCTCATTATGTATTTGTTTTGATGGCCCTTTGTTGCAAAATGAGACTCTGAGCTAGTTGCACTCCTGATGAATAGTATTTTCCTCTGGAGTCTGGAAAAATGTATCCAGTGTTATGCTTCTACACAGATTTCCTGATTAAACGCCTCCTAAAACTATACATGGAGGACCAGATGTCTATGTCTTTCCTCTGCATAAATGGGGCACTCCAGTTAAAGATCATACTTCCTTTCAAATACAGCATTTATTTTAGCTCTAATTTTAAAGCAATTGTTTCAATACTATCAACATCTCTTACAAAGCACTAAGCAATGCATTTATGTAGGTGTGTGTTTGTGGCTGGCCTGTAACAGGAATAAAGTCATGAAGCTGAAGAAGTTACAAGGACGTATTTTTTGTCTTTTAAGAGAAATACATGAATTGAATTAGAAGAGTCTAGACTATGCAGTTTCCTTTTAAAAAATGTGACTTGGACTGTATTTCAACCATTCTTTAAACTTCTAGGGAGAAGGAAAAAAAAAGAGAAAGAGAAGAAAACATATTGAAACCCTGAGCTATCCCATATTATTAAACACTGAAAATAGGAAATGGCAACAATGTAGCAACAACATTATGGGAGGCACTGACAATAAAGCTTGGATTCATGTACTTTAGGAATGTACACCATCAAAACCCACAAGACTGTATCTGCTATGCTATCTGAAGACTCAATTAATTCTGTGATTGGGAGTAGCAAACCTAGTATTTTAAGTTTAACTATTTTATTTGCTAGACATGTCACTGAACTGAAGATGCCACAGAACTGCTAAATTTGCAGGAGTTGTTGTCATAGTTCTTACATCACAGCCTGTGGCAGTTCTTCTTTAGTAGCAGTGTATTTGCTACCAGTGCAATACCATTAATTTACAGTAACAGGTCAGGCAGAAGAAATTTGACTTAATCAAAGTGATCTGTGAAATCATGTTGCCTCCTTGGATTGGGACAGGTTGTAGAACTGCTTAAAATTTAAAATTTATGCTGTCTAGATCACAAAGGCAAACAGAGTATTGATAACCTTTTTTATTTATGTGTATCCAACAAAAAATGGCTCTTGCTTGTACACAGTGTATTCATTTACAGAAGTTACAGAGGATACATGCACATGAAAGCTTTTTAGACACACCAAGAAATCACAAACAAGAGAATTAAATTAAAATATTCAGCGTACGGACCATAATTTTACAAAGAAAACCTCAGCTGCTACAGACTCAATGTCATACTCTAATAGCCACTCTTTCTGTGAGAGTGTTTCACAAAGAACAGTTTCTTGCAGTCCTTCAAATGATAACTTCCTTTGTTTCTTCCTTAGAGCCAATGCCCTGTCCTTGTCATCTCTAGCTCTGCTCTGAACAGAGGTATTTCTTAACAGTACTGGTAGGGTGAATTACACAAGTGTAATTAACTTTCAAAGTAGGAATTCACATTTTTATACCCTTGACATCAAATACATTGAAAGACTATCCTGCCCTGCATAATTAATTTAAACTCACAAACTACCAGCTACCAATGTTGAAAAACCCACACTTTAAGTTTGAACTGACTCCAAAATATTTTAGGGGTTCAAAAAGAACCATTTAGACAACTGCTCACTATTTCCCTTATTCTCCTTGTCCATCCATGCAGGCATAGAATAAATTCCTCTTATTAATTTAATACATATATATACACACACACACACACACACACACACATACACATACACTGGTGGAGCCACAGATTTGGAGAAATTAGTTCAAGGTCAAAGACCAACACTTTGGATGTGAACTCAACTAACTGAAAGTGGGGCACTCAATAAACAGAAAGGAAATTAAGAGTTCTATCTGGATAGCTCTGTCAATTGCAAATAGTATTTGGCTTATGATACAGTGGTAGAAGTGCATGGATGAAAAATTACTTTAAAAAGGAAACCAGTTTTTGGACACAATATTTTAACTTCCTATTTTCTCCAGGTTCCTAAGATTTAAAGTAATGCCAATAGCAAGTCTACACCTTCTTTTCATAATTGTACCTCACCAAAATGAACAAATACGAGAAGCCTATTAGGTGTCCCCAACGAAGTTTTTATAATAAAAGCAGTGAGAGTATCTGGTATTCTAACTAGACCTTTGGATGTGAGGGTTACAATCAAGCTCAAGTTCAAACAAGACCAATCGAGTATCTGCTATTAGAGTAGTTGAATCCACTGCTAGGAGAGCTCAAAATCTAAAAGTTGGTCTTTTCTAAGAAGGCAAGGATCAAGCTGTCAATTCTTCTGCCTTCTTTTCTTTCTCTTGACACAAAGATCAAATACTATTGTAATATCTGAAGCAATTACTAGAAAATGAAAATAAAAATTAATAGAGAAGATATGATGGATGAGGAATCTTTATGCCACATTATTTAAAGCCTGCTTTAATGCTCTATTCAGCTTAGGTTGCCACATCCATATTTTGCCACCATTTAAGCAAGGTGTGAAGAGCAGAAAAATAGTTTTTCTAAGAGTAGGGAAGTCTTAGCAGTAATCTTTCAAGACGAGACATGAAAGATTTTGTGACTTGCCCTGCCATATTACATTTGACATTTTTGTTGTTTTTAAGATACTGAGCCACCAATCACCACTGGCTCTGACTGGGGCATTTTATTTGTTAGAACTAATTTATGAGATCAAGCTAAGTGCAAAAATACTCATTGTAAGATACCAGGATGAAAGAAGCAAAATCCCATCAACAATTAAGAGTTCAAGACTAAAGCAGTTAAACTGGGTAAGAAAAAAGAGAGACTTTCCCATTGTGCTCACAGCTAACTCTCCAAGGCAATCATTTTTGACTGGTGGAATACAAGGAAAACAAATGGTAAAACACTAAGAGAACTGAAAACATTGAGATTCACTTGGGAAAAATACCCTCAAGTGTTATATGAGATAAGCTGAAACATATTCCAGAATGCATATAGAACACTACGTGTGGTCTCTGACTAGCAATTACTAAGTTATAGAAAACAATTTTGATGGACAAAGATTGGAAGTGACAACAGAAAAAGAAGAAACTTCAATCTGGAGAGCTCTTAAATGTAAACATATGTATTCTTATTGGAGAAAGGATAATAAAAGAACTACCAAATAGAACCAAAACATTTATTTTTACTTTTTTTACTACTTTAAGCAAGTTGCTGAAACTTACTGCACCGTATTCCTTACATCTCTAAACTGGCTGAATAGTTTTGGTTTTTTGCTTATGTTTAAAACCTCCTAGTGTCTCTTACAAAAACTGTTGTAGAACTACAAAGTAACATCTATATCTATTGCTTTTAATATATATTCTTTCAGCTGAGCTCGCACAATACTGGAAGAGTATTTGTCTTAAAGAACATCTGCTAATGCTTTGGGAAAAGTTTAGGATAAATCAAACTGTGCGGTAGCAACCTCTAAAAGAGTGTTAGAAAATATTCAGTACAGAGGATATGGTACAAAAAGAAAAAAAGATGGATACATTGCAGACAACCATTTTTCATACCCCAAAACCACCAGTATGACTGGGAGGACTTAGCAACATTAAAGTGCTGGAAAGGCTTTGAATCACCTTCAGTATTTTAGAGCAAGAGGCAAAGGATAATTAACTATTCTTACTTCACTTCTTCCATGACAAAAATACTTTTTGACGCAGAACACTACACTATCAGTATTGTTATTTAACATAGTTTCATGAACTTAATTCTGAATTTTGACAGCTGGCTAGCAGGGATTAGAAAGTTATACGTTCAGAAGTTAAGAAATGTTATAATTACAAGTGTCTACACAATATTATTTCAGCCCTTTGATGTGATGAGTACACAGCGTCTGAAATCGCATGATCATGTACTGTTTTCTTCCTGTAACATGTGTCTGTATCAAGTACAGAGAAACAATGACATTCTCTAAACAGAGTGCCTGTATAATGAATGGGGCTTCTTTCCTAATATTCCTGCTTAATTTACTGCTGAAGTTTTAAGGTGTGTGATGAACAAGACAGAAAGAGAAAGACGGAATTACGGTTAAAGCAGATGAAGCAGTTAAACTTCATCCTGGAGACTTAGATTCTACCCGTCTCTCACCTCCTGTGTGATCCTGTGCAACTGTCTTTAAACCAAATGTTTACAGTTGGTCCTGAGTTTTCCACATCTTGTCTCAGGTCCTTGGGCTTCACAGCTATGTTTAGGTGAAACCCTTCAGAAGTAGCATCCTCGATACCCTGCCAACGTAAGGTCAAACTTCAAATTCTGTCAGGAAATTATAGTTTGCCTAAGAAACTTTTAGACCCTTTTTTATAATAAATGCTCAGATATTCTCTCCTAATCAGATTATTGACAATGGTTGAAGTTGTCCCAAATATAATCCGATAGACTAACTAGCATAACACTCAAATAAAAATGCCTAAAAAGAGGAAGAAAATAGAAAGAAAAAAGGGAAAAGAAGAATCTCTAATAGAAAGTAGGAGCCTGTATTTTTTAAGTCATGCTATAAAGCTAGGCTAGCTGTTGTAAGTAACACTTAGCATAGGAACTTAATACAAATATTCAGTATGTGTATGGATGGTACAGCCATATTCCTAAATAAAATTAATAACCAGATTAGAACTTTGTGATGGCATATGGTCTAAAATATTGATGGGTATTTTTGGATTGGACTCTTTGCCCCAGTACAAATTGTGGATTACAGAAAACAAATTCCATATTCAGGACTGGGAATAATTTCTCTGTTGGAGATTCTTTCTACCAGTAAATTCATTTTTCATTTACATTTCAATTATACCATTCTCTAGAAGTGTTCTGTCTTACCTTGCCACTCATCAGAATATGGAAGATTTCAGTTTAGTATCTTGCTATAGTCCCTTTCAGGATTCTGCTGCCTTACGTTCCACCCCTGCTCTGTTGGTAGGGCAAATCCTCTGTACCACACCTCCAGGTTTGCAAAATGGGCAAAAGATTCAAGTGAACCGTAAATTCCTTCTGTGAGAAATAGGATCAAGACAGCAGAGAAATACCACACTGGACACATCACAATTTAGATGAATTATGTTTCCATTCTTCTCAAGTTGCAGTTACTACTCAGACTTCAATTTGCAATCTCTTGGTGCTCCAATCTGTGAAAAACAAAAACACCAAACCAACCAAACAAAAAAACCTCCCAAAACCCCCAACAAACAAACACAAAAAAACCTGAAGACCATTATTTTACTTTCTAACTTTGTTCATGCTAATGAATCTCACACAAGGAATACTACTAATTCTTTATGGTGGTCATATCTGGTTTTGAAGGAAAACTACAGTGAGAAACACTTGCTGTCTATATATCACTGTTGATGAGGCTGAAACTGTTAGACACTGTTTCCTTCATGAAAAAATATCATTTCTCATATCAAAAGTTTAGGCTTTGCACTTACTCTCTGAAACCTTGCATATAATAGCCAATATTTAAGATAGTTACACATGTTGAGAAGTCATAATACAGTCCTGTGACACTGTCCTGTGTACACTGTCTTTCGAGACACTGAACTGCAAGTAAAGGTACGTTGTCATTTCCTGCAATATCAATGACGTGCAGATTTCACAGTCACTGCAGAACTATAAAGAATCAAAAGTTACTGTGCATATGGATGGTAGAGTATTTTAATATGGGCCCTACCTTCTTAGCTGTACCTCAGAATATACTACAAAGTAGACAAACTTGAAAGCAAGAACTCAACAGAAATTTAAAACACTACTGTGTATGTGACTGAAAGCATGACTTTGAAAGATTTGAAATTTCAGAAAAACTCAGAGCTTGTTCAGTCTGAAGACTAATGAAGTTATGGATTCAAATGCCACCAGTTAGTTATTTTGGTACTGATCCTATAAGCAGGAGTGTCTTACTCCACAATGTTTATCCTGTAATCCCATACTGTAAACCCAAGAATCAGAATTCCCAATAGCCAACTTGCCTCCAGCTATTTTACCTCCTCGTCAGCTTTCATGAGGCTGTAATATACTGCCAATACAAAAGACATTGGCTTATTGACAAGTGGGAAAAAAAAAAAAAGGTTTAAAAATGCTGAATCAAATATCAAGCAAGATAACAAAGGAGTAACTCCATGAAGCTTTATTAGTTTTCACATAAAATTACTTAGTCTTTAAAAATAAAGTAACTGGAAGCTATTAATGACTGTGCTACACTTAGATGTTCTTTGAAATGACAGATCAGAGCTTAGATAAAATTTTTTATTGATACAGGTTATTCTCAATGTAATCTACTCGTTTAGTGCATATAGAAATATATCCTTCAAACGCCTAGCCCTAGTTAAAAAAAAAAATGTTTTCCAATGTAGTAAGGAAATCTGGTTTTAAATTTAGTTGAATTGCCATCTACCTAGTCTAATACCTTCCCAAAGCTGTAACCATTTATAACCTTTGATTCATTTCTGTGAAACTTCACAGTAAAGACTAGCCTTGTAATGGGCAAGGCATATCTTTATTCTAGCAGGTGACCATGCCTTTTGCGAGCCAAGGCTGCAGCACTTTATTTTTAATTTGCATCAGACTGCTTTGACCCTTCCCTCCTTCGTCTGAGTAGAGGTGGTTGTGAGGCTCTGAAGGCTTTGACCACGAGGGGGCTGTGTGAGCACAATTTTTTACCAACTTCTTGGCCCTTTCCTGGTTCAAAAGGGCAAATGCGTTTTTATGTACGATAAAATGTGACTTTGAAATAATTAACAAGGTTTTTCTTATCTCTCCCCTTTGACAGGAAACGCACCAAGTCACGGTTTAACTAGTCCTGTGATTTTTTTTTTTTAGAACGACCATAAATTACTCAAAATCTTCAGTGGTCATGGCATTTGTATAAAAACCGAAAATCCTGATGAATGCAAAATCCTTTTGAGTCGTCATCTAGAGCCTGAAACATGCTCTCAAAGATCATGATGAAGTGTGGACACTGCAAGTCCTGTCCATACGCTGATACATATTACGCCTAATGAAGGTATCCGACAAATACCCAGGAAACAAAATGAATTTGCCACAGAAACAGACATTGAGATGTATTATATAGGGTTTTATAAAAAAACTAGTTTTGCTACTAATACAGATAATTTACCCTTCTCTCTTCTGACAGGCATAGGAAATGCATAACTAACAAAGGTGCCAAAATATGGTAACAAGCTTGGGAAGTTGGCAATTCACGGGGACATGCCGTTCATTACAGCAGGCTTACTGTGAGTTCAGTCCACAGCAGATGCACAGAAAATCCGGAGTGCAAACGACTACCTCACATCTCCTCTCAATTTTTCTCAGTTTCTGCTAGGTCATCTGAGTGTCCAGCTGCACCAAAAGGGAGCAAAATGTGCAATCTGTGTTCCACATCGCCTGGAAAGTTCTCCTCATGTTCACTTTTTAACGGTCCGGTCGTGCTTAAACCTCGTGTATAAACCTCGTGTTTACACGGCGCCTGACGAGGGGAGCCGGTTTTGACCGCACTGGTGACCCTCAGCGCCTTCTCAGGCAGGACACGAGGGACAGCCGGGCTGAGCTGCCGGTCTCCGCAGGTGAAACCCGACAGCTCTCAGCCACCTTCCCCCGACCGAGCACCCCGTGCGACGCGGGTCGGCTCTGCCACCCCCCTCGGCGCCGCCGGCGGGCTCGCGTGGAGACCCGCGCTTCGAACCGGTAAGGGAAGGTTTCCGAGGGGACGGCGGGGACTGACGCTCGGCAGCGCGGTGCGCCCGCGCCGTGCGCTGGCTCCGTGCCGAGCGGCGCGGGCCGGTCCGCCGGCGGCCGCGGGAGGGCGCGGAACG
>VZTE01002664.1:316957-358446 GCA_013397775.1 Eulacestoma nigropectus | reverse complement strand
AAAAAAAAAATCCCACCCTTTTACAAAATATTTCCTCAGATCCCACACCGAGCAGCAGCCGCCGCCGCCGCCGCCGAGCCCTGGGAGCTGATGGAGCAATGGGTGGGAAGCGGGAAACCGTCACCACGAGCAAAAACTTCGCCTAACTTTTCCCTTCCTTTCTAACGCTCTTCCCTCTTCCCCTCTGTCTCCTTACCCCCTCCTCTGGGCTACGCTCCATTTTCCGCCGTCTCTCTGTCCCCTCTCAGCCCTCCCTCCAGCTTTCTTTCGCATTGCCGCCTTCCCTCTCGCTCGCTCCAGCGGCGCCTGGAGCCGATAAGGAAGAGGAGAAGCAGCGGGAGGGACTGCAGCCGCTCGAGGAGCAGCGGGGCGGAGGACGGGAAGGCGAAAGGGGCAGAGGAGGCAGAGGGGCGGCAGCCCCGCGCGGCGCCGCCGGCCGCCCTCGCCACAAAGTTGGCGGCGGTCGCTGGGTGTTTTTGACAGCTGGGCGCGGGCGGCCTCTGCCGCGGCCCCCGCCTGGCACAGAAAGTTTGCGGGGGAGGGAGCAAGCAGAGGGAAGGGGAAAGAGCAGTCGGGGGTGTGTGTGTGAAAAAGTAACCCCCTCTGCCTCCCTGCCTGCCGCCCTCGCCCGAGAGCGCGGGGTTAGAAGGAAGCGGCGCTGCCCTCTCGGACCCGCTCGCAGCCTCCCCCCGCCGCCTCCCCCTCCCCAGCCAAAGATCCCAACAACAACAAACCAACCTGTGGAGGCTCTGACCCGAACCTGGGTCCCTCCTCCCATCACTTCCAGCTCTCCGCTGAAAGCTCTTTTTCTTTCTTTCTCCCTGGTGCTTGGGCTGAACTTTGGGGGCTGAAGTTTTGAAAGANNGAAAGAGTCAGAGAGAGAGAGAGAGAGGGAGGGAGGGTGGGGGGCAGGAGAGAGAGAGTCAGAGAGAGAGAGACTGTCGCTGCTGCTACAGCTGCTGTTTTATTTCTTTTTTGTTGTTGGTTAGTGGTGCGGCTTTTTTGTTTTGTTTGGGGTTTTTTTCCCTTTTTTTTTTTTTAAGAGGGGAAAAGTATATTTTTTTTAAATCTCTATTTTTTGTTCAAATCACCTGGGGTGGTGGGGGGGAAGGAGAAAGGGAGGGGGGAAAGAGAGAGAGTGTAGCACTGAGAGCCCAGAGGCAAAAGGAAGGGTGCAGGGACTGCCGCTGAGAGGAGATCGAGAGACAGGGGGTGCACTTGACAACCAGCATGCAGAGATGGTAAGAAGTTTCCAGCAGCCTTTCGTTTTCATTGTAGCCTTTGCGTTGGTTTGATTTGAATAATAAATTGTGCAGTAACACAAGCAGCCCTGCTCGCTATCGGTGTGTTTCAGCCTTCAAAGAAACAAGCAGCCGGGCAAGGCGAAGTAGGGGGATAATAAATAAATAAATTAGCTCTGTGCTGCGTGGATTGGGGGAAAAAAAAAGTCTGAGAGGTTGTGCTGAACTTTTAAGTGAGTTTGGGAGGTTGAAATGGGATGGCCACATGTTTTTTACCGCCTCCTTCCTTTCACTAATGATCAAGAGCTAGTGTAAAAAAAAGTGTTTGCGGATGGAGGGAGGGAGAATGGAGTGGGGTTGAGTCGGACATAAGGTGGTCTGATCTGTTTTGACCACCACCTTCTGCTCGGAAATGAGTACGGTTTGCACACAATGTAAAGGTAACCTTTGAGAGCGGGAAGGAGCTGTGTTTGCGTGTGAAACATCGCCTGCGGCAGGGAGACAGGAGTGTAAATCCACCTTCTCTCCGAAACTCTTTTTTTTTGTTGTTGTGCATGTGCTTGCAGTTTGCACCTCTCCAGTTTGCTAACAGAGCTTGCGGAGTTATGCTGATGCTCTAACTGTAAAGGGGAAGGTGGAGCCCCTCAAAAACCACATTGAACAAGTTTTTGCTGCTTATTTCATGTGCTGTATAAATGCACGTCTCCTTTACAAGGAGGGATTTTGCAAAGCAGGGTTTGGGCTTTTAATTTAAAAATTAAAAGTCGAAAGGGCCAAGGACTTCATTTGACTGAAGTCCGTTTGTCTGGTGTGTGATGCGAGGATAGGTTAAACAGCTGCGAAAGACGAGCTCATTTAAGCCGTGACTACACTTAACATGCAGAATGATAACTGTTCGCATTAACACATGGATCGACCTCCGCTAGTGATGAACAGTGATCATCCCATATTCAATGAAGTAGTATGTTTCCAGTCGCTGTTTGACTACTGCTCTGCTTTCAGTCAGCTTTTGTCACCTCACCCAGGGATGTTACAGAGCTGTCTTGTGTGCCTTGAAGATACACGTACATGTGTACATGCACACACACAAGTGTGTATTTATATGTATTTTTATCTCCTTATGTATGTGTATGTTTATGCATGCATATGTGTATGTATGTATATACAGTACTCAAACTATTGATAGAGAATGTGTGAATGGAGTTTACGATGGAGGGTTTGTGTTTTTCCCTTCTCTCCCTAACATGACATGTCTTGTTTCAGTGATCAAAGCCACAGTTGAAGTGTAGGAGATGCAACTGTCAAATGTAGACAACAAGAAGGGGAGAAAAAGAAAAAAAAAAAAAAGGAGGGGGAAAAAGCAGTATGTGCCCAGGACTGTGGTTACAGTAACACTGACAGAAATTAAAGTGGTTTTGAAAGCAGCATGCGATTTATGATGGTTCCCATTTACCCTAGAGTCAAGCTGTTGTAAAATTGATGCACAAAAGACATCATGTAGTAATCTGGTGTACCCAGAATTAAAGTGGCAACGAGCGTCTTTTTTGTGTGTCTGATGGTTAAAATGGTTTAAAGCTTTTTTTAAAGTATAAAATCAAAACAGGATATCACTTACTTCTTTTCTTAATCTGTATGCTAGCTGTATATAGTAGTTGTTGAAATATTTTTTAGTGGAAGTGGGCTTATATTTTTCATTGTCTTCCATTTCCACCTCTGTATTATAACCCGTCTCCATAGACAAATTATAAAGTGGGTAGCATTTTTGTCATAGTTGCAGAGTACAAATGTTCGCAGTTTAATTACTGAGTTCATTTTAGACAGTAATATTTGATAAGCCTGATCAGCAGATCTGCACAAGAATACCAAGTTCCTGCAAAAGTATGTGGAACTTTGCTTGCCCTTGGAATGGCAGGATTTTTAACTCTGAAATTTAATGGGGCATATGTCCTCTCTGATACACTGTCGTTTGATTTTAAACTGTCCAGTATTAGTAAGCCAGCTAGCTCTGTGTATGTTCTGCTTTAAAATCCTAAATCACATGAATTTTAAAACTTGCTAAATATTTCAGATGACTCACCTTTACCTGATCCATGTGTAGAAAAGTCTTAAGGGTAAATTATAAACTATTAGTTACAAGCAAATTTTGAAACTGCTTTTAAGACTTGGGATTGTGCAAGTGTTTCTTAAGTACACATCCTTGCACATAAAATAGAAAGACCCTACCTTGGTACATTGTTTTGTAAAAAATACAACAGTGTGACATTTTAGGGGAAAAAACTTCTAGGAGCAGATCTATACCTTTATTCGCATTACGTTTTTATTATTGAGGCATTTGAGACAGACGAATGTGCGATTGCAGTAAACAAAGTAAAGAAACAGACAAAAGCAGAGATGGCTATTGCTGTATTAAAATGTAAATGTTACGGTTTGAATTTTTTAGTGAGTTTTTGAGTTCAGTGCTTTACATAACATTTTGTCCTAATCTTGCTTGCTGTCAGAGATGTTTCATGGTTGTGCAATTGCTGCAGTCAAGAATGCCAATTTGCATTCCAGGAGTGTCATTTGATTACTTTTATCTACACAGCTCGAAGACCAGCCCAGACCTCTCATTTCATCTTGCCATGTCACGAGTCAGTGCTGTGTCCTCTTTTCAAAAATCTGCCTGATTTAGACAAGAAAGAAAAGTACTTTCATGTTGCAGCCGCAGTCCCCTGCTAACTTGTCAGCAGCAGGATATGATTCACTTGGGCCCAGAAGAATGGTACAGAGATGAGGGTTAGGCGGTTCAATAAGCCTATGGACAGGTAGTGTGTGACATCCCAAGGGAGCTTAAGTTAATGAAGAACAGGTCTGCTTAGTTCTTCATACTATGACCTGGTGCTGTCCCCACAGTTTTCTCATTTGATCTTTCCCAGCAAATTGATCTTTTCTAGTACTTTTTTGCCTTCCAAGTTAGTCCTTGTGGGACTGAAATTAGCAGAGCAACTTAAGTTGGATAATACAGCTGTTCAGAAAAGAAGAAATTGTACACTAGCTCACAGAGGGAGGAGGGGAAAGTAAGCTATTCTTTTTGTTGTTACTGAGAATTCCTTTTATTTTTAATATTACAGTTTTATTTTCAAAAGCTTCACAATAACCATATTACTTTAGAACTTCACTTGCGTATGTAATAAAGTTTGTACCAGTGGTCCATTGCACACTGCATTTAATGTGTATCATTTAAATAAAACAAACATGCTTGCAGCATAGACTGCAGGTTTGCTTTGGTGTTTGTCAGTTGAACTTGCTTGTTAGAAATGATTTGCTAGTCTGTAATGAGGCTTTTACAGTTGCTGTAAGACATTTTAAATATCAATTGCACATGCCAACTACATTATTTATAGCCTGCTAAATAACTGTAATTCCATCGTATCCAATACTGAAATGCAGTGGAGATTAAACAATAAAAGCCATTACAAATGGTATGTGTAAATATTATGGTAGGTGAAAATATAGTCAACAAACTACCACTGGCATTACTGGTTTCCTGGAAAACCAGCATATGCCAACAAATTGATTTTAACTAACATTCTGTGCTTAAAATCTGGATTGTGAATGGAACTATAGCATTATCTGTCAGGTTTTTTTACATGCTTTTGCAGTTGGTAATGGGAAAGTGGAATGGAGGTGTGTTTGTGTGTATGTGTGTGTCTCTGTGTGTGTGTGTGTGTGTGTGTTTAAATACATACATGGCTAGGCTGTCAAACAATGTAAGATTTCAAACCAGAATTTGGTAAATAAAGTGTAAGTTGGAAATGATTAAGAGGGTCTTTAGTATGCTGCACAAGAGTAAGCACTATTTAACTTTCTGTATTTCATAGCAGATGTTCTCACATATAATCCACATCCTTTCAAGTTGTAGAATTGAAAACACTGCTGAATGGAAACAAGAACACGTATTATGTAAGGGAAATACTGCTCTCACTCTCTCTCAGTATTGCTTTTGAAAATGGAAAGGAACTGTAAAGGATCATTGGTCAGTTAAGCTCCTCTGGAGAGCTAGAGGGAGCTTCCAGATTTTATTAGATATGCCATAGGTAAGAAAAAGGGGAAAAATATTCTGAATAAGGGAGGGCAGAACTACTAACTTTTTTTCAAAGCCAAAGATCTAGAAATTAGACTTTGAGGTGGCTTTATTCTGTGTTATGTATCTGTGTATGTCAGTAGGATTTGTGGCTGACTACAGATCTTGTGAATTTCAAACAAAGCAGAAATGACCAACAGCAAAGCAATTACGTTAAAACAAGTCCAAGTAAAACATTGGATTTTGTACAAAAACCAAATTTATTTTTCTTTCGTCTCAAAGATGGGCGTTTCTGGCAGTGTCCCTTTCCCTTTTGCACTTTGGACACTGTCACTAGAATGTGAAGTCTTTTCATCACTGAATATTGTTTAATGAGAGTCCTGACTTTCAGTCTGCAGGTTTGCATAGAACTTTTTATTTAATGATTTAATTTGATTTATTGTCTACTATTAGTATGTGTTAGGAAAAAAAAGTGAATGTCTGGAAATACAAAAGGTTCCTCATAAAATACAAAACAAATAGAGTGTATCTGTCATTTTGGAAATGTGTATAACTTCCTAATCTAGCCAGGAATTTGTACTTAATTTAGAAGAATAGCATTTAACATGGCTTAATAAAAAGCATCTGTCTAAACCTTGTATTCTGTGTCAGTTTCATCCCACCTAAATTCTGACATTTTTTCAAAAAATGCATTGATCATAATTGCTGCTTAATATTTATATGGCAGCTTTTATAAATATTACTTTGGACAAACTTACTTACCATTTCAGTAAATTATATAATCCAGTGAGATAAAGTACCAGATTTGTCTCCTTTATCTCTCACACAGTAGCTCTCATTATGTGCTGTGCTAGTAAAACCCTTTATTTGTTGATTATTAGAATCTTAGTACACTCAGGAGTTCTGCTGTAATTTAATGTGGTTGTTCAAAGAGGTTCTCTCATTTAGAATCTTCCCATAATACTCTCACCACATATTATAAATATGTATATTTTATACTCTAGATAGATATGTAAATACTTTTTTTTTTATTCCAGGTAAATCAAGGATTTTGAGAGAGAATTCTTTTCATCTGCAGCATCTATTTCAGTACTTTTCTCTTGAAATATTTTCTGTAAAAAGAACTCGCACAAATTCAGGTAACCATCAGATTTGCTTCTGATTTGTTACTTTAGAGAGTTCTTTCTGTTTCTTTAATTTTTTTTAATGTCCTACTATGTACTTAAATCACATTTTTGTAGAAAACTACAAAAAAAGCTAGAGAAGTTTTAAAACCACGGTGGACATTGCAATTATTTTTTCATTAAGAAAACTAGAATGTTCATAATGCTGATTTGTAAGTCGCAAGCCAAGTGAAATCAAAATGCCATAAGCTAACCACTAAAAAGTTTTAAAGTCACCATGGTCTGGTGCACTGTCTGGAAGTTCGGCTATGTTTTTGCAGAGTATTGCAATTGGTTAGGTTTACAGTTCTGCTGCATATAAAACTGTAGAAGTGAGGCCTGTTAGAAAATCTTCAGCTATGGGAAGTTTTAAAGAGAATGCAAAACATATTATCAGCTGTTATCAGCTGTAAATGAAGCTGGGTGTATGTACAACACCCGTCCTGCTGTCAGCTGAAATCACACTGAATTAGTGTTGCAACTTTATTATATTTGTCAAATATGTATTATTTTGAAACTTTTGATTTGTACTCTTAGTCAATGCTCTTTACTGTTGAATACAAAGATGTAACAGCAAACAAAAAACATTTTTCCCTTTTTGTGACCTGACATTTGCCAAAGTGCCCCATGCTGAAATCTCTTTTCAGTATCTTTTTTTTTTTCTTCCAAAGCCAGACATGTACCCAGACACAAAAGCCTCTGTGTATAGCAAGCTGTTTTAAATATTGTGACTTGACGATGTGCTGTCCTTTCTCGGCTTGAGCCAAGGATCTCTGCTCAGTGTCTGTGGATTACGAAGTCCCTTCTTTATTGTACCTCTTGTCAGCTATTCCTATTCATTTAACCTTTCATTAGTGTCTGTGCAGCTTCACTGTCTGGAAAGGCAAGGAGAATCCTAAAGGCCTACTGTCACAGTTATTAGATTTCTCGGTTACATCCCAGCAACCATAAAGAAGTAAGAGTCAACACTATTGTCATGCATGCTGCTATCCTGGGGTGCAACTCTTCTGTGCATGTCAAGGACATGTGCCACATGTTGATAATGCATCCCAGAGATAAATGCACAACATGGGGGATAAACCAAGGCTGGCACTAATGAGCTTTGTAGGAGTTATTGCAAAGACAAACAGTTGTGGAGGAATTTCTCTTAAAACGGTGAAGAGATGGATTTGCACTAAGTGTTGCCAAGGCTTGCTTGCAAGCTACTTGTCAATCATGTTAGTTTCATTTAAGTGCCATTTTCAAAGAAAAAATGCTTTCTATGACTTAGAAATGTTTGCTTTTCACGTTTTTAAGCTGCCAGGCTAAAATGTCCTTGAAATTGTCCTCAGTAATACACTTTATGACAATTGTTTCTATTTACTTGGTTTTGGATCAAAAGCTGCAAATGTTTCAAATACTTGAAGAAAAGTTGCAAATACAAATTGCAATACATTTTGAAATATTCCTCTTACTAAAGCTTGAAAATTCACTCTTGATTTTGTAAAAGCATTGTCATGCTCTAAGGCATAAATTTGGCTGAGAATACCTAGGTGCATCTAAGTAGTTTATTCTACATTTGCTACCCAAAGAGCCAAAATTACTAGTTGTGACACAACTAGTAACATTCTACTGAGGCACATCCTCCATTTAATCCAGTGCAATATTCACTTATATTTTGCTTCTGAAGTTTCTTGAAGCCCGTCTTATCCCGTTAACCAAATCTAACTGAACTCTGAGCTCTCAGTTTATATAATAGCAAAAAATACATGCTTATTCCTGACTTCCCTCTAGTTGACCTTTTAGAATGCATTTCAGTTACATTTTTATCAGTAGCAGTATAACAATATGATGTATAACTTCATATAACTTTCATAAGGAGATTTCAGCCAAAATAAAATTAGACCTATATGTCTATAATTAAATTATAATTTTAATAATACTCCTTCATTCTGTGTAAAACATTAGGGTCTCATATTGCTCCTAGTCACAGCAAGCTTGAACGTGAGAGTAAAGTCACTGAAACCAGTGGAGTTAAAAGTTTATGAAACTGTTGAATAAAGTCTAGTCACCTCCTTCGCACTTTTCATAGCATGCTAAGATTTTGAAGATTATAAATCTAGTAGGCTACAGGAAAATTCTTTAAAACTTCCTAATTTCAGATGAACATTTTCGATTAACCTCATCTGAAAGTATGAGTGGTCATCAATTATTAATAGGAATTCTGTGCTTTTTAGTTCTTGATATTTTTTATATTAAAGAAGTAAAGCCTGGCTGCACCTTTTGCTTTAATTCAGAACATAGAATCCAAAGTGAGCAGCAGTATAATAGTTGGTTGTAGGAACAAGTGCATCCAAAGAAAAATGTGTTTAAGAGAAAATTCAGCAAAAGTAGTCTTTTTATTTTTCTTGTTCAAACACTGGAAGCATTTGTAACGCTGATACTTTCTACTTTCCTGAAATTAAAAGAGAAGCTTTTGTATTTTGTGATTTGAATTAGACAAATATTTAAATGGAAAAAAAAATCTTCAGACATGATCTGGAACAAATATAAAAGTTCTCTTAGTTTAAAACATCCTTTCATTACTAGACTGATATTAGCTTTGATGAGCCTAAAACTTACTACATGGTTTCCAAATCAAAGATGAAAGGGCCAGTTAGGAATCAAATAAATTTTCCTGTTGAAATGTAGCATTTGACATTTAGAAAGATGTGCTCAGCATGATGAACTGCTTCTCCTTACTGTAACTAGCCTGGTGATTTTTTTGCAATAAAACTACTTCGAAATTGAATTGACGTATAATGAATTTAAGGTAAATTAATTTGGAACCCCTGATTGGTGCCATTTTTGAACTAAGGGAAATATTTTCCTGAAAGTGGTTTTTCACTCTTTATTGTTAAGACATGTAAAATTTCATTACTAAGTAATTACTTTTGTAGTTGTTTTGATAGACTCTTACTGGTCTAACGCCATTGACTTTGTTGTGGCAGTGTGCCAATTTTATTAAAGAAAGGTTTTGTTATTCATCTCACTGTAGAGTTGCAAGTATATTCCTAATACTAATCAAATGGGCATATACCCCATCTGTATGTTTGAAAAGTTATTATTATAAACAGTAATTAATTTATAGTCTACAATACAGTTGAGCAGTGCTTTTACATTGTTCTGATGCCAGTTATATCCTTCTAAAAGTCTACTGATGATACTTAACTCTCCAGAATGAGATTCTGTACAGAATCCTAGACAGCATTTTGGAAAATGTTTTGCTGTTCTGCTAGAGATGAAAAAATTACAAAAAAAATAGCTAATCCTACATAAGTAAAAGTGAAAACTTTCAACTTTTGTGCTAGGCTATGACTGTATTTCAGTTAGCAGCTGTATTTTGAGCCAGCTTTTGAAGATACCTTGTTTCTGATATCCCATAAAATATACCTGATCAAAATAAATGACACTACAAGCCAGTTGGCTAAGTGATTATATAAGCAATGTGAAGAGACTGAGTAATTTATGTTTTTCAGTACACAAACTGGCATTAAGGTTTTCCTCTCACTTTGGTGCAAATATTAAAAAGCAATGTGTAAAATTGTGTATGTTATGTAACTAAAAACTTCTAAGTGAATTTAAGTCTAAGGTAATGTAATTCACGTGGTAAGATATCAAGAAAGTTAAGTTGGAACAGGAAGCAGTAGCAGATAAGTGATGTGTGATTTAAAGATTTCTGTTCCTTTACTTAAACAATGCTTATTTTTTAACTTTTGCTTTTGGAATGTGAGTTACAATCTTCACTGTTTCCTCTTATCTACATGTAACTTGTACTAGTTTGTGTATCAGTGGTGAATCTCATTTATCAGCTGGTGTATTTAAATGATTTGTGATATCAGATGATTCTTCATAAGCAAGAATTTCTTCAGTTCCTGAGCGGACACTTTTGTAGTGGTGGGGTCAGTATGACAGTTGCAGGGATGGGAGTGATCTGCTGGTCCTTTGTGGTTTGGCTTGGGGGTCAGAAAGTGGGAAGAAACTGTTCACCGTCTCCTGTAGACTGATGGACAGCCTTTGTGAATACTCTAGTAACAGTCTTTTAAAAATAAGAGGTGAATAATAGGCTTTGTATGCAGGTGATAGCAGGGAAGGAGGTGGGTGAGACTGATAGTATAATGCTGGAAGAACCTGAACAGACTTCTGTCTCTAGTCACCCTAACAGCAGGACAAGACGCTTGCCTCTTTCCAACTGTGCACAACTTTCCTGTTCTCTCATGTTACTTGTATGTGGAATTTCATGGTCCTTTTCCTGCTAAATGATTCACAGGTGTGGGAAATATGGTGGAAGGAGTTTTATATAATTCGTGAGTTCCATGCAGTATTTGGAAGCCTCTGGGCTCTACAGAGGATTTGTGAGTCTGTTAGATAAACCTGTGGAGCACACAGGCAGTTACTGTCTTCTCACTGTCAAACATGAAGGGTCAAAAAAAAATCACTCTTCTCATGTAGCTGTTGCCACACTCATGAAGAATCTAATTACAGTAGATCAGACAGTTGCAAGAGAGAAGCTTGCTGAGTAGTGGAGTCAAGAGAACTACTCGTGTCCTGCTCTACTACTAGAGTTCAGCCTCAAGGATGTGAGGGATACAGCTAGTCACCTTCAGACTTCAGTTTTGAATTCAGTCAGTTTTTAGGATTGTTTTTGCTCTTGTGATGAGTTTATAACAAAAGCCCACAAATTTAACTCATAACAAGCAAAATCATAAAATCACAGAATGGTTAGGGTTGGAAGGGACCCTGAAGATGATCTAGTTCCAACACCCACACCATGGGCAGGGACACTTTTCACTAGACCAGATTGCTCGAAACCCCATCCAGTCTGGTCTTGAACACTTTCAGGGGTAGGACATCCATAGATCGACTGGACAAGCTGTTCCAGTGCCTCACCACTCTCACAGTAAAGAATTTCTCCCTAATAGCTAATTTACACCTACCCTCTTTCAGTTTGAAGCCATTACCCTTACATTTCTATATGAAACATATCTCTTAATCTTTCTTATAAGCTCACTTCAGGCACTGGAAGGCCACAATCAGATCACCCAAAAGCCTTCTCCCCAGGCTGAATTACCCTAATTTTATCAGTCTGTCCTCATAGGAGAGATGCTCCATCTCTATAACAAGCTTTTCAGCCCTCCTCTGGACTCTCTCCAACAGGTCCATGTCCCCCCATGCTGGGGACCCCAGCGCTGGATGCAGCACTGCAGGTGGGGTCTCAGCAGAGCAGAGCAGAGGGGCAGAATCCCTTCCCTGGCCCTGCTGGCCACATTGCTTTGGATGCAGCCCAGGATAAATTTGTTTTTTTGGAATGCAAGCACGCATTGCCAGCTCATGTCCAGCTTTTCATCCATGTAAGCCCCCCAGGTCACTCTCCTCAAGGCTGCTCTCTTTCCTTAATTCACTGGCCTGTATTGGTACCAGGGCTTGCCCCGACCCAGGTGCAGCACCTTGCTCTTGGCCTTGTTCAATCTCATGAGATTCCCATGGATCCACTCCTAGAGCTTGTCCAGGACCCTCTGGATGTCGTCCTGGCCATCAGGTGTCAATCACACCACTCAGCTTGGTGTCGTCTCCAAACGTGCTGATGATGCACTCGATTCTCCTGTCTCTGCCATTGATTGAAGGCATTGATTTAATGACTGAAGACATTAAATAACAGTGATCCCAATACTGTCGCTTGAGGGACACCACTTGTCACTGGTGTCCATTGGGATATGGAGCTACTGACCACTACCCTCTGAATGCAGCCATCCACCTTATCCACCGAACAGTCCATCTACCAAATCCATATCTCTTCAATTTAGAGAAAATGATACTGTGGGAAATAGTGTCAAAGGCCTTATGTGAAGTCCAGATAAATGACATGCATAGCCCTTCCCTTGTCCACTGATGTTGTCACTCATTATAGAAGGCTGCTGGGTTGGTCAGGTAAAGATTTTCCCTTGATGGAGCAGTGCAGGTTGTCTGAAATCACCTCCCTGACTTCCATGTGCCTTAGCAGAGCTTCTAGAAGGATCTGTTCCATGATCTTCCCAGGCACAGAGGGGAGATGACTGATCAGTCACTGCCAGGGTCCTTCTTTCTGGCCTTTTAAAAATGGGTTCAGTGTTTCCCCTTTGCAGTCACCTGAGACTTCCTCTGACTGCCATGACTTTTAAAATACCCTGAAGAGTGGCTTGGCAACTACATCAGTCAATTTTCTCATGAGTATGGCTTGCATCTCATCAGGTCCCATAGAATTATGCATGATTATGTTCCTCAGATGGTCACAAACCTGATCTTGTCTTACAGTGGGAAGCACTTTGCTCCTTCAGTCCCTGTTGTGAGATTCATCCACTTGAGAGGTGTGGGAAGAGAAGTTGCCAGTGAAGACTGAGGCAGAAAGTTGTTGAGTTGTCAGCTTTCTCCTCATCCATTGCTACCAGTTTTCCAGCTTGTTTGTCAGAGGGGGTATACCTTCTCTGACCTTCCCGTTCTGGTTAACGTATCTGTAGAAGCTTTTGTGTTTCTTTGTGTGCCTTGCCAAGGTGAACTGCACTTTCGCCTTGGTCTTCTTCACCCCATCGCTACATAACTGGGCAGCACTCCAGTGCTCTTCCCAAGAAGAAGACCTGTCCCTACTTCACTGCCACTGCATTTCCTTCTTGCCCTTTAGTTTGACCAACAGGTTCCTATTCTGCCATACCATCTCTTACCTTCTTTGCCTGAATTCTTGTGGGGCTCACTAGGTCTTATATTCTATGGAAGACTTCATTAAAGATCTGCCACCTCTGTTCTGCTTCCTTTTCCCTGAGGGCAGTTTCCCAGAGGGTCCAGTCGTGGGATTCATCCCACCAAGTTTCAGTAATGGCACCTCAGTCGTAACTTTCTAGCAGCGTGGTGGCTTCCAGCTCCTCCTGTTTGCTGCCCATGCTGCATGCATTGGTGTAGAGGCACATGAGATGGATTGTTGGCCAAGTTGCCTTCTTAGAGGAGCACCTCTAAATTTCGTTGAGATATTTCCCTGGTGTCTCCCTGTTGGCTGTTACTGCCTTAGAAGTTCCTGTCTCATCTCCTTAAGACTCCAAGTGTGTTCCAGTGTGGCTAGCACATTTCAGACTCATTGACAGAGGGCCTTTACTAGTACTAAATATGTATGTTTCTTTGTTTTACATGTTGCAAGAATGGTTTTGATTTCATGTTTAAATTTAATGCAAATTTATTTCAAAAAGCAATTAAGTGCTTTGTGATAAACATATCAGTGGCTAGTATAGAAAGATGAGCTGCAGATGGAGTAGAAGGAAAAACTTCTGGAAATTCTGCTGCAACTTTCCTCTTTGTGTTTGTGTGTGTATTTATACAACATATTATGGTAAATGCATACACAGTATTTCCTTATAAACTCATTAACATATTAATGTGCACAAACATACATACCTATACTCATATACATGGTGTGCACACAGTACCTACATACATACATGCATTCAGATATTCCCCCTGGGCTCAGCCCTAGGGAGGCACATCTGGCGTTCTGCATCCAGTTCTGGGATCCTCAGTGCAAGAGAGATGTGGAGCTGCTGGAGCAGATCCAGCAGAGGGTGACATTGGTGACTAAGGGACTGGAGCATCTTTTTATCAGGAAAGGCTGAGGGAGCTAGACCTGTTCAGCCTTGTGAGGAGACAACTGAACAGGGACCTCATCGATGCACATAAGTGTCTGAAGGGAGGTGTCAAAAGGATGGATTCAGGCTCTGCTCAGTGCTACCAAGGAATAGGATGAGAGGTAATGAGCAGAAACTGATGCACAGGAAGTTCCATCTGAACATGAGGAAGAACTTCTTTACTGTGCAGCTGACCAAGCATTGGCACAGATTGCCCATCGATGTTATGGAGTCTTCCTGTTGGAGATACTCCAGAAGGATCGGGATGCAATTCTGTGCCATGTGCTCTGAGATGACCACGCTTGAGCAGCTAGGTTAGACCAGATGACGTCTTTGGTGGTCTCTTCCAACCTTACCCATTTTGTGATTCCGATTCAGTGATATACATACATATTAATATATATATATGTATGCATAATGCTTTTTCTAGACTGAAATTTTTGTCAGCAGGAAAGCTTTTTGGGTAGTTCTGGTTCTTGAATAAAAGTAAGATATAGATCAATTCTAAAAATTGTCTGTGAAAATTACTGCACTGTTGAACGGGAAACCAAATATTGTACTTCTCTTTAATCTTAGGAGTACATTTTAGCAAATACTGGTTTCTGTTTGTAGTTTCACATTTCTTAGTTTTTTTTCATTATTCTCCGGCTTTCTTATCTGTTCTGTATGTTATGAACCCTCTTTCTCAACAGTTTTATACAATGCACTGAGTTTCCTTTGAGATATTGAGTTATCTTATTCTGTGATTTGAATATGTTTCCATAGACATTACTTAAACAAAAGCCAATACTGTGAACCTGTGTCTTATAAATGTGTTATAGTAATGATATTGAGACCTGCTAACAACCAAGCCTCTGATACCTCTCTAATTCTGTGAAGGGCCAGCTCTTGTGGATATTTTGTCTTGAAAGCAGTGTTGAATGGGATTTGTAGAAGAATTCTTGTAGATTTTTGCCTAATTTAAGGATTTCCTCTCCTTTAAGAAATCTGATGACTTCCATTTATGATGACAATATTTCATAAAAAGCACAACATTATGCCTTTTGTAATACATTATAAAAGAAGAGTCACAAAAACTGGTCTGGCATTTCATTGGCTTGCAAAAGAGGATCTTCCATCCTTTTCTTTTTGGTTCTATTTCTGTTATAAATGTACATTGAAATATATTGTGATTATATTGTCATGGGAATGTTTCATATGGTGCATGTTTGGTTAGTTTTTGTTATGTTATAGAAAGTATCTGTATTTTCTGTGAAAAAGCTTCAGGACTGTGAAAATTGTAGGAACTTGCTGTTCCTAGTAAGATAGTCTTGGGAAAATAAGTATTTATAACTGAGGGTACACATAAAATAATGGGAAGTACCAGGTGTTGACAAAATGCAGTGCCACAATGGGAAAAAGCATAGAAGTTCATAAGTTAAGTGAAGGGTAATGGAAGCTCAGCTGAAATTAAGCCATTCTACTTAACAGGTAACTTCTTTGAGTACTATTCATGTAATTGCACTATTGCCAGTCACTGGGATAGGTATGCAGAATGGACACAGATGTTGTTTAACTCTATTTCAGGCAAGGTAGAAGTTGGTGCCTTTGAGGTATTACATAATTTCAATGGAAGTACTGAGTGTTCTTTTAGATGGTTTGTGCTATACTCATTGTTGGCCTTCGGTGCTTAAAAATCTCTGTTATCTAGCTTACGGAAATTTCATCCCAAGATGTCAAGAAAATATGTTACAAACTTGAATTATAGATGTAAGCCAGATATCATTCTAGGACCTTACTCATAAAGAAACATGGCATATATGTGACAGTTCAGGAGTGAACTAACTTCATCTGCAGTTTATTTAGAGTGAACTGATGGAACAGATCCCCCCTCAGCTAGGCACTCAGTACCAGATCTCACATTGACTTGAAAAAGACTTTTGTCTTTCTAAGTTCCTAGTTCTTGCAAACATATCTACTGAAGACTGCTTCTACTAACCTTCAGTAGGAAGTGAAAGCTTGTCAACTGATTTGTACTGTCCTGATCACATGTAGTTTACCTCACTTTCAGTAGTGGTAAATCTACGTGACATGCTGCAAGCTAACTCGTACACTGTGAGTCTGTGTCCTGGTCACCTGATGGTTCCTTCTTTGTGTAATTGTTTTCTAATAGTTCATGGGTGTTTTGTGTTTGGCTTTCATGAGTTTAGTGTTCAGTCTTAATTATCAGATCTGGAAAACAGTAGGGCCATGGTATTAGCACTTTTTTCTAAAGGAATCATGATTGCTTGAATCATGGTATATTTTCAAGATGCTTTTTTAATGTTATGCTAAAGGCATATACTACACAAATAGTATCTGAGTCACCATGCTAATTATCCAAAACCTCATAGAACCGAGGAAAAAACGTTGTTTGAAACAAGAGTCCAGTCATCCTTCTAGCATAGCAGCTTGTGAGAACTGAAATAGGGGAGCAATTTTACTGTAAGTAATTGTTTCAGGGTTAAAAACCCGTCAACTGAATACATATCATTAAATGTATGGTCTTCATAATATTATCATCTGTGGCATTCATATGTTGATTGTGAAGAAAGAAAATGTGGGTAATAATGTAATTCTGTAGTATACTACAATATTCAAAAAATAAATGTCTCTCTTAAATAGAGCAAAGTCTATGAATGAACTTCATAGTTACAGAATACTGGGTTGGAAGGAACCTTACAGATCATCTGGTCCAACCTTCCTTAGCAAAAACTTGGTCTGGTTGATCAGTGCAGTGCTCTATTACATGTTATTTACGTGTTTTTCTGAGGTGCACTGTAGCTCCGGAGTGCACTGAATTGTAGTATCTTCATATTTATTCATGCTAGCATTATTCTATTACTTACTTACAGCACTTGAAATGCACCAGGGCCTCTTGCATGCAGGATCAATGCCCACAAAGTATGCAAGATAAAGTCTTTCTGTCTCTTGAGATGAAGCTAGTTTTCAAATAAAACTATTGTTTATAAGACTGAGAAGTAAAGGTCTAGTTGCTGAGCCAGACACAATTTAGAGAAGCTAGCACAGGTTGATACTTTTGGGTGTACCTACATGCTGCCAATTTTGTTTCTTGCTTTGCCAAAATTAGGTTATTTTCCTTCTTCTATTCATGAACTGAAAAAGTGCTGAATGTGGCCCACCCAGCTACTATGCAGGTTGTTAAGTAAACTGTTTCTGCGATGATGTTGAAAGTACTTAGTTTTAGCTGAGGAAGACTTACATGGTTTAATTTCAAGTGCCATGTTAGGCATATTACCACAATTGTAATCAACGAACAAACATTTAACTCTTTCAGCTTCAGAAGGAATATGGATGTGATACTGTGCTCTTCCTGTCTTTGAAAAATTTATTTCTTTCCTCATATGTACATAGTGTGTGACATCACATGCACACTGTTTCCAAGTGTTCGGCAAGGGACATGTGTTCTGGTAAGTATCTGAAGCAGGAAAAAGCAAGTTATTGTCAGATTTTATTTAGATAGGACATGGTGTATGCTGACAAAAGAAATAGTTCTGCCAACAGTGCTGTATCAGCTCTCTAAGTAATGTTAATCTAAGAGCATGGAGGTAGCATTACTACATTAATTTTAGAAAGGCAATGTATTTTTTTTACTCAAAGTTTGTCTAAGGGTGTGAAATTAAAGATGTTATGCTGTTACGTTCTGTAAGATAGTTACCAAAATTGAATATCTGGTTTGTTTGTGTATCAAGAATGCGTAAGCTGTTTTCTAAATACAGGAAAACCCTAAAAAATTACTACTGTGTCTTATGCAAATATTAGCTTAATGACCTTCAGTCTGGAAAATCCTATCAATTATGATTGTTTTAGCTTAAGGTGTACTTTCCAAGATCTACACATCACAGATTTAGGGACTTTGAATTTCAGTTAAAGAGATGGGTTTGGTGTTTCCTGTTACAAAAAACTGTAATCATGGGCATCCTGTTCAGAAAACGACCTTTAAAGTACTTGTTTGTAGGGAACATGGCAGAGCAAGAAGACTCAAACATCTGAGGAAGCTGATTTAAACTAGCTGAAGTCCAGTTCTTTCTGTAGAAACAAACGAGACATCTATAAGGTTAATCCATATGGACATTGCCATTATATCTCATTTGGTGTCTTGTTGGTTGCTTAAATGAAAACATTTAGAAACTAGATACCTGATTGAACTTCTGAGAGCTCACTTATTCTGAAGTTAGTGCTAAAGGCCCTTCCAGGGACTGCTGTTTGAAAGCATGTTGATGATATGTCTTTGACAGTAATGTTCTTTTTTCTTTTCTTTTTTTTTTCTTTTCTAATGCCAAGATAAGTACTACTTGTATAATCCCCGCCTAATTTATTTTAGAATTGATAGAATTTGGTGTTTCATCCCAGATTTAAGATCCCATGCCCACAGTCATTAAAGAAATCTTCTTTGATTTATATAAATGTTTTGTCATAATGTAGTCTTTAGGGAAGAATTACACCCTTTCACTGAAAGAAAAGAAACCATTCAAAGGATTGAGTTTCTTTTTCTTAATTTGTAATATAGCCCATTTTGGTGCTTCAGGGCAATATTTTTTTTTCTCTCCAGCTTATGAAGGGTGTTTCAGCTGAATATACTCATACCTTTAAAAATCATTTGGTGTGAGAACTTTTTAAGTTACAGGGTGGTTTATTTTTTTTTCTATAATATAGTATACCGTGCCTTTGAGCTTTCAATTTAAGTCTTCTGTCATATACTGCCAAAAACTTTGTTCAGAGGTCTGTCTGTGTTGAAACATGTATGCCTGTCCCAGTGTCATAACTAATTATATACCTTGTATGCTTACTTCTAGTAATTGGAAAGTAGACCTACCGCAGGATAAGTTTTAGTATTAGATTGTATCTTGGGGACATGTTGCAGAAATCAAGTTTCCACCAAGCAGCAACTTGAATTTGTAAACAGATATTACTATTTTAAGTGCATCATGTCATGGTTGTTTCTTGACATCTGTGTGTGTTTGTTTTAGACCTGGGGAGAGGGTGTTTTTGAACTGTACCTCTGCATGCGTAGTAATTATAACCTACTTCTTTTTAATCACAGTATTCTGAAGTGTCTGTTATCTCCATTTCAGATGAAGGCCTATGTTGCCATGCTGTCTTTCTGCAGATTTTGTTTGGTGGTTCTGAACTTCCGAAAAAATATGTCTGTACATAGTGCTTGACTAAGTTCTGTTGGCCTGCAATGCTGTTTTCAGTTCCTTACTTTACGTAAAGGAAAAAAGAAAAGAAGCTAGAGACTGTCATTTTTATCAGTAAGAAAGCATGGAAATTGGAGGGAAAAACAACATTTCTTTCATCTTCCCCTTTGCAGCATCCTTTGCTTGTGTTTTGTGTGTATGTATACATATATGTGTCTTTGAGTATCTATAAATTTTCCTTTCCATGCAGAAGGAAAGAAGGAGTCTTGCAGTTATGTGTAGTTTTTCTTTGCGTGCTTAGAGCTAGGGTAGCAAACAATGATTTATACACACCAGCATGTATAAAATATGTGGTCCTTGTCCATGCCTGCTGAATAGAGACTTTGCCAGTCTTAAGTCTCAGAGCTTCACATGTAGTTGCAATTAAAGTCTTAGGACTGAGCATTTAATGCTAACAATAGATTACAGTATTGTCAGGCTGTGTTCTGATTTTGGTCTTTGTTAAATTATGAGACCTCATTTTTATGGGAGTTGCATGGCTACTTGCTGTTGGGCATTAAAAACTGTTACTTTCATAGAGTATGTATCATTGTTTTACTAAAGCTACAACAGTAGTACTTGGATTTCTCCAAAATTTAATTTTCATTTTCTCCAAAATATTTAATATTTTTATATAATATAGAAAAATAAGGGTTATATTTATTATAATGATGATTGCTTTACATGAAAACATTTTTTTATTTGTTTGATAATGAAATGATTGTCTGTCTCTCATTATGTGAAATTTAAGTTTGGGGTTTTTTTTCCAATTAAAGGTTTCTTAGATAGCTTACTGGTTATATAACCTTCCGTCTATTAGTTCTGTGGCAAGAGAGCAGCATGATTTTGTCAAATAAGGTTGTTACTTTGGGGCATCTTTGAAATTAATGTGAATTAAATCACTTCCTTTGAAAGTTTTTGACCACAAAATGTTTTGGTATGTTTTTAAACATTTCCAGTGTCTTGTCAGACAGTTTTATCTTCCACTTTCCTCTCCACAGCTGGCATTTTTTAGAAGGGCTCAGGGAAGGAGAGGGCTGGGTCAGTCTGACCAGGGAAAGTATAATGCTGTCCTGCATTCCAGTTTTATATGTGTTACAACTGAGTTAATATTGCTTGCTGAGAAAGATTAGTGTACTGCAAGTAAGATCTTCCAGTGATTTTTAAACTTCAGTTTTCTTTTTCAAATATATGCAAAAATTTAGTATCCTAACTTCTGCAGAAAAAAAAAAAGGATTATTTACCAGTATAAGAAAGCAAACTTTATATACAAGATTTTGGTGGAGTTTTTGAAAATATTTATCTTGTTGGAACCTTAGGTAATTTTACTATTTTTCTGTCACGCCACAAGGACTAAAATTCAAAGTAGACGTTCCAGATTTCTTAAAAATGAATGACTCTTGACTGAAAGTGATTCCTGCTTGCCCACAAATCTGAGAGAGGTTTACAAGTCCTGACAATTAATATATTTCAAGATTTCTATATAGAAAATCAGAATGAAAGAGTGAACATCTAGTAGCAGTATTGGCAGAGTAAATATCATTTGACAATAACAGAAACCTTTCTAGCAGTAAATTAACTAGTAGTTGACAGGAACATAAAACTACAAAACTCTCTAAAACAAGTAGAGAAATGCTGCCTGGAAAAAAAATTGCTTTTCTTCCATGCAAAATAACATGTGGCAAGAGAAGAAATTTTGGCCTGTGGTTGGTGTTGTGTGTAACATGTATACCAGCCATGAATATAACATGAACACCGGAAGTATTTTGTCACTGTTCATGTGGTAGACCATTATTACTGTTAGATTATTCAAAGTATAAATCCAGAGAGTTGATAATATCCATTATTGCAATAAGGAAAATACAAATTTTTCACTTCTCTTTGTTACTTCAAAAATAATTAGTAAGATGTGCAGTAACTGTCATTTCTACTACAGTGCCTTTTCTTAGCGGAGAGTAAGGCAAGATCCTTTATGGAAAGGAGAACTCAGTTTAATTTGCACAGATAAGGTTTGATTTTGAGGTAAACATGTGGAATGTCAAAATGGATGTGGCTAGGAGAAGTGGGATTGGCTTTTGAATTGTGGCCGTATTCCTTGTCTTAGTTCTGGAGTTTAAGAGCCTAGAAGAACCAAAGGAGCTCTTGCAGCACTGGTCTTCGGAATATGCCACAAACAAAAATACAGATGTGTTTTACTAGAAGTTATTCAGTCTGCTGCTGGTTTCTCCCTGTTATCCATTGTCTCAGTTTTAAGTTTCTGAACAAAAGTTAATATACACAGAGGAAACTTCTATGTGTCAGCATCTGTTGTGAAGCATTTTAACTTGTAGTGCTCTACATTTTACTCCCCTCAATGATGCAATTATTAAAGCAAGTTTATTTGTTTTTTTTAATGTTTTATAACACATGCAAAAAAAGTAGAGAAACGTTGAAACATCCTAACGTCTTACTTGTCATTGTTTATCTACGGTGTATAAATATGAGAGCATATAATATCTGCTTCTAATATGCATGAAAAAAACCTGGACGGGAAGATTCAAAGACCTGGGTGTATGGCAGTGCTGTTGTCTTTTGCTAGTGGGCAATGTATTACTGAGTTATGCCTCTTGGGAAGACAGCATTTTTAAGCTCCACAAAGTTGAATGACTTTTGTTGTGCAAAAATCCCTAAAAACAAAATCCCATCAAACTAGACCCCCAGCATCTGGTTTTCATCTGCTCGGATTGTATCAAGAGGAAACAATCCCATGTAGATGAAGAGTTGTATTCACCATGAGTTAGGTCCCTAGTGTGATTGCAAGGGTTGAAAGAACCACTATCCAGAACTTGTCCGACACAGTAATTTAATGTAACATTTTTTGGTTTTTCTGGTATTACAGCTGTATTACTCTCATTTTGCAAGAGCATTGTTGAAGCTAAAAGGGTATATTTTTGTCCGGAAACATACACGGGGAGGTTATGCTGTGTATTATTCCATGAATATCAGTATCATATCAGTAATCTCTCAAGAGGTGAGGGTGAGTCTAATCCTCTCCATTAATACTTGTTCCCCTTTCCCATTCCCAAAAATGTCTGCCAGACGTGTGATACACTAATAAAAATTCAGTTGTGGAAAGACTCAGAAGCATGATTGGTGCTGTCTGAACTGGAAAGTAAGGATTTCAGAAACATGATAGGTGGTGAAATGAAGCCCTTCCCCTGTGCAAAATGAAGTCCGTGCCTAATTTGGAGGTAACAAAACATCTGGTTCTGTGAGTGATCAGATCTTACTCTGAAGATCTGCAGAGGACTACAGTATGTCTTGTTCATTTTTAGTATTTTGGAGTGCCTGAACTCCAGCTGCATCCCCTCTGATCAATGAGCTGTGCGAGAGACATGAGCAAACTTCAGGTGTCAGTAAGCAAAAGGCAGCAGGAACAAACCAAATTAGTGACATGGAACGCCTAATGGATTTACTTTAAATGAAAAAGTTCTTTTCTGAAGCCTTGATATTTATATCAGTGGGAAATGAACCATAGTAAATTCAACAAGTGCAGGCAGGAGCAAGTGTCTTCACTGCTTTGAGTAGAAGAATAGACTTAAAGTCAGAGTAAATTAAATAAAACCAGTCCAACAACTAAATAGTCCCTAAATCAATATAAAATACTCTAAAATAGAGTATTGTGGCAGATTTTGTGTCAGTGCATTAATATAAATATAAATTTCTCTCCAGGACTTCAACAGAGATTGATATCTGTCCTTAGAACTGTGCCAAACTGTACCGTATGTGTAGCTTCTTAAAACTTGCGTAGTCTTATTGTGCTTTATGAATCTCTGTTGTCAGTAATGCCTGATCTGGACACGTCCACTTTTTCTCAGAAGATGTCAATCAGATGAGTAGTACTCTTTGAATTGTATCCCATGTGAAAAAAGTAGCATACAGACTTACAAGATGCAGCTAGCTTCGCAGTTGGCCTAACTGATCTTGTAAGAATGTAGCCTTTTACCAGCTACCACTGTAGTTTCTGTACATTAAAATGTTTCCTTCACCAGATGGAGCCTTTATTTTGTAGCACTTGTGTTCTCCTGTGCCCCTCAGCATACTCAAGTGCTTCTTCTGAACTCTTAATTAATATAGGTGTTTTATTTGAAGTGTAATTTTTCTTACTTCATTGTCCTAACTAAACGTTGAATCAGTCCATCTTTATGATTTTTTTGAATAGTAAATGCATGCATGCCAAAACCGAAGAGAAGAAAAAAGTAGGTTGTCTGCAGAATGTCTGTACAAAGCAACTGAAATTCTTCCCAACATTCTGTACATTATCTGAAAGCTACTGTTGTTTAGGTGAAAATCCTTAGAAAAATTGTATTTGCATAGTAAACCTCAGTTTTGTTGTGAAGATGGCAGTGAGGTTACCAAAACATGCTCAAGTGTAGCATAAAATACGTTAGCAGTATGGACCTGGAAATCCAGACTTAAAGTTAGTCTGAATCTTTCATACCTATCCTACTTCACTAATTGAAAGACTTTTCCATTGCTTGTTAAAGGTAGAAATGATTGCCAATAATGACTGTGCAGGATATGAGAAGTGTTTAGTCAGAACAGTGAAACCTGGATAGATGGGTTCTGTGAATTGTTTAGGAATAGGACTAAATAACCCAACTGCAAAACAATACCTCACACTTCCCTTGCCCTTTGTTCAATCCATGAGATGGTTATAACATTTGTTGATTTGATGAGTTAGCATTGGTTAAGGGCCAGACTCCTACCCAGCTACTCACTTATTTCTTCATTCCTGACTTCTCTGCTCCCCACAAGAAATGCAGGAGGATGGGTAATGGGGGGTTTATGGTCAGTCCATAACAGGTCTCCTCTGCTGTTCCTTCCTCCTCACAGTTTTCCCTTATTCCAGCATGGATGCTTTCATATGCTGCAAACCTCTGGGAAAAATAATTTCCAATCTGGCATCTCCATGGGCCACAGTTCCTTCAAGGATTATCCACCTGTTCTGCTCTGGGGCCCTCCAGAGGCTGTAGTGTTGTCATCTGTTCCAGTCTGGTCCCCTTGAGCTGCAGGGGGATCTGGCACCTGGGGCATCTCTTCTACCTCCTTCTCTGACTTTGGAGTTTGCTCTGCTTTTTCTTATTATTTTTTTCCTTCCCACTCTCCCTGTTCAGTGTGTTTTGCCCTCTCTTAAGTATTTCCCCCTGAGGCACCACCATCTTGGCAGAGGGGCTCAGCTGCTGTGTTCTGCGGTGGGTCCATCGGAGAGGCAGCCCTTGACCTCTTCTCACAGAGCTGGTCCTGCAACCTGTCCATTGCCAACACCTTCACAGCTACATCAGCACAGCTGAATAAGGCAATATAGCAGTTGAATAAGGCAGTATAAGTATTTTTTATTTTTTTACTTTTGCATTATGCTTACTTTAAGATTGAGGATTTATGAACTATTACTGTTTCGTGGTGGTGGTGTATATGAGTTGGGGATTTTTTTGCTTAACTTCTGAGTCATTCTTTCACTTCTGTGATTTACAGATTGGCTGCCCACACCAATTAACATGGAGAGACTCTAAATTTGTCTCCAGAAATTGTGTATGTCTTTGTTGTATAACCGTTATGGTATTGGAATATTTATGCAGCCAGGCATGTGTGTAAGCAGCAAGATCTGTGGAGGTATGGTTTTCAACAGTACATGTCCTCACTTAGGACTTGGTTCAGTCAATCACTGGAGTAGACACTCCAGGTGTAAGCATAGTCCCATGCCTACCAAGCATACGAGTTCTCTGATTATAAACAAAAGAGCTGTTCGGTGTAACTGAGATTATTTTAACTGTTGCAGTAAACATAGACTAAATGAAGAAAAGTTCCATGCTTAGTATCCAGTACTCCAGATTATGAAAAAAAATGATGTCTTTTCTATCTTACTCTCTTTCTATCTTAGAGAATGTGGGAGTCTGTTGCATTAGGGCTGCATGGTATCTAGGGCCTTAAGGTCTTGTTACCATAATTCTAATTTAACATTAGACAATACGAGGCAAAAAAAATCATAAGACAGACTTTTAAAATTTTTATTCTGCTTGAGTTATGTATTTTTTCTCAGATAATCATTAACTAATAGAAGACTGTGTTCTTTTACGTTGTTTGGCTTGCTGTTTGGCAATGTTATGTTTTGCTGTATTTGCATGAAAGGCAAAGAGTTTCCTGTGAAAGGCGCATTTTTGGCTGTCTGCAGTTGTTTCCCAATGAGGTCCCCTTATGTGGAAGATTATGTGGCGAGATCAGCGGTGATGCAACTTTGTCTTCTTGCCATACGTCTTTCCAAATGATTAGTTCTGTAGTTGTCTGGGTAATATTGTTAAACTATGCCTAAATATGGAAAGAGGGAACCCTGCTGAAGATTTACTAATTTGGTGCTTATCAAGGCTAGTCCACCATGACTTCCATTACTGCTAACTGGTAATGTTTCTTTGTCATAAATTTGCTGATATCTCACTCAAAAAGAGGCAGTGACAAAACTTTTGGAACCTCTTCGTGTCAGCCATCTTGGAAGTGCCACCATGAGATCTTTTCTCAAGATTTAATTAAAATGTTGGGTTTTGAAACCCACTTCATTTTTAACCAAACAAGCACTGGGATTGTTTGCAGTTAGGCCGTTTGTAAATGCAATTATCTCTTACCAACTATATTCTGTTTCCTATACATTTGTAATAAAATTTCTGGAATGTGTTTTTTGGAAGAGGGAGTTGACACTTGGTTTTCTCTTCCAGATTTAGATTGTCTGAGAGATTGTGAACCCAGATAAATGAAGCAATAAGGAAGCAGGCAATATGCACTATTTTTGTAAATTTATAATTGAGGTGTGATTATAACATTAATGACTTGCAGTACTTAAATTTTTAAAACTTTCAGCAAACAAATAGGTAACTATTTTTTAAAAAGACGGTATGGATTTATTTTATGGCCGTATGTTGGAGTTAGTAACATTTTTAACATAAGACTTTTTAAAAATTTTTTAAAATTTATTTTCTCTCTCTTTTTGTTATGGAATGTATGGAGGAATTCCTCTGACATGTTAATTTCACTTGAGTTTAACAGGAATTGGCCCTAGCTCTAAGTTTTCTTTATCCAGCCCCAGAGTGCCTGAACATAGAGTACTTCTTCCAAAGGCAGAGGTTGTGTGTGTTCCTGTCTGAAGTCTTGGGCTGAGCCAATCTTGACTGTACAGAATAAATTCAAGAAAAGTTTTCTTGATATTTTGCCTATGGATTACTCCTGCCTCTGTTAAATTATGGCAAAACACTGGTTTAGTACTATGTTGTACTGGTCTCCTGATGCCACGGCTTCATTGGCCCAGGCAGACAATTTTACACTCTAGTATCTTTATAAGTGTATCATACAGGTGCATGTTTTTCCATGCAGATTTTGTGTATGTTCATGGTAATTACAGCCATTTAGATTGGGATCATAAAGTCCAAATAGGTAAAAACTGCCTTTACAGATATATTCTTAACTGTTGATCAGCTGCACTATCTTCTTTTTTAAATTTATTTAATTTTTTTTTATTTTTAAGTTTTTTTCTTTTTTTTGTGTAGGAAGGAAACCAAGCTAAGCATAACCAAGATTTAGTTCCTTAAGTTTTTTTTTTTTTTTGATAACTGTAAATAGGTATTATTTATTACTTACTAAAAGCAACGTTGAGAAAGGTGGATAAAGTGGAGGCCTATCTGTGTTGAGGGGACAGCTTAAACCCGTTTTGAAAATATAACTTCAGGCTTGCTTTTACAGCAACATGAAAAATGTGTTGCTTTATAGTGTAGTGAAGGCGACAGGCCAAGTTATTTCTCCGAGAAGGGACTGGGAATGTAGAAGCAGAATGCCTTAAAAAAAGAAAACCATCTATTGACACACCAGCTTTAGGAAGCAAGCATCATGAAACCCCTCTTCCTCTCCCCCTCCCCCTAGAAGTTCATATTTCAGTTTGCTCCCAAAAGCTCACAAGTCTGTGCCAGACAGAAACGCACAGAGGCTGCAGCAGTCCCACAGAGGCCACTCAGAGGAGGGACAGAAATGGAACAATCAAGCCCAGTCCTCGCCCCTCTCAGCCTGCCAGGCTGCACAGGTCCACAGGGTGACTCTTGCCTGGCCCTTGACTCCATTTCCCTGCCTCCTTTCCTTTCCCTCCCCTCCATCCCAACTCTCTGGAGTCAACTGTGAGGCCATCCAGTCATACGTTGTCCATCAGATGTGTTTACTTTTTCCGTGACAGCCGACACATCTGGAGCACATATTCAGGTTATTCCAGTGCCACTAGACACATTCCACAAGATCATTTCAGCGGTTGTTATGGCGATCTTCTTCCCTCCAGTGATTTTCAAGTTGCATGACAGAAATAGCTTGAGCTAACCAGGGGGACAAAAGTCAACGGGATCAGGAGGGGCTTCTTTCACAGAATGAACTAATTAGTGACCCTGCTTTCTTCACAGGGCAATGAGCATATGGTTTAATAAAGTGAGTCTGTGACAGTTTTTTTTTTCTCGTCTGTAGGCAGAGCTGTCACTGGCTGAAAACTTTCCTGTTTTTACTGGTGGGACCATAGTCTGCTGTCTTTCAACAGAGTTTACTTCACAAGTAGAAAATGTTTGCTCCTGAGAGTTTAACTTCAGAACTTTTCCTTGGCTGCAGACTGCTTAAGTGTAGCAGGTCCTGGAGCTTAAAGAGACAGTGCTCATTTCACACAAGGTCTGCCAGTGGCAGTGTGGGGTTTCATACAGGGCTAGGAATTTCCATTTTGTGCTCCATGACTGTCTGTAAATCTGCTTCTTAGTGTTTGAATGAACTCAGAAACATACAGAAGATTATTAGTAAAGTCATAGCTTTGAGGGTTTTTTTGTCAGCTTACACTGATCTAGTAACATGAACTCTTCAGATCCATGCCTGTTTTTTACACCTCTTTGTTTATATTAGTTGTGAGTTCTACAGAATCTTACATTTCAGCTTTCTTAGAAAGTTTCCAACATTTTTCTACTTGTTACAGTTTCTATTTTGTTTACATTAGCACTTTTACTGTGGATAAAAAGAGAACACTGGCTGCTATTTTTAAATTATATTTTGTTAATAAAAATTTCCTAGTTTACTTTGATCGAATTTTTCTAATGTGATATGAACTGCTTTTTTTTTGTTGTTTTTTGTACTTACAGAATATTGTTTCCTTAGCTCAATTCCATTATGATGAAATTTATTTGTGCCACGTTTAATTTTTTATTAGTAAATACTGTAATACTGAAGAGAATGTGTGAGTTACAGTAAGTTATCCAAGAGCATGACAGGAGTTATAAATACGTACATGTTGCCATAAATTTAGAAAGTCCTTAAAAATACTTGGTACTGTTAAACCTTTTGAGCAGTAGCAATATTAACAAACAACACTGCCCATGGCAGTGGGGACATTCTTGCCGTAAAGCACCATTTACCCATTATTAGCATATTGGCAGTCCAGTCTATTTCTTAGCCTTGTGTTGGTGTTGGATTAATTTCTGAGTGTAACAACATGCAAAGAAAAGTGTCTGCATTTATAATTACATGTACTATGTTGAAATCCCATGGTGCTGTATTCAAAGTAAAAATTAGAGAGATAAAGGTTTTTGTTTAATTATATGGAGGCTGTCTGATTGCTTTTAAATTAGAGAAATATGACAGACAGTGACATGCAGAAGGAGATGGAAGAAAATATAACAAAATTTAGATTATAAAGCACATGCTTTCTTAATTAGAACTGGAGTTGGTTTTTCCCCATCTTACACATTCCATTTACATGGTTACTGTTGAGACTGGTCACCAAGGCTGCCTGAAATACCTGCCCTCAGGAGGGCTCTAAGGGACACAGAAAGGTCACATAATTAGACCTGATTTTAATTCATAGAGACCTGTTTGTCACTGTCTCTTTATGTTTCTGCTAGTTACACATTATTAACTGGAGTGAATTTTAGGACCTAAATTAGATACTTAAGTATGTAATATGCAGAGGCTGAATTCAAGTTAGAATGCTGAGGGTAGTTATACAATTATGTTTCCCTCACCAGATGTAACTTTGCAGTAATTAAATCTAATGAAATTTAGGTATTGTAGTCAGTGTTTTGGTAGCTATTTCCAAGTCCTATTGGTAATACCACTTAAATCATGGTAATTAATGGTAGTTATCTGGGATATTTAACAAACAGAAATAAGGTGCTATACTACCTTATTTAAAAAAAAAAGCTATATCAAACAATTAAACTAACATCAAGCCCTTTCTATTTTCATTCCTGTCAGGGATATTTTGTTATAATTATGTCATCACTGGATTTTTTTTTTTTCCTTTCCTCCAAGTGATCTAATCTTTTTCTTCTAATTCAGACTTCAGCTTTCCCTCTTCATTTCACTACTTTCTTTGGAACATACTTTTAATGTTAGGTTGTCCGGTTGTAGAATTCTATGGCAGTTGGTGAGAAGAAGATGGCTACTTGGAAACAGTCCTCCCCTCCTCATCCTAGGAATATCTAGAAAAATTGGTTCTGTTATAATTTGCCCACATGTAAATTTGAGTAGCTCTCTGCAGCCAGTTAATCAAGGGAATCTGCATGGAAGTATGCCATAGTACACAGAATTTGTACTATGAAGCTGTAACTTCAGACTGCTCTTTTACTAGCAGCAGAATACCACCAGCAGAACTGAACCCTGGTCTTGGATTTCATTCCCATGTAGCAGGAGTTTTATTAAGACAACAGAAAGCAGCAAGCAGCTTAATAGCATCAAGCAGATAGTGTAATTGTGTTGTACAGATGGCTTGCATGTAACATCTAAATAAATAGTGGGTTCAGAATGGTAGTGATAAAGCCAACCAAGATGGTTTTCCCAGTTGTGAAATGTTTGTGTAAAGAATGACCTTTTTTGTTTTTGTTCAAGTCTGACAGCTGAAGATGCTTTTAAAACCTTCTAGTCACTGAGAGTGGAGCTATACAGCTTCGGTTTGGTAGCTTTAAAAGGCAGATCATATCCATCATTGAAATAGCAAGTCTCAGGGTTATGAGAGAAGATTGGGGATAGGAGATGAGAGCTGTTCAGTCCAGTTTACATTTGTCACTAGTGACTAGCTTTTAAAAAATGTATTAGCTGTGCATGGTGGTAAGTAAGTTCCAGCTGCAGGGGATTACTGCTCTGAGTGGGTCGGGGAGCTTGGAATGCATTCAGTTCCATCAGGGGATTTGTGTCCCTCGTCATTAGCCTTAACATTACTAAAGCACTAAAGATTAAGAACAGACCAGTGTCACCTGCTCCGAACTTCAGAAGACTCTCCAGAACTATTATAAACAAAGCAAAATAAAAAGTGATTTAAAAACAAAACAAAACAACAAACCACCTAAAGAGTTCTTACCTTTTAGGGAAGCGGGTATAGGGCATGACATTGTGGAGAAGGAAAGATCTCCTGTATAAATCTAATACCGAGTGAAAGATTATGCATGTGACATGTAGGAAATTAAGAAAAATATCTAGATTTTGGGGGCGGGGAAAAAAAAAGGTATCTATTGATGAATTATTCTCCCTACTTATTTAATGTGTCATAGTACTAATTTACACCACAAACACCTCCACAAATACCTTCCTGTTAATGAACATTTTTGTGGGGAGTTTCAAAATCAAGATGTGCTGCAATTTTAAGGAAGTATTTCCAAGGCCTTTACTCTCACAGGTTAGGAGTGAAGACTGTTACTGTGTTTTTTCAGGATACTTTTTTTTTCTTCAAGAATAAGGCAAGTGAGCCGCACAGGGCTTTACTTTTTTCAGGGATTTTGAAATTCAGCTTACATGCCAGCAAGCAGTTTAGTGGCAGGAAGTCTTTCCTAGTAGTGCAGTCATGAACTGGTAAACTAGAAGCATCTGTAAAAATTTAGAGGGAGTATCAGCTTTCTCAAAGCTCCAGCCCAAGACTAATGAGGTGCAAATGATAGCGCTGCATAACCCTTCTCCACCCCAATTGTGGAATGAGATATTGCGACAGAAAGAAGTAAAGAAATAAGACAAAGGTTTCAAAACTTACTCTGCCTTGAAACGAATACTTGGTTTTCAGGAGATTTTCAAATGGCTGAGGTGGGCCAACCTGCATATTTTGCTAGCAAGAAATTCATACCTTCTTCCTCAACCGCAGACATATTTCCATGGCACTGAATACTGACAGATGGAGATTGTGAGCAGTAACTAATTTTTTCCTGCATGTATGTGAAATTTTACCTCTTGATGTGATTGTTCTTATTAACAGTTGCTTTACTAAGAAACTAACTTCTGCTAATTTGCATCTTTGATAGATCCTCTTCTCTGCTTGCTCTGCAGAAAGAGAGGAAGGGGGTAGGAATGCCATTTGTTTGAAGGATCACATCTGGGGCATGATCTGCTGTATCTTGACACCAGATGGCAGGTTTAGGCTGACAACTAAAACCCGATTTAGCCTCGTCAAATAGCATCTTAATCTTTTACTTTCTCTGACCATGCACAAGAGGAACTACTACAAAACATAGCAATCATTTGGACTCCAACTAAGAAGTCTTCTTTTGAGTTTATTAAATTTCTTGCTTCTCACCTCTGCAGTGTTTATAGGAAAGATTGCTTCTCCTTGGCAACACCTAAAACATTATTGCACGGCTCATACATTCTTCCAAGTATGTGTTGTGGGGGCAGAGGTGTGGTGCCTTTAAGTGGCTGATTCTTGTCATAACAGGTATGGCATTAGCCCTGCTGAGTAGTGACTAGAAGTGACAGCATTGCGTTTGTGGTGCCTGGAGGGCACTCAGTCATCACTCCTACACAGCAATATGCCTTTGAAAGCACTGTATACAGTTGCTTGCCAATGTGGACTGTGCTCAGTAAAACCTAAGGAGACAGAGGTTTGATTCTTGTGTTCTTTTGTTCACCAGATTTCCAGAAGAAGGTCCTAGAAAATCGAGGGAAGATCAAGGCTGTACACTGCTCACTGTTCTGCTTCCTTCCACGTGTGTGTGCACAAAAGTGGGCTTCACCTCCACCCCCCTGCCCCACCCCTTCAGTTGGGCTCTTAAGTGCGTATCTTTCAACTTCAGGCCACCCAGGACCTAAAATCTTCTTCCAGCTTCTCACCTTGCTCATCTCTCTAGCTTCTGCATGTTCCCAAATTTACTTCCACCTACTGTGCACAACAGTATTCTTCAGTGGTCCTTGTAGTTGTGCTTTGTATTTCTTGGTCAAAAAATTGCCGTAAAACATATAAAACTGAAAACAGAAATATGGGTATTAAGATGTTACAGAATTGAAATGTTCTTGCTTATAAAGTTACTTACTGAATACTCTGGGCTTCTAAAATGTTTTACCTGAAATGGAGTATAGCGAGTTGATATTCTTGTTAGTTCAGTAAAAACATAACAGCAGAGATCAGCATGAAAATACAATGGAATACCATATTTTATCTGGAAGTTACATGTCACAGTATTACATTTTTTATCAAGCATGAGATTTTTATTATATATTTTTTAACCTTTATTTTTGTAATGTGTCTCAGTTACATCAATCAGCCTCTAAACTAGCCTTGGGCACTTTTCTTGTAAAGTTCTTAATGGATTGCTTTTTTAAGGATTTGAATTTAAGTAATGTTAGAAGGTCATTGCTGCATATATGTGTTATGGGTATGCTGCTGCAAGTTTGCCAATATCTGATATTATATTTATATTATATTTACATTTATTAGTTGTTAATGATTTATTTCCGATGTAATAATGTTAAAGAAAGGTGGGAGAAAGAAAATACCTGTTCTCTAATACTAAGAGAAAATCTTCACCTTTTACCTTTTACAAATGGTTTTTAAAAATGCTAATTAAGCTGTAAATTGGAGGTTTGGAGGAGCAGGCTGGACTGATTGTGGGAAATTTGCATTTGTGAAAAACATGTGTCTCTCTCACTATGTGTTCCAACTGGAGTGCCTCAGTACAGACTCCTAAGCTGACTTTGGCAGTGTTAAACACACTTTTTTGGTAGAAGAAAAATGTTTAATGTTTACTTTCATGTTGGAAGCAGTGGACATGTTCTTCACTAGTAAGCATAATTCTTTTATGTTTCCTCCATTTTTTTTTCTCCTTCTTGAAATGTTATTTGATGTAAAGGGGAGAGACCTCTGTCATTTATGTTTATATATACCAATAGGAGCCTTCATTTCTATCAGTCTCCTTTGCATTGATTTTGATATGATGGGCCTAGTCTGCAGAATCATCATGTGTTAAATTGGCTCAGTGTGCTGTACTTCAGATGAAGTAACTACTGGAGAACTCAGATTTAAATCTGGGTTCTAGCTCTGTAGTTCTGCAGATTTGGTTGTTACTGTGGGTTTCATTTAGGCCTTTTTCAGAGCAATGAGGAAATACACGAATTGCTTTTTTCAGAACTACTAACATATATACTTTAGAAAGAAAATTAATGAGAAAATTCTTACCTGAGGAACAATTCCTCTGTAATTTATCAGAAAATCTGAAAAGACTACCTCTAAACATACCAGCATATATCCTGTCCAGGGATGCTCTTGAGGATTGAGGGGTAGTTCAAAATTGGGCATCAAGTTTGTCTGAATTTAAAGGCTTATATAAACAGACACGGGTGGAAACGGGCCAGGGCTTATCATGCTGGATGCTGCAGGATGCTGATAAGTCCCAATGGTGGTGAAAAATTTTCATTCTAGCAAAATTTGAATAGTTTTGGTGATCTCTTGAAATTAAGTACATCCCAACTACACAGTGGTATAACATGAGAAATTTTGACTTATGCACTAAAACTGTGAAAAAATAGAATTAAATACCTTGGGGATTTTAAGAACCATATCTAATTTTGAGAAAATATAATTCCCTTTTACAGTAGAATTCATTTGTCTTTCAAAAAATGCTGACCAAAATAATCTTTAATCCATTTTCTCAAATGACATCCATTTGCAATACTATCTTTTTAATATATGTTCTAGACACATTTATGTTCTCTCTACTTATTTTCTTCTACGTCAGTAGCTTCGTATATGCTTTCATGGCTTCACTTTTGACTCCTTACGTCAAGACAGACAAATAGGAAGACTTGTGGTTTATTCTGGAAGTAAAACCAAGGCTGTTGTGTGAATTGTATAGTGAGTTAGGAGGAGGTGCTAGTCTGCATTTCAGAAAGTTGCATATACTTTCTCCGAAGGCTAATCATGTCTCTGTGATATGTTTACACTCGGCTGAGCTCAGAGTACACTCACTGCCTCTGCCTTTATACTTTAATGCAAATTAAATAATGTAAAACATAAAAACTGTGTTCTTAGATAATCTAGAAGAGAGTTAATCAAAATCGACAACTGCTAAAAGCAATCCTTAACTGTAGTGCCTAACTATTGTTCAGACATACAGTACAAATGTGTTCTGCCTAAGTTAGCCAGAACAATGTCTCCAGCTAGTGATTAGGCTCGCCTCCAACTTTCACCTTAGGCAAAATTTATGCAGTTTTACTACTGTTTGTCAAGTAATTAAAGGCAAAAGAAATACTAACCTGAGGTTTTGGGGGGAGTTTTTTTGGGTGTTTTTTGTTTTTAATTACATGTGAATAAATAAATATTCCAATTGAACAAGAAAAAAAGTTGTCAAAGGCTTAAGTAGCAGTCTTTGAGGGCTGAGATTTGCATATAAATTCATGGATGCTAAACCATGTCTGTCCATCAGACACATCTATGTAGCTCTGCTGAAGTTGTGGCTATTTCCTGTTGTGTCATTAAGGGAAATGGAATCATGGGAGCACGGAAGAGATGGAGAAGGACTTGGAACAGGAACTAGAACCTGTAACATGTGTTGACATGTTACCATGACCAGAAGCTATGTGGACTTGGGAACTTGTTGTAATGCTGAGTGGCTGAGGAGCAATCCTCTTCTATCCTGTCTTCATCTGCTGGAGAAGGAGTAGTTTCACAGTGTCTACCTGATTGAGATGTTCTTCTCTTGTAGCTAGGGGGTGTGCAGCAGAGCTACAACCAACCCTTAACGTGTCTTGAACTCTTTCAATATGCGCTTAAATGCCAAATCAAATTGCTATCTGTTACATTTTCAGTCTCAGTTACCTAGCTTAGGATTTAGATAATTGAAAGGATATTGCATATATTACGCTGTGATTTCTGAGGAAGTTATTGTTTACAAATATGATTTACAAACGTTGTTGAATGACTAGTGATTCACAGAGCCACAGATAGAGAACCCACTGAATATCAGAATATTAGCAATGGCTGCCAGTTACCTGTGTACATGATGCACACTAGGCTTTGTAGGGAACTTCAGTATAATAATGGAGTTAGTTGACTAATGTAGACAGAAACAAGTTGTTTGTATCCCACCTCTATTCCCCTTGCACCCTTTAACACCTTGATGTATAACATGCAGACATTACCTACATTGTCACCATTTAAAAAAAAAAATTCTAAGATACAAGTTTACTACTCCTTTACTCTTTACTGCCTATTAGCTCAGCAATGGCATAGGTGTAATGACAACTTTCAGCCAGCTTGTTTTCTGTGGTTTATATTGTGCCAGCTTCTCATTCTTTGACTTTTGTTTATAATACATTCAGCTTCTTACCAGACTCTCAGCTAAGTATTGGAAAATGTAGGACTGCTCAGCTGCTCACAGAAGTTACCTAGATGTACTGATAGAAATTAGGTAGATTAGGTTAGATAGATTAGATTAACACATGTATGTTAATGCACATTTCTCTGTAGGCTGTGCACCCTGTGTTAATATACTAATATCCCCATCATGGATTTAAGAGGCCTGCTTCCCTTTATTGTACTAATAAGATATTTATGGGTAGGGAGCTGTGCATCACAGTACACATCACAGTATCTGATCTTTTTCATCTGGAGAGACAACTTTGAAACCTCTGAAGTGAAAATGAAAACAGGCTTCCAGTTATTACCCGAGCCCTGCTTTGTGTCATTCTATGAAAGGAGTTGGCCATCCAATTCTGGTGGTCTTTATTCATGAAAAGTCTAAGAACAAAACCAAGACTGATGAGTCTGTGAAGACAGTAATGTAGCTGGCTGTCAGGTACTTTTGATAAAATAATTGCTGTGTTTATGGTCCTTTCACCAACACGGGCCAAAAGCTGAGTAGTAGTATTCATAGAGACTCTGAGGGATAATTGGTCTTTCTGTATAAATAAGCTGTGATGCATGTTTGTAGTTTTCTCTCTGGTATTTATATATATATGTACATTCAGATTGTGGTTCAATGTAAATATCCTGCTGTGTAGGGCTGTAGAATGTTCTCTGATTCAGGAGTACCTGTAATGCGTGCATGCATGCTGTGACTGACTGCATCTGTAGAGCGCAGTACATCTCACACCTTGTTATTTTCCAATTCCATGTGGCTGGGCAAAAAATTTGTTGTGCTCTTATAACTAAATCAGCTTTTTTTGGGCTTTTTAGGTGTTATCTTACTTTTTCTTCTTCAGAATTCCTATTTATTTTCTCTGAGGTGTCCCATCTCCAGGACTGTCCTTCTTGTGATAATGATTTCTCTTCACTGAAAGAGCTCATCCATCATGGATTGTCCTGTCCTGTACTGCTCACTTGCAGAGAAATGAAGGTGCACAGTGTGAAAGGATTATGAGAACTCACCTTAACCAATAACTTCTGAGAAAAATAACCAGTTGTCCATTTCATCTGGACAGTCTGGAGGAATTGCAGAGGTCTTTGGCCTCAGATCTGGACAAGAAGTAATCTCAGCAAAAATCAATTTGTATCATAGAGAATATCCAGTGCTGGTCCTTAGAATCTAGCATCAGAAATAATTTCTGAAGATGAAGTTTTTGTGCTTAGTCAAGTATTCCTGACATACCTTACATTCTTCTAGAATCTGCCATTCAGCTGTCAAAAAATTAGTTTCTCATTCACATCCAAGCTCATTTTGTCAGCTTTCTTTTGTTTCTCAAGCAGATTATACACAGTACGATATCCTCAGAAAGAGGCAATGTAGCCATTAGCACTGCTCATCAGAATGACTTTTCATGAAATTACACAATTGAGCCTCCGGACTGTTTCCCAACAAACAATGCTGGAAGAATATGTTTAGTGCCTCATCCTATTTTCTCTTTTCTTTCTTGTCATCTCTTTGCGACTGTGCTGTCAGATATTCTTCGGACCTTCTTAATCAGTGTATAGGAGTGTGATACAGTACCCCACGCTTTTCACTTCCTCCAAACACCCCTCTTAATCATTCTCAGAGACTCACCAAAAAAGGATTCTGAAGTGAATTGTTAGGAGAATGACGTGACTACCTAAACTGTTTTATATTGGAGGAAAATTGTTTTACAGCAGCTATTTCTGAGAAACAGAAAAAAGTAAGAGATCTATCAGTCCTGGACCTAAGAGGACTGAAATCCATAATTAAAGTTTGGGCTGATGACACTGTGTTGCTCCAGCAAGGTTTTTATTTTAACCTGCAAGGTTCTTTCTGCTATGCCTGTTTTTTTTGGTAGACCTCTGCCACTTCTGTAACCACTCCCTACTGGACTTCGTTATGAAGGTCCTGAAGACATTAGAAAAAAGTGAATTGTCTTCAGGCCACGTCTGTAGGACTGGCTCATAAAACAGATGGTGCAACTTACTGAAAACTGCACTACAATTCTCTCTTGCCAAAAGTTGTACTGTTGATTTTATTAGCTCTGACAAAGCTAACAAGGTGACTCAGATTACCGCTATTCTCTTGAAATGGAATGTGGCCATATTTGGCTGTAGGACATCCTGCACTTACACGCAATCTAATACAACACTGCATGTTCATTTAATGCAGATGTCATTTGAACACTCTATAATCCTGAGTGCCCCATTTGATGGACATGTTAGTGACTATCATGCAGCATGATGATTCCCTTTATAAATAGAAAGCAAAAAATAGGCAAAGTTTTCTTTTACTTCATGATTGCTTTCCACATTGGAAAAGTTTGATCTCTATTAGATTTGCTTTTTCACTGGATATCACAGAAACAGTGCCTTAATTTATATTTCGGGTCAGAGCAGGGAAACACCGAGACTACAGCTTACACAGTAAGGTCATAATGAATGGATGACAGAAAACATGACCATCATGCTTTTATATTAATCAGTGGGTTTACTCCTTTTGGTGGGGAAACATGAGGTCTACAAGACATGTTTTTCCCAAGAACATTTAAGTAACTCTTATCTGTCTGGGGACTCTAACTATTTGCCAAATGGATTTATCTATTTTAAGAGGCAGCAGATCATAAATGGGAAAAGAAGGATGATGCCCTGTGTGCTGCTTTCCAGGACATAAGATAGCCTGAGGTCTGCTTCTTCCCTTCAGATGTCAACAAGAAGTGCCAGTACTTCTACTCCAGTATTCTTAAGTTCCTGATCTTGTGGAGAAAGAGATTTAAGTACAGCTTTTCTGACTCATCTTCTACTAACAATCCTCCCCAAGGTGAGGCAAGAAACAACATGATTGATCCTTCTGGCTCCAGCTTGGCTGAGGCAGTTCTGACTTCAGCACCCTGCCTTTGTTTCTACACTGTTTTACAGTGAACTTTCACAGATTTTACACCCAAACCTCACATCCTTCCACATCATACTATGAAAACCGTGTGGCTTCCAGGTGTTAAATGCCACTTGCTCATCCTCAAACAGTGATATTTTTGGCAACAGCAAAAAGAACAAGAGTAGCAGAAGTAGCCACATGAACCATGTTTTTTATGTGAACTACTGTGAAGATGGTACCTCTCTCATGTCTTAGTTACCCATATTATCTGGACTGGTTTTTATTTATATAAAGTTTTGACCTAAAATCATCTTAAGTGCATCTACAGCGATTTCCATTGTGCATCCATATGTACTAGGCATTTCTTTTTTCTTTTTTTTTTTCAATACCACAGTTACTTGACTGATTAGGATCTGACTTCTAGCAATGTGCACTGTTTCCCAGTGAGTCTGGCATGTTGCTGGATACTTTTTAATGATTACTACTCTTCTGGTAGTTTATAACATGACTAAAATTATGAGAGATTAAGGCCCTAATATTTGTCCACCTCTTCCCTCCCCCTTCCACTCTTTGGCTTCAGACATATCTATGTAAATTGTTTTTTGCCTTGGGTCAACCACTCTTGTTTGACTGTGCTGATTATATCTCATCCTAGGATTTAAAGAAGTGCTATCTTTAGCTCCACTCACTAACTGTTGCAGAAGCATTGCGATATCGTGATTTCTTGGGAATTGCCATCTTTATTCAACTGTGTATTTCATGCACGTTTGCTGGCAGATGCTTTGTACAGGTAGGTCTTTTAAAGAGGAAGATTAGGTAGTTGTAACTGTTTTCTTTGAGAGGTATGTTTAAGCTGTCTGTACAGGTTTACGGGATGCTTCTGCTTCCTTGTAATTGGGCTCATGTGAGTGCAGGATGTCACGTGACTAGCAAGGGTCAACCACATTTCCTTCTAGAAGAGCAGATGTTACCTGAGATGACTTATAGTAACTTGATCAATAGTAGCAATTGACATCACGACCCTTTTCAAGACAAAATGAATGTTTCTTAGCTTAGAAAGATAGTTCCTCTTCACACACTTCAAGTGCTACTATGATAAGGCAATATATGCCCTCTGTTATGCTAGTATTTCTGAGTTTGTCAGCCTCAGAAATCCAGGATTCTTCCTGATATTCCAAGGGAAAAGTGGTAGAAAGATGAGCTCTGACTGCAGAGGCCCTCTTGAAGAATACCCAATTTTAAATTGCTTTTTCTCCTCTGAGAGAGTCTCTTAGTGTAGCTCTTGATAGAGTAGCGTGAAAGCAAGAGAAAGTATGGAATTACATGAATTTGTAAGTGATTTGGTACATGCAGTGTATTTATTTTTACTTTCTCTTTCCTTACTACTTAATCGAGCTACCTTTAGTATTTATGCATGGCACAAAATTTTAAAAGTTTTTTTGAATGTGCAAAGCAGCACAAAAGTTTTAACATTCTTATTGAAGTCACTCTGCTGAAATAAATGGGAGTTAGTTACTGAAGCCATTGAGATCAGGATTCAATGAGTAATTTTTCTTGAAGTGGTTGACTCTTTTATTTTTCTTTCAGGATAGTTATATGTGCCTGTATTGTATGTGTATCATATATGTTACCTGAGTATGAGAGGGAAGACACATGCAGCTGACACATGATGCATTTTGGTTTTGAGTCCTGACTGTATTCTGAACAGCATCATCCTTCTGAATGCCTTAGGACTTCAAGTTAATATGCAATGAGAAGGCACTAGTATGTCCCTAGGGACCTATGTGGTTTACATTGGTAATTCACTGTAGGAATACAAATTATACAATGCTGCGTGACCTGCAACTTTCTTCTGGGTGTGGTGCTTGACAGATTGTTAAATTTCATGTTGGAAATCTTTTAGTAGGCTTCTTTCTACAGTATTCCTTACAAAGTGCTTTGCTTGTCATTTGACTGAAGCGTTGACATCATCCCTGCCTGGAATTTCCTTTATTCTCTTTCCTTGGTGGGGACAGAGAAGGACAAATGGAAGACAAATTATGTGAATTCATGATTAAATTCATGTCTTTCTTCTCATGCCTGTAGTTTCTTAGGTATAAGTTGTGTATGTTGTTGTTCACATTCAATGTTTAGAAAACTTGAGTTACTTATAGTATCAGAGGAAGAAGTTTCATGACCACTTCTAAATCCTTTTTTCCTTAAAAAGTGTTTTTCTTTTTATTGGGACAGTATGATAAAATGCGTGGGCCCTGTCCTCCTGTAGGAGGACTATTAGAGGTAGTATATGAAACAAGAAATGAAAAGTAGAAAAAAGTGGGACCAGAAAACATAGTGTGCAGTCTCCATCGATCCGTGTCGCCACGCATTCTTGTTCCTAGCTTACACTGCATAATCAGAAGGGACAACACAGACCAAATCCTTTTTAGTCTGTGGAGGTTACAGTGTCCCAGATGCAGTGCCAAATGTCATTTTATTGAGTACAGGTTGCTGTGCTAAGGATATGCACCCATGTGTTTTGCAGAAGTGACCTAGTTAGTATGCAAAAAATCAAGGAAGAAATGATGACGTATTTATAAATTTTGCTTAGTTTTCTTTTAAAAAAAAAATCTCTTT
>VZTE01002664.1:314142-316940 GCA_013397775.1 Eulacestoma nigropectus | reverse complement strand
TATATATATATATATAAAAGATGTCTAAGAGGGCGTGAACTGAGAATTGCATAACTTCAATTTCCTTATGTACACGCACTTAGAATAGCAAATACTTGGCTTATCTATAGCATCTTTTTCATTAGGTAAGTCAGCCTTGCAGCATGTCTGTGCATAGTTACCTATTCTTACTTGAGTTTTACATGTGGATAAACAAACAGAATGGAAAAAATAAATGAAATTTTAAAATTTTTAAAAATAAAATTGAATTTATTTACCTAGTATCCCATAATATATCATTTTTTGTTTGAGGACTAAGTGTGTATCTTCCTTCAGACGTAGTTGCTTTTCCTAACCACTGGAGATACATCCTCCCTACTAACTTTTACATGTCAAAGCACAGTTAAGCAAGTATTCAAGTACAGATTTCTCCTCAAAAAGTAATATTTTCCATAATTATTAATAACCTGTTACATTCTGCACTGCTTCTTACCCAAAGGATACCTTGTAATTAGAAAAATACAGTTTCTATCTGTGCACATGGCATGTCACAAACAGGAGTAATTCCTGGAGTGAAATACAGGAAGCAGATTAACAGCATAAAGTGACAGATTGCATGTAAGACCCTGAAGAGCAGACTGGGGAAGTGAGAAGTATCCAATTGTCTAGAAACTGCCATGTAAATTCATTAAGTACTAGGTTTATACAGACTGTTATTTTGGTTGGAGTGTAGGAGTCAATACCCGCACTTCATGAAAAATTGTCAGCAAAATGGATATATATTTTATTAAAAGTACTTTTCTACTCAGATCTCAAAGCACCTTGCAAAAGAAAAAGTGCACTAGGAGTACAGAGTGAAGGCTCAGAACATGTCTATGTCCCTTTGGTGCTGCTGTAATAATTCACAAGTTATTTAATACTCAGTGTTTGCAGTTTTTCTCTGTTTCAAGTACTTTTTATTTTTTCATTTCTATCATATAAAGCAGTTTCCTTCAGGATCAGGGGAGGAAGGGAGAATGTACACTGTGTACATGATGACTGCTCTCTGTTACGATGGTCACCTTCAGTAACCAGTTTGGAGGAGATAGTACCACACACGGGTTATACCTTACTTGTTAGTTAAGAGAATGAATTCTGTAAGACCACTCAGCCATGATGAGGACTCTGTGTGTTTTAATGTCTCTCCGTTAACATTTAGTTGCTATCTTAGTCTTTGTTCTTAGTTACTAGCAAATGACCAGACAGGAAACCAGGCAAACCAATAAGTTTTACTCAAGTTGGCCCCTTTTTTCCAGTTTTAATCAGTGCCTTCATTTATCAAAGGATACTGCTCACACTAAAAATGAGGCGGAGTCTGAACTTTGTCATAGTTTCAGCATAATGCAGGTTTGAAATGAATACTTCTGTTTCTAAACTGTTAAAATCCTTTAGTATACTGTATGCAGACATGCTAAGGTGACGCCTACAGTGCATCTCTCAAATACTTGGAGAGCAGTGTTGCTCCATTTTTGTTCCTAGACACTGCTCTGCATCTGGAATTTCTCAGTCTCTACTAGATTAGTTTACTAGAAATCCCCAGATTGTTTCTAAAATGTATTTCCAAAATAGATGCATGATGAGTTAGTAGCTTCTATACTAGAATGGCATACCTGATTTTTAGGACTTGTAGTGGTAGAAATGTGATAATCTATATCTAAAACTATGTAGCCTGTGGCCTGGCCACTGTTATCTCCTGAAACGTCCTGACTATCCCAGGGTTGTACTGCTAGAGGTGGGAGGTGGGATCTTCTCGTAACAAATTAGAATTTTTCTTGGACTTGAGCTAGAATGACTTCGATGGCTGGTAAAAAAGATAAAATCCAAACAAAAACAGTGACATTGATCTGCTGATAATCCATCCTCTGCTTTCCTCAGTCTCATCTGTTCCCTGTACGCCTGCTGTCCTCAGCGTTGCCTCATTGCAAAGGTTAATCTTTGTACTTAGTACCTGGGTTTAATCTGCATGTATGCGTCTATTGAAGCACACTTGGGTTGAGTGAAGAAAAGGCACTGCTTAGTGTATCAGTAACATGCCTGCAAAGTGGGTGAGTTAAAGTATGTAAAGTTAAAACATAAAACCTGAACTTCTCTTTGCATTAAATGGCAAAATCTTAGACCAGTTCCAAAACTGGTTTTCATGAAATCTGAAGATGGTCAAAATTATTTACACCTAGTTCATCTTGAGATTTTACATTAAAAATTATGTTTTCAAAGCAGTGCACTAGTTTTTAAAATTTGCTGCATTTTAAAATATTACTAGGACTGTTAATTCATGTTGTTACTCTTTGTATATACTCATGGTTGGCGTGTGCTAAGAAAAAACAGATGAATTCTCTATACTGCTTCACCTTGCACTTAAAAGCAATGGAATGTGTGTGTGTGTTTTACGTGAAATATAAGTACTGTATATAAATGTAAGTTCTAAAGTCCTGAAAATTCTAAATTGGTTTTTGCCAGAACTTTAGCACACCATATCTGCAGGAAGTATGTCTTTACAAGTATTTTGGAAAGCCTGATGCTACTTTGGAATTTGTATATAATTTTTAGTTGTGCACATGTTAATAGAAGGTCTGTGTAACTCAGACACTGTGAATGAAACATATTTGACAGTCTTTCCAAAAGCAGCAGCCACTGGTAGATCTGCAGTAAACCATCCAAAACAAACTGTCACTAAAAACAGCAGTAGGCCACTACATAACAACCACAAGAATTAATTTAACAATTGCAGTGGTTACAGCCTTGTGTATTCAGCATTGCACATCCCTGCACCTCTCTGTTTA
>VZTE01002664.1:279142-309142 GCA_013397775.1 Eulacestoma nigropectus | reverse complement strand
TAGTTTGTGCCGTAAGCAGCTAAGAAATTTCAGTATGGATACTGTGCCTGTTCTAAACCCATGTAATGCAGGCTTGTCTGTTGTGCTCATAAGCCTGAATGTGTGAGCTAAATCACTGTTACCTTTACACCCATACAAGAGGGTTTGTGTTTGGCTTTCACCAGTTTAGCTAAATCAAGTTATGTTAAAGCCCAAGGGCATTTCTGCCTAGTGCTTGTTCAGTTTGTGCTTACAGTGCCTCCAGGTAGTTTTTTAATGTTAGTCAGGGTGTTAATTATGGCAGTGACGTGACTCCTTGGGTTAAGGCGGGGAATGAATCTGGCTGAGTGACCAAACATTTTGTAATGTCCTAATGAAGGGACAAACTGCAAGTGAATTGGCTTCACTTGAATGTATAAATAAGCAAGTAGGTGTATTTAAAAAAAAAAAAAAAATCATATAAATCTTTTAGATCAAAACTACATTCAGAGATTGAACAAAGTTATTTTTTTTTTTCTTAGTATGGGAAGGTGATAATTATTTTTTGAAGGCAGGGTGAGAGATTTGGCTTCTCTTGAGGCAACTCCGAGGCTCGTTAGTTAATATCTCATTTAAGTTTCAGAGATCAGATAAATACACTAATAAACAAGGAGAAGACTTCTGGTTACCTCCTACAGCTATAGAAAACAGCACAAACACCTTCTCATGTTGTGCATGCCGGTCAGTATAACAAGGTCTGTTTGATTAGGCACCTGTGTTACTGCAATCTACAGACAATGAAAATAGACACCCTCCTTAAGCAAGCTGAGAAATTGAGATCAAATTAGTTTGCCTTCTTAAGAGTGCTGCTAGGCCAATCAAGCTGTGATATTCTTCCTTAAAGTAGTTACTTCAAGCTACGATAAAGGAAAACAATCTGGGTGGGCTCAGGAATGCAATTTAGAGGTGAAAGACTCCATGTAACATGTTATTGAACCACATAGGCTACTTTGTTCATGAGTAGCTAATGTATCTCTATACTGTACAATGGAGGGATGTGTAGTAATTTATTAGGAATGCAGGCCAGCACAGTAATTCTGAACTGTTAGATCAGGTGTTGGAAGCAATGCAACTTCCGTGCTACAATGCATGGTCTATGTCCATTTGCTTAATCTCCATATAAGAGGACTCATTAGTCTGAGAAAACTGCTCTACGAAAGCAGGGGCCATAATTTCAAGATTGAAATTAGTTTCGTTCAGGGCTTGCGTGGGTCTTTCTCCAAAACTATCTGTTAAAGGTAGGCAAGCACTGAATTCAAAGGAAAAATCTGGTGCCCTGATTCACTAACTTGTTTGACATCTGTTCTTGAATTCACTCAGCATTCACATCCCGAGTTTCTCTAAAGCTAAGTTACTGCTTATCAAGCACCTGTTTCTTCCTAGTGGCTTTACAAGTCCCTGAAGGGAGTGTTGAAATGTTGAGATCAACGTGGTTCTCACTCTCTAGTCAATTAAGAGTGATCAACAACTTAAAATACAAATGGCATCATTCACTTGTTAGAATCTTCATAGAATCAAAAGAATCAGGATTAGTAATCTTCAGATAAACTTGAGGGTAGTGAAAGTAACAAGTGAAAATCTCTGGAGTTTCTCTGCTGCTACTGAAGGGACTGAAGAATGCACATGTGCGTCTCATGTCTCTTTCCCTTCTACATGATAACCTCCACATAAGCACAGATATGCTGGGAGAGGAGAGAAGGATTGGTTTCATTTTTCTGACCCTTCAGTTGTTTATTTATTGTTCCATGCAATGGTTTAGATCTATTTCTTATCTGAAGTGTGGTGAAAATTTAGGCAGTGAAAATTCTAGCATATGGTTTTAGTAAGAGTTTGAAAGAATAAACAGTACTTGTTTTAAAAAAAAAGTAGATTGGTTCCTATATTGTGAAAGAAAATGAAACCTGAGTTCCTTAGTCTTATTGTGATGTTGTTGACCTCTGTGCAAATTATAGTGGTGGGAAACCTGGTCCATTGGGTACATGCATGCTGACATAATGAAACTATCTCACAGAGCACTGAAGAGCAAGCTACTTCTGTCTGCCTAGTTTGGCCATTTGATGCAGTTACAATGATTTCGCCTCTCCACGGAGTGGTGTACAGTCCTCAGTGGTTCTGCTTAAGAGGGAGATGCTGGGGTGATTTACAGCTCAGTAATGCCTCCAAAATGCAGGAGAGGACTGAGCAGGGAATATACATTCTGGTGTGTCTGTGTGATTCTTCTGCTGCAAACTTCACTACAGTAGTGGCTGCAGTTACCACTGGGCAAGTGCAAATTAGTTCAGGTAGACCTTAAATAAGAAGAAGACTATCATCAAAAGAGATATAGCGATGATAGGTCAGAAAAGTTACTGAAGGCTTTCCCAACACGGTGTTGTACAACATCTAAAGTGGCAGTTCAACACATGAATGCAATGGAGAGGTTAATTGAAAAATACATGGAAGAGCGTAATGATATGATTAGCAAAGAAGCTATGGAGTTCTGAAGTGTGTTGGCAAGTAGAGACTTGGCTTCAGAATCACCTTCAACTGATCAGGTCACTTCTAACACTGTTATTTCATGGTTTTTTACATGGTCTGCTCTTTGCAGAACATCTTTTGGCACATCCAAAATATGATTCACAGCAGTTATTTTCTTCTGCAACTTCTAAAATTTACCGTACGATCATAGATTCATTTCTGTATTACACTTTTTGTAATGCACTAGTTCACTAATAACATATTTAAAGCACATGATGAAAAAATAGATTATTTTTAACTTGTTCAACTATTTCATTTGTATGGTAGAGTGGGTGCTTGTGGAGAGGTCACAGGACATGTAAAATCATTATGCTGTGGGAAATAAAATTGCACTGGCAAACTGTACTAGCGAAGTTTTAAAACTATGTTCACCCATCAGAAGGCAGCACAGAAATGCTGTTTCTATTTACAAGATTCCTTCATGTGTCTATCTGATCTGCAGAGAAATCTCTACGCCTTTAACATGGTTATGACTCAGTGTTAACAGTTACAGTTGTGTATCTGCAACACCAATGAATTCTTAGGTGATGATATACTGAAAATAACACTTTCCACTTTTCAGTTAAGTGGACAATGCCTTTATACAGATGCTTCTTAGTTTTTGTAAGATTTAGTACACGAGAGCATACTGGAGGTACAGTCTGGTAGTCCTGTAATAAGATAGGGTTTTGCTTTTTTGTAAACCTAGCTGTTAAAGAAGTGTTCATGTAATGACAAATTTTTTGAAACTGTGATGCTTGAAGGAGGGGAGGGAATAGCTAGTGGACTTTAAATTGAGATTAACATATGTATATTTGTGTGACTTTAGTCACTTATTTACATGCCAGATATGGATTCAGACTTAGTCGTATGTGTGAATGAGTCCATATTTAGAAGATTGTTTCACAGTCATAAGTTGTTCTCTGTGGCTTCTGTTGAGCACTGATAAATACACAGAGCCATGCTACCATTCTCTGAAGTTATGCTGCCATAATTATTGACCCAAATATAAACAGCTGGTCACTTTCCTGATTTCAGATACTTGATACTAGTCGGCTATTCTAAAATCTAGTAATTTGGAAAGTTATGCAGTAACCTTCAGGTCAGGCTCCCATTTCTAGGTGATTGATCCTTCAGGAAACAATGAAATTATTAGACAGTTAAATATGCAAATTGACTTCAGTCAGTCAGTATGTAAGGAAAGTATATATCTTTCTGAAGGCCAACTGGGTGCTGGAGTCTGAGGCAGCATAGGTCTGAGGCAGAAAACAATGCAAAAGGCTTTAAGATTTAGGCCAAAACTTGTGGTCTGGGTATGACGCTTCAAGAAGGCAACATGACAAACTTAGGACAATCCTTCATGTTCGGATGTTTAATATTATAAATCTGCATCCTATTCTTCCCATTTGCATTGCCTCTTCATTTCAAGTGTATTCTCCCATATCTCTGAATCACAGAGAGGTAAAGGTTTTCATTTTGCTTCAGTCTGAAAATAATCAAAGAAAGTAATCACCTTAACAAGAGATAGCCTAGTTTTTGCATGCTAATTGCCTGTAGAGAAAGGACAACCATTAGATGGTGGCCATTTTGCACAGCGAGTAACCTGAAGGCTGACTCCTTTTTGCATGACTAGCAAAAAATTATATCCGAGTACATGGAGGTATGATAAAATCATTACATAGGGTTCTTATAAATAGCATTATAAATGGATCTCTGTTTCTTTTCTGCAGTGGAATGATCTAGTATTTGAGGAGGAACAGGCCAGATGTCCTAACCTGAAGCCTTCCTTCTTATGTTCTCTCTGTTCTATTTTCTTATTCTTTCTACCACCTCATTCTGACTCTTGCATTTCTTTTGGAGTGATGTTCTTCCAACCTGCATAATACTTATCCCTTGTGTTTGTGCATCCATATTTTCATGAAAGACTATGTATACATAGGAAAATTAATGCCAGTGGCAAAGGTTTGTGTGTGTTCACACACATATGTACTTATTTCAGAAATAACCAAGTTTTACATGTGGATAAAGCTGATTTAGACTAAAAACCTGTGATGAAATACCTGCAACATCTCTTTTTTTTAAAATGTTGCCTGCCAAATGGTGAATGATAATTGCTTCATAGCCTGTATTATTTATCACTGCCTGAAAACCTGCTATAATCCACAGAGTCATTATAATGGAGAAATTAAGATTAATACAAACTATGTTGCCTCTTACTATAAAAAATTAGGTAGATATCTAAGTTAATTCATCTATAACTTGTTTAGTTACACTAAATATGATTTCTTTGGTCCTCTTTGATGTTATGATCCTGGTTTTACTTGTCACTAATGGAAACTTATGGAGAACTTGATTTTTGTTCATGATATACATGAAAATCCTATCTGTGCATTGAAGGTTGGAAAATCGAATAAAGCAGTGCACAGCAATGCAATGATATTTCTGTTGCTAAATTTTCTCTTGTTTTCTGACATGATGTTCTCATCTAGTATTTTGATGTAAGAAGGGTTCTTCGTGGAAGAGTAGGATGAAATATTCAGGGACTCCTATTGCTTTTAATCATTGAAAATCCTCTACCTAACTAAAATGATACTCGCCTACAAAAATTTAGAACAGGAAGTATGTCTTCAAGATAATATGTTATAACTGGCAATCAACAACCTTGTTGAGTGACAAAATTGGCAATATTTTATATTCTTAGTGACTTTTTTGGTTTTTTGTCTTTTGATAGCCAGATGTTGTGGGCTAAAAAGAAAAATCAGTCTCAGTTTGTGGAATTCTACTTCCTTTATTGTCAGTTATCATAAACTTTTAATTATTGAGTCTGATACTAAAAAGTAAACACAGAAATTTAAAGAAATTAGAGAAACATGCCTCAGTTTCCCTCTGCTCCCCTCTTGCTAGTCCCCAGCCTCCATGCTATACACCACAGTCAACTGACTGTGGGCAAAGCAATGGCAACACAGGAGGCTGGGGTTATTTTGTAATGGTTTCTTTGCTTCAGCTCTTCCTTGCTTCTTGCTCAGCTGCTCAGGGTGCAGTCCCCTCAGAGATGAACCTCCTTCTGTGTCTCCTCTCTGTCCCTACTCAGACAGCTTTTTGCACCAGCACTACTTGGGTGTCTTCTTTGCCCACCCCCTGCTCAGGAGTCTCTTTCCTCCAGCCATGCTCAGGTGTGTCTTCGCTCCCACCTTGTTCAACTGCCTCCTCTTGTTCTTCCGTGTCTCTTTTCCTTTCTCTGGAGGAGGCAGAGGCACCACGTGCACTCTGGTGGGCACAGTCTGACATGTCATGGTGGGTCCGTTCTTGTCCAGCTGAGACTGGCTCAGGAAAGCCCCTGAACCTGTCCAGCACAGGCTCCTCCAGATTCTCAGACTCAGGTCTGACACTACGCAGACGTGCACAGTACAGCAGATAAATGCCAGAAGGAGGGTGAAAGGCTACACATGAGCACACTGCATTATGGAGAGACATTCTTCTCTATCTTATTCACTCTTCATCTCTGAATGAAAAGGTGTGTCTCTAAAAAACTGTGTCTCTAAAACTGTTTAAAATCTTGCATGTATTCTTATTTTCTATGTTCTTTAAGAACATATTTTTAATTTGTCTCTTATTTCCTTCAAAACTACCCAACTTTGAATTTCCCCCTTTTTCATTGTAAAAACTTGTCTGTTTGTCTCTTCTCCTGTCTGTAACTTTCATGTTCCCTTTTTTTGTTTTCAGTAGATTTTGATACATACCAAACATAAACCAATTGTTTTAAAAGTAGTTAAATGTTCTTCCTCCTGTCAGAAGATATTAATGTACTCAATTTTTGAATGTGGAGATTGTACCTTCCTTTGATGTGAAATCCCAGGGAAGCAAAGGAATGTTTTCATTTGTCTTCTCCACTCAATCACCTAATTTGGGGTTTACCCGAATATTTGGTACTGAAACCACTGAAAAGTAACATTAGTAACCTGAACTATACTGTGCTCTCATCTGTGCCCTGTCCTCTCACTTAGTTCTCCTTTGTTGTTATCTGCATTACTGTGTCTGCCACTGTCCTATATCCGTTTCCTCTTACCTCCATTGTCCGCTTTACTTTCATTAATATTGCTTTTTTGCATTGGCTCCTCCCTGGCCTCCTTAGGAGCTTAGTGTCACCTTGTGAACCCCTCCAGTGGACTACTGTCTGCTTCTCTCCTCACAGTGAAATGAGAAAATGTGGTGCTTCCAAGTAAGCATGGCAGCCTTCTGATGATGCCAACTCAAAGAGACCTGTTAGGACTGGCAAAGTGAACAGAGCTTTGTATAATCACCTACGTCCATTTCCTTTAAAGAAGTGGGAACTGGAACATGGAATAGCTTATTTTCCCAGAGCTTCCCTAGAGATGTCATTACAGCCTTCTGATGGGATTCATAGAAAATTTCTGAACAACCTTCACAAGTACAAATCATGAATTGCTGTTTGGACAGATGTGTCCTGAATAACTTCCTTTGTCTTTCAATAGATCTAGTTCTGTATCAAATGTCTTTTCTAGTTATTCTGAATATTTTGTCACTGCATCTTTATTAAAGTACTTTTGAAATGGAAATCGAGTTGATTTAAAGTCATCAATCAAAAAAACATTTTAGAATTGGTATTTTAATACTAAAGTAGTACTAGACATCTTTAAAATATGGCTGAATTGGCTTCCATGTGTGTACTGTGGAACCTCAGTGGCCACTATGTCTTCAGAAAAAATGGCAGCAATGATATGCACTTTCCCTTTTTAAAAGTCTGTCATTTTGCTCACTTTACCATCTGAACATAGAGGTTATTTTTTCCTACTGAGTTATCAAGCTATGATTATTTTTTTAAAAAGCTACTAAAATTTGTATACGTGCACTCATTTGTCTATTCGTGTATTACTTTACTTATCCTTTGAGAAACCAGGCTAAATTTCATTATTGAGGCATTTCCAATGAATATGCTTTGATATGAAATTAGTAATGTCTTTTTTGCTATATAATACCTGGTATCCAGATATCCCCTCTAACTGCAGATGGAGTTGAAATTATATCTCTTACTAAAAATTGATCGCATTATAGGCTACTTGCAGTTGACTGATCTGTGTCTGATTAAGGTGAAACACCAAATAAGAGACAGAGGGTGTGATGAGTTCTTAGTACATACTGTACCAGATTATTCCAATATTAAACTGTACGTTAATTTACATTTGTCCATACTAACTTGTAGTGAGCTGTAAAAACAGCATATTGCTGTTTAATTGATCTGGGAGGCAGGTATTAGCTTCATGTTTCCTAATATTTTCTTCACAGTTCCTGGAGAGAAAGATGCCCGTGAAGGAAGTGTTTAATCCTGCCATCAACCTTGCATCATCCTGTATCTAAGCATCTGTTTTATACTTTAATGTGTTCTTTTTATCCTTTACTGTCTTCTTTCCTTTTATGTATTTGTAGAAAGCCTTATTATTCTTCACTATATTGCTTGCTGTCCCCTCTGATACTCTGCTTTTCTCCTCTGTAATTTTCTTTTTTCACTCCATCTAGCTCCCAACATATATTTTTCCTTTAAATCATTTCTTCTTGATGGTTTTAGTTGCATCTACACTGCATTTTTCATCAATATTTCTTCCGTTGCCTCTTTACTTTTGCCATTTAGTCATCTTGGGATTTTTGTCCCCTTAAAAAGGATGCTGTTCCATTAGACATTTGTTAGTACATCTTTGAAACAAATCAATTCTTTTTCCACACATTGTTCCTTTAAAGTTAATTCTTGACTTTGGTCGCCTACTATTTCTTTTGTCCTTAGAAACTTGTGATTTAAAATTTTCTCACTGGTTTGTTACCCTTTACGTTCTTCTTCACTTGAATTATGATATAAGAATCGAATGTATTTTGTAGAGTTGTGTTTTCTCAATGTGTGGGGCATCTGAGCAATGCAAGGGCAATCCTGTAGTCTGAGTAAGTTCCTTGCAAATATGGGAGGAGTGGAGACTAACAGAGACTTGTCAGCCTTCTGGTGCTTGGTCTGTCCTGGACCATTATGGCCTTTAGTGTGATGTGATGACATATTAGTTTATGCTGGCCTCTAGCCATCCATGACAACACTTATATTTCCTCAGCCACCCCTCCCATGCTTGAGGCTTTGAAGAGCATGGCACAGTAGTGCCATGAGCTGATTCTGTGATAGTTGCGGAAATTCCTTTTTATGCAGAGGGAATTTCCAGTGATCCAGTTAAACTGTTTTTATGTCTTTTAAGCTGGACTGATGGTTACTTAATTTAGAATTGATTTTTGTATACATTTCCTACACTGCCTACTGTAGTGGGACTGTGATTGAGGACTTTAAATGCTGCTGTAATATAAATGGAAACGGGATCATGACAAGACATGAGATTTGGGCGAACAACTTGTGTATGATATTTTTCATATGGGTTTGCTGATGGACGACTCAGGAGAAAATTGTCACCTTAATGGCATTATAATAAAACTAAGTTCTTATGTTTTTTTAAGCCTCCTATGTGAATTAAACTCATTCTTGATGTTTCTCTGCTGAAATCAATAGAGTTGGTGTATTACCAGCTTTTTCAGAAAAGTAAAAATAGTACTGTAGGGAAAATGCATGGTGTTCTTTTTTCTTCTGTTACACAGTTCTTTCCTCTGAAAACATTGTCTTAGTATTTAGAATGTTGACAGTGCAACATAAATTGCACTAACATAAATCTTTTTGTGTATATCTGTACATAAATGTGTGTTTAATATTATATTATAGTGTATCCGACAACGTGATTTGCTGTAGGAACCTGAAAAAGCAATTGTAAATGTAAGGTTCTGTTCACATGCAATATTCTAGATGTTATGTCCATAATCCACTATACTACAATACTTACAGATCAATGAAAAAATTATACCGTATAGTATATCTCCTCTTGCACTGTACAGAGCAATAGCAATAGAGAACTTAGTCTCCTAAGTTCTTCAAGTAGCGTTAAGTGATACAACGTTTTGTACAATGAATACTTACTGTAGCTACACAGAACTGAACTTTGTCTGTCACTACAGTACATGTCTTTGTGCTTTGCAGATTGTGATCCCTTGAAAGCTTCATAGGGAAATCAGGGTATGGCTAATTCCTTTTGAAAACACAGATCTTACTGTAAATCTTACTTCTTGTCTAAAAACAGTGTGAAGCATATAGTTGATATTTCATCTTTTGAAAGATCAGCAAAAATTCGATTTAAACTATATATGTGTTTTGATAGAGAGCAGAGGTTCAACATAAGTGACACTTTTTGATTTAAGGAAGACTCTGAGAGTGACCTGACTGTTCAATGAAAAGGATACGTCATATATCAGGGCTGAAAGATCTGGATAAGTTACTGTGTTTTGCTAGCCACGCAGAAGTAGATGGACCTTTTTAGTCAGTCATTGGTATTGTTCTTCCTGCATCATAATATTTGAATTTGATGTCGCTTTTGGGGGACACTAAAGGCAAATTATACCCATAATTTTTGCCTGCCTGAGATTCTGTGGTACCGTGTTCTCTGTTCAGATATTTCACATGCCTCTGTGGATCATTTTTGTTCCTTGATGGGCCATACTCATGAAAAGTGAGTACTACTTGAGAAGAATTTCTGAGTTTTGACATCATTATTACTTTTAGCCCAGTAGACAACTCATCCAGAATGACAGTGAAGACATTTGAGGCTTAAGCTTTGTACTGTATGAAAAGGGTCTTCTCAGTCATGCATTACATGAATGAAAGATATCTCTTAGAAAGCCAGCTCCTTCCCTGCCAGTTGCCCAGGTCTGAAGAGTTTTCTTCTGGAAAGGAAAAAGATACAGACATAGACATAGACAGATTTCACCTTCATCAGTATGTAGCTGAAAGTCTATATGCCTTCTCATTCTGTTTATAAATCCTCATGAACCTCATAAAGCCATTCTTTTCAGACCTAATGAAGAATCACTGACTGGTTGAGGTTAGAAGGGACCTCTGGAGGTCTTTCAGCCCAATGCGTCTGCTAACAAAGGAGCACCATCAAAAAGCAGGTTGCTCAGGACTATTCATGCCAGGACTATTCATGAAAATGACATTGATTCGCTGCATGGAGGGAAGTCTCCCATTCTAAAGTAGTTTTATTCAGATAATGAGTATCATTGTCTTTCAGCAGATAAAGAATTTAAAAAAAAAAAACACAAAAAAGAAGTCCCAGTTGGCATATGGTTCTGTGAAAGAAATATCAAAATATTGTACAAATTTAAGCCAGCTCTGCACCACATGAACTAAGAGTTGTTAAGAGGACAAAAATAACTGTTTGGAGCTAGGAAGGTTAACTTTTCAGCTACTTTAGAATTCTTACAATTCTTCATAGTTACGAAGCTTCAGCCCTTTATAATAGTGCAACTCGCTGTTGTGGTATTCCATGTCAAGATAGCCTCCCAGCTGATGGATATCTTGCAGTAGCAAGTTGTCTTCAAACTAAGAATCTCTGTTAATGATATGGTAGTTGCTCTGGTTCAACAAGTTTCACAGCCTTGCTCTTCAAATCCAGTACTACTTTCTGTCTGTCTGTCAAGATTTATTTTCTTCTTGCCATCACTTCACAAGGACTGCTTTCTGAGCAAGGCAGCTATCAATGCAAGAACCTTTCTTTTGTTACTATGATGATAAAATTTTTCCTTGAAAGTGTGACTTTTTTTTCTTTTTTTCCATTTCATTTTCATATTTTCTTTTTTCAAGTTTCCTTCCTATGCATGCAGTTGTTCCATACTGTGCAAAGCCTTGGTCCTGTAGCATAATCTGTCTTTTTAAAAAAGTATTCAAGATGCTTAGTGATTTGTCTATGCCTAAAGTTTATTTTTATTAGTGAAGTGTGAAATAGGAGTAGTGATCTATTTTACTTAAGTTAATAATACATGTTATTATAGAAGATGGTATTTCTGATTGACTTCCCATTCCTAGAGAAAGCATCATCATGGAATGAACTGAATCATTCAAGGACAGTTTTTCTGCAACTGCTGTCCTTGAATTTTTATTCCCAAATAGCTGAATGTGTAGACAAGCTCTCAGTTAAAAAGTCAGTCTTCATGCTGTTATCCATTCTCCTAAAATGTTTATGTGTCTGGGGGACATAATGTATATGGGCTAGATAGCTGAGATGTTGAAGTACATAAGACATCTGTTAAATCAGATGGAAAGAAAATAAAACTATTTTCAGTGGCATCAGTCTAAGAAAAAAGGTCCATTGCTCTGTAAAGGAGACACCTGCTCTTTAAAGAGTTTATCAAACACAACAGTATAGAGTTCTTGTTCAGTGCTGATGGATTCTTTGGAAAAAATATAGTGTGAAAAAAAGGGTGTTCTTTTTAGTTGGTGTTTTTTTCGTTGGTTTGGTTGGGGGGGGGTGCTGTTTTTTGTTTGTTTGTGTTTTGGTGGGTTTTTTGTTTGGTTGGTTTTTTGTATTTTGTTTTTGGTTTTTGTTTTTGGTTTTTTTTGACGAAGGGACAGTGCCCCGTTTACGTCTTATACCATCTTTTAAAACAAACAAATACCATTCTCCATTTCTGTTAATGTATGAGTTAATTTATATCCATGACAGCATGCAGAAGTGTGACTAGCAGCAAATCATTCCTTCTTATCTTGGAGCCTCATTGCACATAGTCTGAACTGGCTTGGAACCTGAATGTGAACTGATGTATGTAGTTGTGTTGGAATAAAATAGCAATAAGTAATGGAATATTGTAAAATTCCATAAGGTCTGAGTAAAAATTCACCTTCTATTGTCCACAGTATGCATTTCATAAGTTTTTGTGTATGCTGCGAAGTCTAGTCTTCTCCTGGGTTTTTGAGAAGAAGAAAAGTTGAGCCTTTAAGTCATAAATTAATTTGATTGTGTTATCCTCTAGTTTCTCAAAGGAACAGGTAGTAGCCCATGTGAATCAGACTGGCTACACTGACATCAGAACAACTCTGTTCATTTACAAAATCTAAGAAACTGTCTAAAATATGTCTTGAAGTTATTCTCGTTTCGTGTTTGATGCTGCTTTGTTAAAAGGCTTACAAACCTTATTGTCTGGCTCCTACTCTAGTTAAGTTTGTGTAGTTTCACTGTTTGCAAAATGTGAATAAATTTATTTATTTATTTTAAATTTATTTTAAAATAAATTTATTCATTTATTTTAGGCCTAAAAAGTAATTCATATTTGAACTGCATAGAACTTCGAATCTGTTTTTTTAGGAAGCATTGGTTCAGAAAAATTCCTTCTCTTTCTCTGGAGATTTGTATTTATCTCCTGGTAGTTTTCAAAGCATCAGATTTTTCTAAATGGGTATTCATGCCTCCATTAAAAAAAAAATGTCAGATTTTTTAAATAGTTAATTTTTTTTTTTAGTACTTAATACAGATTTTTTAAAAGACTTTAAAAATGCAACTGAAAATACTTCTATGATATCTAAGATCTTTTGTATTTTCATCTGTATATACACTAAGAAAATACACCACAAAGAAGCACATGGAGAAGCTCTGCCAGCTGAAGACAGGCATCTGCTCTTTTGAGACTAGTTAAAAAATATCTGGATACCAAAGACTAGACCTTCCAATATGATTTTGGCTAACTTCAGGAAGCAATGCTTCTTGAAATCTGACAGATTTTAGGATGTGGACAGCAGCAACAGTGCAGCTCAAAGTCCCATCAGCTGATTTGTAAATTACTGTCTATAACGTAATGACTTTAATGCATAGATAGACCCATTTTGATAGCGAATTTTTCAGACATTCTTGTACCCAAGAGCAAGTTACATTTCATTTTCACTAATGAAATCTTTGCTTATTAATTTGAATTTGAATCTAAGGCATTGACATTTATAATTTTAACATGTTGATTGGCTTGATTGTATGATTGCTTTGTGGGAAAGGAGGAGGTTTTACAATTATGTTTTTATTTGGATTTAATTTGTATGGTAAGTTAAGTATGAGACTTACAGAGAGCAATGTGAAGAATGTTTTATTTCTCTTCCAAAGACTATGAGTACATACAACATCCAAATTTGATCTTTGTAAAACAAGTTCAGAAAATAAGGCATAACTTGATGCTAATTGTCTCCCTTAATAGCATCTTTCATCTGGTTGTTTGCTAGTTCTATACTTAAGTCATTTCAGTATTTAGTACTTGATTTCTGATCGTATTTATCTTTTCTGTGAAGTACTTATTACATGTAATATCTTTGTTTTGTTTTACTTACATATTATCAGTGTCCTATTCATGTGAAAGACTACACATTTTACATTTTTTGGGTTGTGTTTGCCAAAATGAATGTATTTTTTTCTGTGTCTGAGAATTCATAGAAAAGACATAATAATTTAGCTTTCCATGTGGACAGATATGACATATTCTTTCAATCTGTTGATGTTTTGTGGTTTTTTTTCTTTTTTTCCTGCAGTGCCAAAGCAGCGCTTTAGAGCTAGGAGTCATAAGATGCCATAACAGACAGGTTCTAGCTGTTCATAAATAGTGCCTTTCACTACCAATTGTAATAAAAGAAAAATGTGATGCCTCAGCCGTATCAGATGCATACTTTTATTTCTAAGAATTACAACTCTCGACAGATATCTTCTGTCGCGGTATGCAGAAGAGGTTACTTGTCATTTCCTCACCATTTTGCTAGTGGAAAAATTTGTGTGAATGCTGTCGCATTTATTTCAGGTAAAATTATCCAGGTTTAAGTTCATATGGCTGTTGGGGGTAGAGCAGTTTTGCTTTTGTTTGTTTTATGTGAATGAAAAACAGCCGTAGCAGCTATCTGGCGAGCAGGGTAACCTCCCTTTCAGAGCTGGTGGCATCGCTCTGCAGGGGGATATCAGTGTATCACTTAAGATTACGTTCTTTCCAGTTACATGTGAGGAAATCTGAAGGAACTGGAAAATTGTGCCTTAATTCTGTGTTTGACTAAGATGCTTCTGAAGAACTTCTATTTAAGTACATATGGTAATTATAGAGGAAGCAAAGTGGTATATAGCATGGGACCTTTATATTCTCAATAACCTTAGAAAGCTTTTTGTCCCTATGACTGCAGACCAAATGTTGCTTCGTTTCTTGTCTTAGTGTGGCAATGAAGGAGGGAGGAGAGAAGGAAGGAACCACTGGACTATGTATGTGAAATTTTGCCTGTCAGCGTTGTAGGACTGATAGGATGTTGATGTATGGGCATTTTTAAATGTAAGGCTGTTTCTAATTTGGCTGGGGTAGAGTTAGCCTTCTTCACAGTGGCTGATATGGGGATATGTTTGGGATTTGTACTGAAGACAGGGTTGATAATACAGAGATGTTTTTGTTATTGCTGAGCAGGGATTACACACAGCCAAGGCCTTTTCTACTTTTCATACTCCATGCTGGTGAGGAAGTTGGGGGTGCTTGGGATGCTGGGAGGAGACAGAGCAGGGGCAGGTGACCCAAACTGACCAAAGGGTCATCAGACTCATGATGCATGATGTATGGCATCATGCTCAGTATAAAAGGTGGGGCTAAGAAGAAGAAAAGGGAGACATTTGGAGTGACGGCATTTGTCTTCCCAAGTCACTGTCACGTGTGATGGGGCCCTGCTCTCCTGGGGGAAGCTGAACACCTGCCTGCCCAGGGGAAGCAGTGAATTAATTCCTTGTGTTGTCTGGCTTGTGTACACAGCTTTTGCTCTGCCCATTAAACTGTCTATATCCTAACTCATGAGTTTTCTACCTATTACCCTTCTGATTTTCTTCCCAGTTCTGCTGGTGAGGGAGTGGGGAAGCAGCTGAATGGGTTTGGTTGATGTCTGAGGTTAAACCAGGACAAAAGTGAAACAGGTTTCAAGTCACACAGGACCTAGCTGAAATGGTTTAATTACAGGCCGAGTAAAATCATGGTGGCAATCTTAGAGAAACTTAGAAGTGGCCACTTCGAACAGGGACTAACTTGCTTTGGCAAAGAAACATCATATGTGTTGTCTACTGTAACAAATTTCACACTCACTTTTCAGTGTTTCCCTGTAATTTTTGGAAGACTTACAGGTTACTGAGATTCTCTGAGAAGAATTATATTGCAAGTAGAACTTGAGCGATTACTCTATAGATACGCTAAAAGTAGTGGAGGGATGACTTAAGTGTATAGTCTGTAGTAGCAACTCACTGCAGAAACCATTTTGCTAAAGGTCCATAAAGCCCCATTGTCTGTCATGGAGTAAAACAGTACTTCATGACTAACCTCTGGGGTGGAAGATATCATTTTCTTCCAGATGAAATTACAGCAAATAAGTTAAAAGAGTTCAACCTAGGGAGATTGGCAATTTTAATGTGTCTGTTGGTCTTGATGAAAGTGGGAGTCTGGCTGAAGTTGCTAAACTGAAAAGCTGTGTAGAAGTGCAGCTTAGCTCTTTTGTGTTAAGCTGGTCAAGAAGATCACTCTGAATGCTTTCTTATATAAATCTAACCTAAACCAGTTCGTCTATAAGATATGCCTGCTTGCCACGTAAGTGAATATATCAGTATGGAAAAATGTGGATTGAGAGAAGGGCATGCATTCTTGATGTAAAGATGGCACAACACTGGAAGAACATGTTTGTACATGGAAAATACAGACAAGAAGCCTAGAAAGATTTAATTACAATAGACAGAAAATGCATAATACTTGCACAAAATTTCATCAGTGGATTGTTTGCTATTTCTGATAATATTTTTCCCATGTCTATAATGTGTCTAATGTAATATGTCTGTTGGCTAAATTTGCCTCTCAGATAGTATGCACATTTCAAAGAAACTGGAATGTATTTCAGGAAAGAATTCAGCCCAAAATATTCTTTTTCAATTTCATAAATCTCTTTTATAGATTAATCTGGTGACTCAGGAGAGGAAATGAAAGGGTAATTACACTGCAGTGTTGTTTTAGAACAACTCTACCTCTACCTGTTGTATTGTTCAGTCATCTTACACGTAATACCATTTTTCATAAACTTATCAACAGTCAGATATATGACATTTCTCTATTATTTAGCAGAAAATGATTTTAAATAGCTTCTTCATGTGTTCGGTGGCATACACATTCTTGATGTGTGTTTAATTCTTGTGTCTCAGTTTCCTAGCTACGAAACAAGGTGAATAAGACCTTTTTTCCCCTCTCCTTCCTGTGTCTCATCTGTCTATACAGGTTGCCCTTGGCAAGAGGAGTTTCCTTTGTTCTTTGAGTGAAACCTGGAAACATTAGGGTTCCTTCCTTGATATTTGTAGGCACCTGCCACTTTTCTGAAAGCATATACAGTCTCCCAGTTATTACTTGGAGGAGAGCTTCTGTATCACCTATGCTTTAGCTTCACATTTGGCATTTAAAAAGAATTTTCTTCTCCCTCACAGGTTTTCCCACACGCTTTTTCTGTGTTCAGCCGGTAACACAGATGTGTCGAGTGCTATATCAAATATAAGGTGTACATTTTTAGATCTGTGTTAGTAAACTAATAGTCAGGTCTTTCACATACCATACTTTAACTTTCTGTTACTTGTGCATGGGGTTTGGGGCCTTCAACTGGAGGTGGCAGTGACATTTTTCTTAGATGAATAAAAGGGTAAGACCACAAAAAAGTTAAAATGTAAAAAGGCTTCTTGCTTATAGTCTGTTTGACATGAGGTTCATGAAAGGTGAGAATAAAGCACATTAATTAGTGGCTAATAAGTAAACCACTGACTTGATAGATAGGAACTCTGAGACTTCATCAAACTACCCTCACAAAATCTCTTACAAAGGGACTAATTTACAGGGCTGTAGACAGTAACAAAGTATTTCTGTAATTACTGTTGAGAAGAGTCCCTTGTTCTTTGCTGCTGTCACTGAGAGTAGTAATTCATAATCTTTTAGGAAGACTTGTTTTTGTTTTGTTTATTCACAGCAAAGTTTCTTGCTCTCTGATGACATGACATGTGTGGTCCTTTTTTGCTGTCAGCACTTAAGAGGTGGTCTCAACTGGGCAAAAAGGCTTTGTGACATGGGGAACATTTGCCTGAAATGCTCCCGTGTGAGCCATGGGCTTGGTTATACTCTGAATGGGTGAAAAAACATGACTTTTGTTAGAATGACAGGCAAGCAGCAGAAGCAGTTTAACCCAAATCCTTTTGTAGATATTGGAAAGTCGTAAGCCTAGAGATGACACTGGCACATTCAACATGCTGTGTGATCTGGGACTCTGTTGCTTGTATCACTGTGTGAATGTGTGTACAGTGTAAACATTTTATGAAGTGCAGTTTCTGATCCATCGGTCTGTCTGGGCAAGAATGTCCCTTGATACTAAAAAGAACAGCAATCAGGACAGAATTGGTCAATGCGGCATGTCTAATGGTAGGAAGATATTTGAAGGACTCACTACAGACACAATAGGCTCTCTAAATAGCCTCTTTGCACCCGGAGTCTTATTGCAAACAGGTTCATTAAGGAGAGACATTCTGACACACAGCATCACAGTAATGAAAGTAGCTCTGTTTTTCTAATATCGTGTCTTGCCACTTCAGTTATGCTGCTGGTACAAGATTTCCCTTGTGTTGTTGTATATTTCTCTAGAAAAAGAATCACTCTTCATAGAATATACAATTATTTTGTACAGGAATATATAACTCATACCTAAGAATCTGTCCTTCCTGTTTATGTGCACTAGTGCAAAAATAATTGGCAATCACATCTTCAAAACCAAAAATGCTTTTACCTTTGATTTGAAAACCTTATATATGTTAAAATGGTTATAACACAAAAAATATGTATACATATAGTTGTAATATACTTTCGTGAATATACAAAATCAGATAAAATGTTGTTCATGACCACTTATAAAATGAATATTAGTAAACTTTTTTCCCCGTGAGGTACCATGGTTTGTTTTGCTTCTTTTCTTTAGGCACTGAAGTATAAGTTCATAGGGAGGAAAATCAAAAGGTTATAGTTTATCCTACTTTACATATAACTGGTGTGTGACTTAAGGTGTTGGATTGGCTTAATGTATACTTTGAACATTATGACCATGGGGGGAGAAAAGGTAATATTGGTTTAAAAGTGGATATGGAAAATTTAATGTGCTCAAGTGGGAACAATGGCATATTAAAAAAAAAAAAAAAATCATGACACAGATCTAATAATTCACTTGCCCCTGTAGGAACGGGGTATCAGCTCTGATGCTGCTTGGTAGTTTATTTTTATATACGCTCCTGGTCCCTGCTGTATATCCTTCGTATGGGTTCCAGAGAAAAGAAAGAAAATAACCTGTAGGGAAATCAGCTTAGAAACCTTTCATTAAATACATTGTGTTTCATATCATGTCGTTCACAAAATCTCCAAGAAAGATAGAAAGTGTTATCAGACTGCATGTGTAAAATACTATATTTGAATACTATAATTTGCTGTAAGATTAAGGACCAAGGGTATAGACATATTCGTTATTTCATTATTCACTTATGCTTGATGGATAATGCTTCAGGGGTTCTTTTCATTTTTTCTTGCCTTGCACAATATGCAGTTTTAACTTTTTATTTAACACTGCAGAAAACATTCCTGTTCCCCTAAGCTTTTCTGTCCTGCTTGTTTGCTTTTTAGTGGTGTGATTATTATTCTTTTCAAGAGGTATTATATTGCTTTTAAGTTTGCTAGTTTGTTTGTTTGTCTGTTTCACAGGCATATGCATTGGCTTACACATAGCTAAATTGTACTATATAAAAGAAATTTAAAATTACTTCTTTTGGCAGAAATGGAGAAATGGTCTATTTTTGATTGCAAGTAATTATTTGTTTTCTATCAAGGTAAGAAAATTGTTATTGCTTTTGTTAATCGGTATTGAAAAACAAGGTTGTCAGAGTATGTTTTATAGGGCCTCAACAATTTGTCACCTTTTTTTGACTCTTCATGAAGCATAGCTTCATAAAGCAAAATTTGGCCTGTGAATGCCTTCTGCACATAAAAAAAAGTTCATTAAACAACAAAAAGTTAATTTGCTGAATACATTATGGATTTTTTTGTTAAGTATTATTACATGTTAAATTGTATATTTTCTTATGTGAATATAATGGATGCAGAAATTCAGCTGCATTTGCATAAAAGGTAATGCTTGTACTACTGTTGTTTTAGTTTGTGGAGGGCCTAAAAATGGCTTGGTGTTTTGGTGGTGTTACTGACAATGAGCCTCTTACTCATCCCGTATTTTTGTTCCCTCTTTTCCCTATCTGCTTATATAAAAGTAGATTTCATTTCATTTTGCCTAATTTAATGTTCGTCAGAGGTTCTCATACATGAGGAGTGGCACAACCTACAGCATTTTGTCTTTTCGAAGACCACAGGCTCAAAGTCTGTCTAATTCATGCAGAAAAGGTGGCTCCTCTGCCTGTTAGCTCCTCTCTGGCTTCGTGGTATTGTCTACTATGTATGTTAGGATTCTGTAACAGTACAATGTTGTTTGAGTTCCTCTGCATTTTCTTCAGTGTGTAGTGCTACAGGAAAGAAAAAAAAAAGCTGTGCCAACATACATGGGAGATGTTTTGTGCCCTCTCAGGTGTCCTGGGCCAGAAGATTGATATCCTTTGAAAAATAATCATGACAGATGAAAATGGAAGTAGTCCCCTCATGCCTCCAGAGCTTGTTCCCCAGCATCAGTAATACCACTGAATTCTATTTAACCATATGTTTGTCATCGTCTCAGTTACTGAGTAATTTCCATGACTCCTCTCTTTAGCCATCTATATTGTTAAATCATTGCAATGGAAATTAAATGCCATAAGAATTACTGTTTGGGTATTAAAACGTTTGTAGCACTCTATCTATGAGTTGGAAGGACATGGAATCTTTGTCTTCTTTTTTTTTTTTTTTCCTCCTGTGTGAGCTTCTTTGGTCTTTCATTGTATGAGGAAGGTGGTCTCCAAGAAGCCAGCTTTGCATATTGTGTTTAGTGTAATGAGGCTCAGGCAGGTCTGGTTTCTTTTACTTCCATGTTTGTTAGCCAGCTTCCAGGGTTTTATTTGTTGAGAATGCATACACATTTTCCTCCAGGTACTGACTGTCTGTAGTAATAGATGCCTGCTAGAACAACCAGGGGAATCCTGAAACAGGTGCTTGGCTTGCTCAAACTTTGTACTTAGTCCAATATTCCTTTGAGAAAATGTGAGGAGGGAACTACCTTGAGGTACTGTCAACAGTCTGTGCTAGTAAACTGACAAATGCTGTGTTCTGTGATATAGGTAGCTTAAATATTTGTTTTTTACATATAATGTGCTTCTTGTCCCAAAGCTATGTTACTCAAATCAACAAGTCATCATACAGTGGCCTTGACCACATGTACATAGATAAAAAGTGTCTGTAACAGTCTGTGTGGGTGTTCGGAGGCACCAAGATAGAATTACAGAATCATGGAATAGTTGAGGTTTGCAGGGATCTCTGGAAGTAATTTTGCCCAACCTCCCTCCTCAGGCAGGGTCACTTGCATCACCAGCATCCCGAACATCATGGTCGCTGCAGACAAGGCTGCCTGCAACTTCCACATCTCTGGTGATATTGCCTTTCCTTATTTGTGACTATGAGGTTCAGCACAGCACCTTTCTGTGTTGGCTCCTCTATCACTTGGGTCAGAAAGTTTTCATCAGTGCTCCCCAGAAACCTCCTCAATTGCCTATACAATGCTATTTTGTTCCTCCAGCAGTTATTTGGGAAATTTCTCCTGCGTGAGAACCAGGGCTTATGACTGTGATGCTCCGTCCAGCCATTTATTGAAGTCTTCATCCACTTGTTCTTCCCGAAGGCAGCCTACAATGGACATCCACTACAATGTCACCTATATTGTCTGCTCCAGGCAGCTGGCCAAGCAGCTTTCAGGGTGGGTTGACAGCCTGTCAGATTACATAAAGTGTGCTTCTCTCCTTTGCAGCGTGCTAGCAGTCTTTTTAAGAGTTAATTTAACTCCAGTGTTTTATCCTGCAGTTGGTGCTTTCAGACAAGTCACAGGAAGGCAGAAGGCTCTTTGCACCTGAGATAGCAACCATGATACTTGAATTTGTTTATTGCTGCCATTTTAGATTGTTTTTTCAATATCAGAAAAGGCAGCTGTCTGGGCTTTTAATCCTTGTAAAAAATTCACCTCTGCTGTGCTTACTAAGTGGTATTGACAACTGATAATGACCGAGAAGGTGGGAAGTAATAACTAGTGGTTATTTTGCAGGTAGCTTTTCTCATGTTGCTACCATTCTACTTCTCTGTACTCCCTCTATTTCCTGTCCTTTTTCCTTTCTTCCTTTCTTTCCATTTCTCCCTCCTCCATCACCCATCTTTCCTCTCTTTCTTATCTCTCCTTTTCCTCTCTTTTCCTCCTCTCCTCTTCACAGAATTACAAAATTACAGACTACTTGAATTTGGAAGGAATGAATCTCTGGAAGTGATCTGGTCCAACCCACCCCTAGAGCCAGTTGCCCAGGACCATATCCAGATGGCTTTTGAATATCTTCATCCCTTAAGATAGCACCACAGCCTCTCTGGGCAACCTGTGCCAGTGCTCAGTCACTCCCACAGGGAAGAGAGTGACTCCTGAAATTCAGAAGGAACGTCCCACGACTCAGTTTGTGCCCATCACCTCTGGTCCTGTCGCTGGGCACCTGTGAAAAGCGTCAAGCTCCATCTTCATTGTGCCTTCACATCAGATATTCAGACACATTCCTGAGATCCCTTCTTAGCCTCTTCTACTCTAGGCTGCACACTCTCACTTCTTTCAGCCCTTCCTCATAGCAGAGATGCTGCAGTCCCTTAGTTATTTAAGTGGCCCACGCATTTCTGTCTCATACCAGGAAGCTCAGACCTGGCCTCTGGATTCAGCAGTGCTGAGTAGAGGGAAGGGGTCACCCCCCTCAATCTGCTGACAATGCTTTATCTAATGCAGTATACCATTACCCTTCTTTGCCACAAGTCATATTGCTGGCTGGCGGTTGAGTTGGCTTCTACCAGGACCCCACAGATCATTTTCTGCAAAGCTATTCCCAACTAGTTGTTGCCCAGCATACACTGTAGCAGATGGTTGTTCCTCCCCAAGTGCAGGACTTTGTACTTCCCCCTTTTGAACTTTGTGAGGTTCCTGCCAGCCCATTTCTCCAGCTTGTTGAGTTTGTGCTGGATGGCGGCACAACCCTCTGGCATATCAGCTGCTCCTTCCAGCTTTGTGTAATCTGCAAGTTTGCTGAGGGTGTCCTCTCGCCTGTCAGCCAGATGATCAATTAAAACATTAAACAGGATTGGACACGGTATTGTCCCATGCAGTATACTGCTACTGTTACTCTTCTTTCCGTCCTACTTTTTCTTCCCATACTCGCCCCTTCCCAATTTCTCTCATCCCCTTATACTGTTTCTCTCCTGCTTCACTCTCTCCCTTTTCCTCTCCTCGCCCTTTCCTTCTCCTCTTCCCCAGTTGATTTCCATCTGGTCCTAAGTTGTGAGGTTTTTGATAACACTTAGTGTTCATGCAGTGACTCGTACTGCTCACATCTTTGATTTAGGATGCTTGACTTAGGCACTACTGTATTACAGCAATCATCAGAACATCAGTGTGAATGTCTGCTTTACATATGCTGCCTTGCAGCCTGATTTAGAGAAGCCAGGGGTTCAGCTGTCTAGGCTGGGAGCAAACTTTTAATGAACTATTCAAGAATTCTGTGTATTGGCATTTTTCCAAATCTTTTTGCATTTTCTATTCCCAACACCTTGGTTTCCTCCCTTTCCTTAATATTGCCAGTGGTAGTCAAGACATTCTGAAACTGGATAAAGAGTGGGAATGGGTTAGTGATGGACCACTGGAACAATCAGCTAAGTAGTTATTCTTTAAATAAAGTTCTTTATTTGACACAGTATGGACTGGTGCTGCACTAACACCAGAAGATTTGTTAAATCGTACTGGAAAAAACAGAGCAAGAGGGGCATCCTTTCCCAATTTCCCGCTATGTGTCTCTGTTTTGGAGATGCAACTAAGATTTTTCTTTAAAATATTTGTATTTGTGTGTGTCCATGTATGAAAATACATTGTTATACTTTAACTTCACATGTACTTTAGAGGTTCTGCCCCAAGGTGGTACTAATAAATACTGTTATAACATAGTTGTAAGGGAGCTTACACAATTCTTTTTTAACATGCTGTTCCCATCCTCTCTGTTTTCTTCTGATGGTGTGGTGTCAGACATGGCTTTAAAGCTGTCTAAATTAGATCATGTTTTCAGTGTCTTACAGAACTTGGGGATGGTCCTGTCTGTCAGTAAGATAAGAGGACACTTTTGATTTTTGAAATAAACTTAAGCTCTTCAGCAGGTGCAAGAACCCTCAGCGCTCCAAGTTTATGAAAAGTTGAAAGAAATTAACCTCAATTAAAAGGAATATTGATTGATAGGTACAGACTTAAATATGATACATTGCTCAAGACGAAACTCTACATTAAAAGAACGTTAAATTTCTGATGGAAAATACTAAACTGAAGAAATTTGCCACAGAGGGTGAAATGTAAAATTGTTTACATCTCTTTCTACTATCTAACTGTAACAGGTCACAGTACAGAATTAGTTAAGAATATCCCCTGTTGAGACAAGGTATTAGGATTCTTCAGAGTGTATTCTCATGTTGGTTTGCTGAGATTTTGTTGCTCAGCAGTCATTAAATATGTTAAACAGAAAATCTGGGCCCCTTCAACTATGAATATGTCTTTTATGTTTTCCATTAGATTGTGCTTAGTTTCTTAGTTTTTTTTCCTCAGAGATAAAATTCTTTGAAGTTCTGTAAGCAAATAATGACGGTTTAAGCAGTTATCAGTCATATAAGGAAATTATCTACTAGACAGTAGAAACAATCATTTATATATAGAATAGATGTGTGTGTGGCTGGAACCTTAGAACTTCAGCTGTAATTGACACCAATTGGTCTTACCAATTGAAAGTGAAGAACAGCAAAATCATCACTTGTATTTGACAACCTTAATAGTCAGTTAAGTTTAGTATTTGTCCGTGTGGATCAGTGTTAACAGGTAACATTGTTCATACATTCACTTTCAGTACTTGTCAGGTGGACACTGCTCTGCTGCATCATCTGCTGACACATTGTGTTCAACAGGAACATGTTTTAGGTAGAAGCTTACGGCTGTCCACAGTAAACTGCATGAAAAGCACTGTCCCTTTTTGCAGCCCAGGAGATATCTCATGCCAATCACAATCTGAAACACTTAGAGGTAATATTTTTAACTGTTAAATGTGTCAATTCCTTTTGAAATACATATACTCAGGTCTGGTAAAAAAGTAAATGTAAGTAGGATAAAGAGATTCTTTTGACTCCCTATTGGGAGCAGCTGCTGTTAAGATTGAGAGTCAAGGACTCATCTTCTCCATTGGGAATCTGTAACTTCTGAATTTTTTTTTCCTTCTAACTCTGTCTAGAGCAAAGAAGAAAGGGAAGTGATAATTCCTTTGGAAAGCCACATTTCACAACCATCTGTTAGGTGATAATACATGTGTTCCCAGAGAATTAGCATGGTCGAATCCCGTTGAGTGGAATGGCACAGCTATAAGCTCAATGAAGCCTTGCCGTAAAAAGTGACAGTCCTTTGAAATGTAAGCAATGTGATACTGTTTGTTCAATTTATTTTAAGTGGAGTTTCTTTATGGTAATTTAATGTCAGAATGTCTTTTAATAACTCTGCATTACATAGAAATATATTTATTTATGAAAAAGTCCTTAGTCTTTGCAGAGAGGTGGTTTTGAAGGCCAGAGTAATTTTTAGTACACTGGAAATGAGTCCCCCATAGTGAGAGAAGTGTGTATGACATAGCTGTAATAAATCTGCAAGTTGTGAAGCAGAGCAAAAAAATTTACAAAATTTAAGGCTGTAAATTGAGAATTGTCTTCTGTGTGTTAGTCCAAATTCAAGAAACTGAAGAATCTGAACAGAGACAATGTTTCATGGCAAAAGCAGGCGTTCTGCTCTGTCTTTCAAGAGTGGCTGATGAAGCTTTGAAAGTTAAAAGAGGGACAAAACATATGTGGCTACAACAGATTTGGGGTTAAGTTGGTGTGTCTGTATGACAGAAATATTTATTATTTGGAAGGGTAGCAGGGATCATGGTAACAGGATGATTATCTGCCATGACCCGTATCAGTTTTGTCAGAGCAGGCAGCAGGTTATGCCTAAGTATTAGCATTGATAAAGCAAAGCAGAGTAGTCAGGGGGATTTTGTGTTTAGTAGTCAGGACTTGAGACTTTCTCTCTTAAAGAGAATGAGTAGGGAACAGTGAGAGTAGGGCAGAAGAGGATGGGGAGAGAGACAGAGAGGGGAGGTCAGGGAATAAAGAATCTGAGACACTCTCCGTATCACTAACTTTGCTGCTATAGATCTTTATCTATGATTTTCCCACGGCTGTAGGAAACCATTTGTTTCCATGACCTTTCTGCCATCTCTTTTCCTAGTCTCACCTAGAAAGTAGTGGAAAAATGACTTTTCTCAGTGTGTTGGAACAGCTTTAAGAGTTTTCCATTGCTACTGTTCATCATCTGTCTCCTGGTAAGCACTTAAATACTGCAAGCTTGATGAATGTTGCATTCGTGTGTTTGGTGCTGTTGAGTTCCTTAAGCAAGACGGTGGAATGTTTGGTTGTGACTGTCAACTGCTCAGATACGACCTTGCTAGGAAGCTGTTAACTTGTTATAGTACGAGTGCCTTTGCTTTACCAAATCAGTATTACTTTAGATGGAATATGTTTTCTCCATATTCCTGCATTCCTGTTTTCTCCATATTCCAAACTGGCCTTTGAGGCACTAGTGGCACCTGCATCTCTGAGGCAGGCAGGAAAGCAGGGGGGAATGGCAACCCTCCAGTGGAGCATTGGCAGTTAATTAAATCTGGATTCTGAAAAAAGTTTGGGAATTTCACAAACTGCTGTATGATGTATGTACTTAATTTAATTTCCTATTATTTCAGTTGAAGGAAATTTGAGACTTTATTGGACAACAGGCTGTTTGCTAAGGTCGCAGATTAAAACTGGCAGTTGCAAAAAGCCCAACAGAATTATGTTTCAGGTAAAATAATAAATCATTAGGTATTTGGAGGATTTGATCAGTGATTTGAGACAGGTATAGCACTGCAACTATAAAAGAAAATGTTCTAATGTGTTAAAATTTTCTCACAAAAGCCTTATAACTAGAAAAGTATACCTGAATAATCTTACAAAGGGGTTGAATAGCAATGCATATATGTGGGGATAAGGTTTTCACACTTTTTTTTTTTTTTTTTTAAATAGGGAATGTTATTTCTTTCAGCACGTAGGCAAAAAACACAACCATTTGCCTAGCTGTCCATTTCCATGTGCTTTGTGAATGTATCTCCAAACTTGTGTACACAGCTCCCACAGCTTTGCCCTCAATGTACAGAGTTTTGTTTTCAATGGTAAAAACAAATGTTTAGAGGCTAAGAGTTCATAGTGTATTAACTGAAAATAAAATTGACTTAGTTCTCTTAGATGAATTAGAGGAACATTCTGTGCTGTATCTTTTGTTTTCTATAAGCAAAAATAAAATCTGCAAGCCCATTGGAGTTTTAAATATTATATAAATGTCATACATAATCATAACAAATATGCAAAATGTTTTCAAACATTTGTATTGTATGGAAGCAATTACTGGCACCAACTGTATCACACACCCCTCCAATGGGCTAAGGCCAAAAGAAATGAAGGTCTCTAAAAAAAATTACTTTGTGTAGGCGGGGAGAGAGTGAGTTTTAACTTTTATTATGGAGCAACACGGAGCCATATTTTAATGCAAATCACATACTCTGTAACACAAATGAATACTAAAAAAAGACCACTCCATGTTAGGCTTCTGTTACTTTTTCTTGTCTTTCTTGTCATTCTCTGTCACAAGACTTGCAAAGGAGACTTACGTTTTCATAGTAGAAATCTTTAAGTTATGATGGGGATAAATAAAAATCTAGCAAGAAGTTAGTTCTCCATTCGCTTTGCAGCCAGCTCTCTGGTTGCTGAGACAGTACATTGCACTTTTTCTCAGCATGTTAATTTTACTTCTGGTAAACCAGCACTGCCTCTCATGCTTCCATTTTATATCTGTAAACTATTGTGATTGCTCTACCAGGTCTTCCAGGTCCTTTGTTCAGTGATGCATTTGCAATTGTAGGTGTTCAGGGCAGCCTTCTGAGGAGTTCTGCTTTCTGACATCAGTGAAGCTGTCTGTAACACATGGTTTATACACATGGAATGGAAACAAGTACTCCATGTTGTCTACTTCAAATAGCTGCTTATTTTCATTCAGAGAAATACGTTCTCATGTATTACTGGCTTTCACATTCCTTGCATAGCTCTTTCCTCCAAACTTGGGCTCTTGCTGATCTTTGTAAGCTTCTCATGCTTGCTGTCTTAGGAGCATTCATGCCCCTCGAGAAGCCTGGATGCCTTGCGTGCATTGGTTATGTCCCTTTCTTCCATGTCAGCTGGTCTAATGAAGGACATAGCCTTTTCTGACAATCTCTCTTTTTCTGTCTTTCAAAAGAACGAGTCTGTCTCTCCTCATGTCTTGGCCTCTTAATGTTGGCAGCTGTGCTACCTTATTGCGCATAGAACAAAAGCCTCAGGAGGCAAACCCAGAACGTTTTACCAGCTCCTTTGTAAAACTGCAACATCACTTGTCTGAGGAAATACTTTTTCTGCTGTGACTTGTCATAGTAAAATACTGGCAGTTGGGATTTTCCCCAAAAAGAATTAACTGTGGTGTTCTTGCTTTCATGCACGTGCACTTGACTCTTTATGCTGCCCTTTTGCTGTCATGTGTGATTCTGTGTGTGGTATGTTCTGCATGAAGCAGTGTACCAGGTAAATTCTGAATAAGGGACAATATTTCATTGTGAAAATTCAAAGAAGTTGTTAGATTTTGCTCCCTAATGTTTCCTGTGACAATATAATTCATATAATACATCCTGATGTGACACTCATGATTTGTTAAAATCAACAATTAGGAATTCACAAGCAAAGGACATTGTATGTTTTGATCTGTAGGTTAGTAGAGCAGCATCTCTCAATGCTGCTGCTGCAAGCAGAGGACCTTTTTGAGGAAAATGCAGTAGCAGTGGGTGTCATGAACATCGTATATCTGTGGAGACATAAATAAGCATTGCGGTTAGAAGGTTTTGGATAAAATAGTTTTGGGACTATGGATTATACATCCGAGTACAAACTAGAAAGATGAAAGGAGAATAGAGAAGTAGATGAATACTTCTTTTAGGGCATGAGGTGCATGGAAGAGATTGGGATCAGATTATTTTACACTAAAATGAGACACACTAATTGTATGTGTATGGGCATTAGGAAGGTGTCTGTGGATATAATGTCATAGTGAAGACTATACTTTTGTGATTTTTATGACCACCAGAATCCCTGTAAGCCAGTAACTTAGTTACCCATCTCAAATTATCAGAAAGTATATAGAGCAGTGTGGATAAAACAAAGAGTACAGACCCTTGTCCTGCCCCCTCAAAATTCCTTCTGAGCTTCAGGGTGAATTCCAGTTAATAAAAAAAAAAAAAAAAAAGACACTCCCTTTTGGCTGGAAAAGAGAAATTTTAACTCATATGTGTGTATGTTAACAATCAGTGATGCTGTGTGGGTGCATGTGCATGCACACATATTTCGATAGACGTACACAAAGACAGATGGACTCACAGACACTCACTGGTTGGGCAGATACTGGAGTAATGCCCTGGAATGTGTTTTTTTAATTTGGTGTGATGAACTATCTGTGCATCCTGTAGAGTAAAATATTTATTAAAATAATTGTTAAATTTTTCTTAAATAATATTCGTCACTTGCACAAGTATTTTGCATATAAGTAATTTTTTAGAAGTAAATATTTTCTTTATCTGTGTTAGATAGCTGCAGTATAATTCTGACATTATATACAGCTTAAAGACACATCCTCAGAAGTGACTTGTAAATTTGGTTTCCTGATTTAGGACCTGTCAAGCTCTGATTACTCTAACCATTCACTGCTGCGACAGAAGTCAGCTGGAACAGCAAATCAGTACCTACGAGCATTCAATTAGGCTCCCCGAAACTGAATCCCTGTAGGAGAGACTGTCTTTTTCTCTGTGAAGAGGTTGTATGATAGGCTGTTAAATTGGCCTGGATTAGAATTAAAAAATGTTTATTTCTTGGTTTCTTAATGTACTAGAAAAGGTACCTCAGTGAAATATTTTTCTGTAGCTTCCATGCATAACCGTAATGTTCAGGCGTGTTCTTACCGTCTACAAACCATTTTAATTGCGTGCAGTTTCATGATCATGTTATGGCAAGTGTGGTTGGATTTGGAGTTACAGCGTGGCTTTTCTTCCATGCTCACATAAGAGGGAGTGCCCGTGGCAACTTTGTCTGTGAATGAAGAAGAAATTTGCTAGTTAAACAGTTTTGCTTCCTATATGATTCATCAATTCTATT
>VZTE01002664.1:266635-277741 GCA_013397775.1 Eulacestoma nigropectus | reverse complement strand
TGAAACAAAATCCAACACAGAAAATGTTTCTAAAATGCAGAGGAGCAGTTAGCAATGTTTGCCTGGTATTTGGAAAGTAAATTTCCTGCTTTGATGATATATTGCAAGAGACAGCGTTTTCTACCAGAAATGTGAATATTTAACGTAAAAAAGCCCTGAAATATGGTACTTTTACCATCACCCTTTACCATGCAATTTGTTCAGATGCAGTTGTTAACATGAAAACGCGGTAGATTAGGCAATATTTATGTGAATTTTATTCCAGCATTTACTCATTGAATTATCCTGTACTACCGGGATGGTAAGTTTTGTAATTTGTTTTTCTCTGTATGAAGAATGTTTCTCCACAAATATTCACTTTTGCATGCGTATTTTTTTATTAGACATTATGCCATTCTAAAGATTTACCGTTATTTAATAATGATTTATTACAGTAATTTATCCTGCCAGCTGTGGCACACTTTTACTGGAATTTGTAAATCAAATGTGTATTGAAATTCACTAGAAACATGCATTTCAGATTCTAATGAAATGTACTTCAAAATTGTTTTTAGAAGTGGGCATCTATATGAATGAACAGCAATTTTCAGTTTCTATTGTTATATGAAAACTTTTCCTCCACCTGTTTTATTTACTTCCCAGTCTTGTTTTACTTACTGCGGGATTGATGCTGCTGTGTGGAACAACCAGCAATAAAACTGTAGAGTCATTGACTTCGTCCTCTAAGGCATCAGTATCAAGTCATGTACCTGACCTGCAGTGATCAAGTTGCATTAAGGATTAGGAAGAAAACCTGAGAGCAGTTTCAGTGTACTTCTAATTCCTGTCTCTGTGTTGTGATAGAAAGTGTATGTCTTGAATTTAGTGAGTCATAAGAGACACTGAGTGAAATTAGTATTTGAGGTGACAGAAGAATGTGTGCATGCTTGGGGTGGGGGTAAAGAAGGAAGAAAGCATCCGTGATTTTACAGTATTTTATAGAACATTAACAATACTTTTACAAGAGTACTGTTTCATTTTCAGCTTAACTATAAACTCTACATTTAGTTCGTTTTAAAGCTCTGGTGGAGCATCTCATGCCACTAACTCTCTTTTCAGTTTGTGTTCTGATATCTGCTATTCCTGGCTCTTTGAAAATCTGTTGTGAGCTATGAGTGTGAAGCACTTTTTAAAATTCCAGCTCTATGTATCAGTTTCCCAATTGTAAAAATCAGGATGAGATAATTCCTTTCTTCTATCTGTTGTCTCTTTTGATTATTCAGGCTATAAACCTTTCTAGACAGGAATTCTCCTTTCCTTTTGCTTGTACAGCATTCAGCACAGCTGGAGCAGGGAGATGGAATCAGCCTGGTTTCAAGTCTCTTAGACTTTGCTTTAATACATGTAGGGTGTAGCTAACAGCAATGAAGCTATCTCTCAGTTCTTATGTAAGTAACCCTGAGAGAAATTGTCTACAAGGGAAAATTCAAAATATCTTCTTAGAGAGTTTTATTTTGTGGGTTCCGTTCTGAACTAAAAAAAAGCATCTGTTGCTTCATACCTTGTGAAAATCAGGTGCTGTGCATGTGTATACAATTATAGGATTCTAGCTTGCCAGATAAGCATGTTTTCTTGTTTATCAAAGATCAGAAATAAACTTTGACTTAATTCAATACAACATGTTAGGATACTGAAAGATTGCTTTTTAATTTTTTTGAAAGTAAAATTGTCATTACAGGATTCAAAAGAAAGAAAGGATGGGAAGTATAACATTTTTAAATGAGTAGCCGAAGATTTTAATTACCATCTCTGAAATCATGAATGCATTATAAAAACGCGTAAGCAAAAAAGACAATTTAAGTACATTCACCAAAAAGCAATTCAGTATAAAAGTAATGGTAGGTCACTGATTGAAGAACATTTCGAAATTTATTCCCATTTCCTGTATAGAGATGAGATAACTTCTGCAATGTGATTGCAGGAGCATTCCCAGTAATATGGAAGCTGAGAGTTCAAGGTTAATTTCTTAAATAATTTTTAAAAAGATTGATGTATTTTTTTAAGAACCCTGCATTATTTGACAGGAAACAGCTGAAGGTTTTTTTTTATGCTTTCTAGGTATTCTTTTTCCGTCAATTACCTTTGTACAGTTCTTCCGTTAAGTGAAGCGTATGACACTATATAGTCTTCCATGTGTTTACATTAATGCTTACCCTGTATTCCTTTTGAAAAGTGACCTGCAAAGCAAATAAACCTGCTTGTGGTCTGATTTTGCTGGCTTAGTGGTTTTTATTTTTTCTCAAGTCTTGCTGTATTAATCTTGTATGTGAGAAGGGAGTCAAAATACAAGAAAAGTTTTCATTGTTCAGATTTCTACGTTGCTTTTTTTAGTCTCTTTGATTTAACACTCACAGAGATTTTTCTACTTTGGAAGGCTCAAGCCTAGAAGATCAGCTCTCTAGCAAAAGAGAGAAAAGGCAATATTTTGTATTTTTAAGTCAGAATTTCTCCCTCCATCCAAATTTGCTCCTAAGAAAAATTTCATCTTTTAAGCAAAATAGGACATACCTTCCTTTCTTGCAGTATTACTTAAGATGATATTCTACTTTGCATCTAAGACTCCTTCTGAGAGTGACAAGAGAATATCATCCCACCTAAAAAAATCCTTCCTTTTCCTGAGGTGAAACTATGTTGGGTTTTGGATTGGTTTGAGTTTTTTATGATTGACTTTTGACATGTTCCCAGGTGTCCTGGAAGTGAGTTGGATGAAAGACAGCTGATAGTCACAATACTGGGCTCTAATGGCTGTCTCTCTAGTTCTGTTTTAGCATACAGCCAGCCGATAAAACCTACACTTATGCTTCTAACAGGTTACTCTTTTTGTTGCTCAGTATTGCTTTTTTCAATGGAAACCAAAAGAGTGACATTAATTTGGGTGAAAGGAGGGAGAAACTTTGGCATCTAACTGCTGGTGAGGATCCTGAGGGAGCTTGGTAGTTAGCATTGACACTCAACCATTTCCTTTCCCTGTGTCTTCCTCATCCTTAGAGAATTAACATGAATGCAGATGAATGCCCGCTCTGGGTGAACTTCCTTCACTTCCATCAGCCAGCTCTAGGATCAGTCAGTTGATGTTAGTGTCCTTCCTTCACATTTTCTGAGTAACCATCTTATTTTGGGAACTATCACTCCTTGCTGTGATTGAACCTTGCCTATGTTTCCAAGGTGTATTTGGGATAAAGTAGAAGCAGCTCTCTTGCAAAATAGGTGAGGTTTTGAAGGGACATTTATTTATCCCACAGGAACGTGCAAGCCCAGTTTTCAGATTAAAAGTAGTAAGAAAAGTAATTTAATCTCAAGTTATAAAATGTTTATATGCAAGAGCTGAAGCTTCTGTTTGGTATACAGCACAAGTAAAAGGCTGAAACATCCACGTCCCAGGGAAAAAAGGACTAACAGGCATACCCTTTTTTTTGGACCCTCAACTCACAATGAGAAATCTTACAAAAATTCAGACTGAAGTAGCTTGGCAGTACCTATCTTTCCTTATCTGGTTTCAGAAATGTCTGTGGATTGTCCTGCAGAGGACAATATAAGGTATTTTAGTAAGGAGGAGCACATATTTATTCTTCACTGTTGTACATGTAATAATGTTACAAACACTATTGATGTGTGGCACAGAGTTTTATTGTGAAGCAGTGGTTAGAACTGTCTTTGTGCCTTTTAGGTGCAGGCTAAACAGAAGAGGAGTGTTGTACATATGAAGGCTTAAGGAGCAACACTGCTATCTGGAAAGCACTGCACTCCCCCTTTCTCCCATCCTTTTGCTGCCACCCCACACCCCACCCCTCAAATCCTTGGTGTTTCTGTAACAGAGAGACTTGTAGATACTTCTTTGGTGCCAGCCCTGTAAGTCTGTTGCAATTACTGTAAAAATGAAATCCAGTTTAGTCTTTAAATAACACTTCTAAGGTCCCTGTGGGTCAGTTTGTCCCAAGTAGGCCGTATGAGAAAGCCAAGGCAGGATCTTCCTTTAGAGCGTATTTGCCCCTTTTCCCCAAACATTCCTATTCTCTCTTCAGTTTTGTGCATGGTGAAAGCTTCAATTTCAGGTCTAGTTCCTAAAGAAAACCAGTGTGGTTTATTTGTGGGTTGGGAATAGGGATTTGAATTGGCATAGACTTGTGGGTGCTTTGGGGCTGGAGCACACACAGCTGTGGGTTCCAGATGCTTGCTATCCAGTATTAATGTGGCTTGTCTGTGAAACCATGGCATCCGCAATACTATACAAAGGTCCACGCCTGTGGTGGTTTGGGAACTACTCCCAGCAGGAGAAATTTCAGTTTTTAAAGTTATTTAGAACAAATTTACAGACATCCAGTTCAGAATAGATAATGCAAAAATCTGCTTATGAGTTTAATTTTAAGAGAGATTCAGACACTACTATACATGAAAATTTCTTGATACAGAGTTTTGCAGATGAACCAGGGAAGAAACAAGTTTATTCGCCCCATAATGTCTTAGAATTATAGAAGCACAACCTCCTACATTGCTGTCATAACCAGTATGCAAATATTGTAGGAATATACTTACAGTGTTTATATGCAATTAGTGTCTCTTCATCTGCTATGGTAGCAGCACAGAGATCATCTTTTCTGTGAGATGGAAAAGAAAAGTACATATGCTGATTTTCTTCCAAGTGTGCTGAACATTTTCAGATGTATTTGCCTTTAAGAACTGCATGCTTTCCACAACTTTTAAAAAGTGAGCCAACTCATGTTTGTTTTTTCTGAAAGTATGAATGAATTACTAAAATTAGGAATATTTTTTCATTCTATGTTGAAGCCATTTCTTAAGAAATTCACCCAGACTGGTGTCTTGTATATTAAATTTAACAGAATAGGAAGTATTTTTAGATCACTTTTTATTGTAAATTCTGCCCCTGCAATTGTGAGATTTATTAAAGAAATGGTTTTGTGTAGTATCTTTCACACAAACTTTATCTCCAAAACACTGTGCAGAGTTAATAAAGTTAAAAGATTTTTTTCGTTTTTACTAGAAGTTAAGAGACCCAGACATGAGAACAGAGACATATTGTTTCCAGATGAAGGCTGAAAATAGATGGAGAATGAGGGAGAGAAATGCAGCACGGTGGTTCCAGATGGCAGGCATTGCAGAGGAGAAGGTTCTTGCAGCCATGTTGGCCAGAGTGTACAAAAGGACAAAAAAGGAGTCTGCTGCCAAGCAGAGGAAGCTGAAATACAGAGTAATGAAAGTAATAATGTAGGAAATTTGTCAAATATTTTTAAAGCAAGTAAGTTTTTTTTGGTTTTTGTTTTTTGGGGTTTTTTTTGAACTGAGTGAAGAGCTGGATTTGTTTGTGTGCAATGAGGATATTTCAGGTGAAAAGATAATATAAAACCTTAGTTTTACTGATGCTCTGTACTCATTAGGTGAGTAGAGGTTTTTTTTTTTTTGTTTTTTGGTTTTTGTTTTTTGGGGTTTTTTTTGAACTGAGTGAAGAGCTGGATTTGTTTGTGTGCAATGAGGATATTTCAGGTGAAAAGATAATATAAAACCTTAGTTTTACTGATGCTCTGTACTCATTAGGTGAGTAGAGGTTTTTTTTTTTTGGTTAGTTGGTTTTGGTATGTTTTCAAACAAAATAGTAGCTTATAAGTATTTAAAAGTTTATTGAGTCTTATTGCACTTCTGAGTATCTTATAAATTATTTAATTGTCTGATGGATATGTGGCTACCTAACTATAGGGCATGAAATATGCTCTGTTCCTCTAATACACTAGAGGAGAGACCTGTTTATAAAGTATTTAGTATTGGTTTTATAATGCACTGTTGTCAACAGGAGACCACGGAGCTCAAAGATCAATCTCATTTTGGCCCACAGTATTAATGCTGCTTTATGAAACTCTGTGACAGGTCACTTAGACAACAGCTCTTAATGAAAGGACCTTGTGCCAGTGTGTGGTCGTGTGACTGTTAGTAAGGCATACTCCAGTCGCTGCCAAGGCTGCAGATGAATCTCTTCGTCCAAGTCCCTGAGGTGACTTTGTGGCTGCTGCTACTGCTGGCCAGGTGATGGAGCTCATCATTTCCCGGGTTCTCCAGAGAGAAGTGAGACAGAGAATGCTGAGTTCTTGCTAATGCAGCTTTTCCTAATTGTCCAGAGAGATAGTAGGACACTGGGCAGTTCAGGCAATTCTATGTACTGTGAATGAGTCAGTAATTAGAAAAAAATAGCTGCTCTTAATTCGGTCTTGCATTTGTGCATGAAGTGTCTTTTCAGCTATCTAATATTCAGCTGTTCTATGTACTACCAACCCCTCCCCCCTCCTTTTTAGGTCATTTTAATTATTTAATTATGACAGACTTATTTTTTAGACACCAAATAATTGTTACTAGGAAGTGGCACAATAGATTATATTATGGACTAATTAGATCATAAACTTAGCCTACACTTAAACCCTTTAGGCTTTTGCAGGATCCAAAGGCCTTGCTTGTTATAGACACAGTTTACTAAAAGGATGAGAATAATGAAATTAACTAGCAAAGAGTAAATCACTCTGTAAAGGTCTTGTACTAAGCTAGCATCCAACAGACAATTCCCACAGTTTTAGGATGTTTTTCAGAAAATAAAATTCCAGTTTAGTATTAAAACAATAAACCTTGCTTAACCCAGATAATCAATGGCTGAAGGATGCTTTAATATAGTAGTATACCTGTATAATAATACAGTGATAATCTGTGGATGTAAACCTGTGTAAATGCGGGGTTTTTCAGATTGAAGTCTTTGAATTGTTTTTCTTAATGACTTACATAAATGAGGTTGATGCCGTGTTTGTTTAACAATTGCTGTGAGCTTGCTCATGTTCCTGTTGAATCTTGAACCTAGGTTCCAGCAGATACAACTGGTTTTGAAATACTTTATTTTAAAAGGGAAATACAATTATTTTTGTGTTATACATCTTCCTATATTATATGGCATGTCGGGTGTCCTCTGTCCGTTTAATTCCTAGTAAATCAAAACAGAATGTCTAAATCCCACTGTTATTTCAGTGGTGGGATTTATAGACACTTCATTAAATGCACAGTTTAAATCAAACTGTTTTGTATCTACTGTGCTTTGAATCAGATTCTCATACCTTAACAGTGTTATCTACTACCATTTGGTGTAAACAATTAAGTAGTGAATATTTAAATAAAATGAATAAAAGTTTCATGTGAGAAAAAGACACTGAAAAAACCACTGATGTGACATGAAGAATGGATGTGAAACTGCCATATGTGCAGAACAATCCCTGTTTACCTGTCTGCAAATTAAGGAGTTTGTGCCAAATTTTTGCTGGGCATGTAAAATTCTTCTGAGGAAAGCATGGACTTTTTTAGTTTGGTGTTCTGTCCACATATATGTCATGATTATTACTAGTTAGAAGCCATGTTCGTGTGGAGAATACCTTTTAAACAGCAACTAATCACTTAAAAGATTTAATGGGTGCAATCAACAAACTGCTGTAACTTGGCGTTATGTTTGTTTTTATCAAGTTACTTGTTTTTCTAACCTTCTGCATCCTCCATTTCACCTCATTTTTCATTTATATATGTGTATCTACTGGAGTTGTGATTCTTTGATTCCCTCTGCTTCACATGTGTCCTCCTCTGTTGTTGAGCAGGCAAATTAATGTATTTGACACATCTCCCTTACAAAGTAGAGAAACATAAGGGTGATATCCCTATAAAAAGGAGTTGCAGGTGGCCTGAACTCCCAGTATTGGCTTATTTAAATTGAAAAACTCAAACCCAACAAAACCACAAACAGACAAAATGAAACAAAACACCCCACAACCAAAGCAAAACAAGAAATCAAAGTTATGTGCTACTAATCACTTTAAGATAACAAGAGCTTTCCTCTAATTTTTGTAATATCCTCCATGTTTATGTTCTTCCCCCTCAAACCTGCAAGTGGACACCTCTGCCAACATCATGTTACAGGCTCAAGGACAACATGTAAAATGTAATCTCTGTCTTCTCTGTGTGCTTACTTTTTCTGGATTTCACTTTTCTTTTGTTTCTTGTACTTGTTAAAATGTAGCAGCTGCATGACTAAAATCATGATAATCTCTGTTTGATGTTTTATCTGCCAGCAATAGGTCACAGTTTTCACCTTACCGTTGCTAGTGTCGTGTCTCAGCAGTCTTCGTAGGGGTTCTGTGGTATAGAATGCTGATACGTAGTTTGGCAAAGATGTGACTAAGATCAATTGCAGTGTGACAGCTTGCTAGGAACTTAAGCTCATAACAGAAAGACTCATAATCAAAAGTTATCTTTGAGGATAAGCATCCTGTCACATCACTTACTAAGGGAAAGGGTGAATAACCACTTTAGAGTAAATAGTGCTTGAAAATATGATTTTTAATTAAAGTTAAAACTCTGTTCAGAGTTTTGTCATGCTTCAGTTCAACCTGAAAAGTCTTCCTAACAAAAAATCAAACAAACAGCAAAAAACCAAAACAACCAAAACTGAAACGAAGTAAGAGATGTAAGCTGTAGATGTGGACACTTCCGGAATCTGTGTGAATTTAGGCATGCACATCAAAGTGAAAAACAGATTCATAAATGTGCAATAGTTTAGATAAGGTAGAGAAGGATTTAGCAAGGACATTTGGAACACAGGGGACTAAAAAGTATTCAGTCTCATTGTTGCATGATGACATAATCAGTCCAATGCATTTTGGTTATAAATCAGAAGGTGCCTATTAAAAGTTACAGAAAAACGTTTTACAAAGTAAGGATGACAGGGTTCAGTGAGAATACAGTGCTGTCAATATTTTTTCTTTCGAATATGGAAATTTGGGTGGATTATCTGTTCAGAGGAGGTTTCCTTTATTACCCCCCCCCCCTTTTTCTTTTTTCATTTTAGACATCTGTTAACATTTCATAGAGTCTAACACATGTTGCAGAGTGAGTCCCTCATATAATTCTTAGGGAGAAGGAGTTGATAAAGAATGACATTACCACGGCTGATTCACCACCTCTTTGAATATGAACATCAAGATGGCTTTGCATAATTTTCAAGTATGAGATTGTATTCCTGATAGAACACAATTAACAACTTCGTTGTTATCCATGGATAAAGTATTTAATGTGATTGCTACAGTCTCTGCTTACACATTGTTGTAAGGAGAAGAATTCTTTCCTACTTGGTCAAATACATACTTTTTTGGAGGCAGTTTGGAGTACTTGGTTCCAAAATGTCTTTTAAACAACTCAACTATATAAGCTGAGTTGTTTCAGCACAAGCAAGGGCTGATTGTCATGCGATGTAAAGGACCATTTTCATTATTTTGGCAAGAACAGGGACAGTTTTGTCCTGACGAGCTATTAGATGAATAGCAGAATGTGTCACATGAAAAACCACTGATCTTTAACCCAGCTATCTACTTAACCAAGCCTAGAAATGAATAGTGAATGTGGGAAGAGCAAAGGCCAGTTTACTGTCATTCCAAATCAGAGGAACTGTTAACATCTGCAGCCAAATGAACTCTGGGCGTTGCAGGTACTAGCCGGTAAACTGGCTGAGGGTACAGAGACTTAGGAGAACGGCATATACAGATAGGAGCTCAGTAACTGCATGTGGGGTGTGTATCTATCATTACTATTGAAGATTGGAACATTTGTATAAAAAGACGAAGTTTTCCAAATCTTTTCCCGGTGACTTTGATGAATCCTGTGAATGAACACCAAATATAAGAAACTCTCCTTTAGAATAATTGATTGCTATTTAAATAGAATTGTAAATACTAAATGAAGAGAAATAATAAATCTGTGCTCACTGTTTCATCTTTTTTTTTTCCCCAGGAGTCGTCTCAGGGACACTGCTGCATGTACAGTTAATATAAACATTTATACTGAACTCCTAGATGTTTGAAAAACAAATACTGTAAAGATCAGTAACATTTTAAAATGATCAGTTATGGGAATTAATGCTTACAGAAAAACACCATTCTTTCTTGCCCTGCGAGTAGAATCACATTGTCTCCCTACAGTCTTGTTAGCTCATACTAACTGAAATGCAAATTCTTTCCAACTAATTGGACCTCGTTGAACGTACATGTACAGTACATAGTTATATGCATGTAGATTTTTTTTACTAAATTCCTCTGTAATTATTTTCTTGATTAATATCTAAAGCAGAGACGTGGAACAAAAATCTCTTTAAAGAGTTTACATATTATTGAACATTAAGGAGATAGTAACTGTTGCACGTTTTAACAGCTTAATTAATAATACAGAATAATTGGAACAAAAAGAAGAAAATTTTTTTCAATGTTTAGTCATTTTGAACTATTTGCATTAACCCTTTGACTGAACTAATTAACACTTAAGCTGTCAGAATAATGGAATTTAGAAAGAAGTAGGATACATTTACATTAGATAGCATGTTCTGCTGGCTGGATTTTCTTCTTGGCATCACCTGGATTTTCTGTAATCACCTTTCCTATCCTTTCTTGCCATATGGTGCATTTCTGTATCGGTAGTTTTAACAGGAGAGGTGAAATCAACAAATTGTATTTTTAAAAGATTCAGAAAGTCAGGCACATGATCTGTCTTTGATAGTAAGTAATAAGTATTGTTTAAAATTAAAAGAAAGAAAAAACTCTAAACATCACATACAGTTCAAAAAGCAGGTAACTTTCTCAAAAAACATAAGCAGACAACTGCAACTGCACTCTGTTTTAAGTTCCATTAGAACCTGGATTCTGTAGGCACCTCTTCTATTCAGCATCTGGTTATTCCCAGGAGGTGAAAATGTAAAATAATTTCACAGATCCTTTTATCTGTCAGCACAAATGCCATTGGATAGTAGTAAAATACTTGCAGAACATAGTCCTGATTAGAAATCTATTGAAAATGAGAAATTTTTTTTAAATTCTTTTAAAAGGATTTGTTTTAAATACCTTTATAGCCCTTACCTTTACTATAGTTTTTCAGATTCTCATATGAGCTAGCCAAAGAGGAGAGAAAATACTCAATTTGTGCCAAACTTGTATACCAAGGTTGTGGGGTTTACTTTTTTTTGTTTTGTTTTCTTCTTTCTACCCTCCCCCCTTC
>VZTE01002664.1:240351-262851 GCA_013397775.1 Eulacestoma nigropectus | reverse complement strand
AGCTGCTGCCAGCACGGAGCTGAGGGTCGTTAGAGGAGACAGTTTCAGTCCTCGGGTCTCTCTTCTCCCGCTCCCTCTCCCTGCTTGCTCCCTCTCTCGCTCCCCCTCTCTCTGCGGAGCTGAGCCTTGGCGTCCTCCCCAGAGCTGCTCCTTCACCGGGGGCCGCGTTTAAGGCAGCTTGGTATGCCGGTTCTGACGGGAAAGTGAAAATGTTACTGCAAGGCCAGTTATAACTGATAATTAATCACAGGAGCCAGTGTCTCTGTACCATGCACTTGGTGATACGCGCCTTGTGTGTTACAGTAAATTTTGCACGATTGCTTGGCTCTTCTGGGTGAAGGGAAAGGGAAAAGGGAAAAAAAATAAGGGGGAAAAAAAAAGGGAGAGGAAAAAAAAAAGAAAAAAGAGAGGGAGAAACTTGCAGCTTGGATGGGGCTCAAGCAGGGGAGGGAAGTTCAACCTGGAGGTTTTTAACAGGGTGACTCCCTACCAGGAGATGTTTTACCCTTCTGAAAACTAGTTTCCAATTATGATCTGACACTGATGGATAATAATTGAAATATTGTGTTAGCCAGAAGAGGAGTTAGTAAATTTGTGTAGTAATATTTGACTTTTATTTAATGTTGGACATAGGATGAATTAATTCATTTACCTGAGAGACGTTGTACTGTAAGAAAAGAGAGGGAAAGTAAATAGGTTTATGTAGTTTAAAGGAAGAAAGCATGCCTGAATACTGACCATAAAACAATAGTTTAATTAAAAAAAAAACAACTTTAAAGCCAAGAAAACTCCAAAGCAGATAGTTATTAACCAATAGCGGTTGTCTATGGGTGACCATTTAAGCAGTATAGCTCAGGATGAAGGCATTTGAATAAGGAATATTTTGATATATCCTGTAGAGGGACCCTGATTACTGCTGATACAGTATGCTGGTATAGAATGTAATCAACGTAAGGCAAATAAGCAACTCTGTTCAATTTCCCTTTCTTGAAAGTAAAAAAGTTCATTTCCTGGTAGAGATGCACATTTCAAAAACACTGCTTGGCACTAGGAAGTGTGAATTGCTACTGCACTGCTTACAAATATTATCAGCTCTCTGCCTGTCTGTGATACACAACGTATTTGTTACACTGGTATTAGGCAATGGCATGGAAAGCAGTTTTTCTAATTACCTGCTGTATTCTTTTAGCAAGAAGTCAGATTAAATTTTAGGGGTGGAGGAAAGGTTCTTTACATTTCAGCCACAAAAGAGTTAACATAACTAGATCCAGATAACAATCAATTGATAAATGACAATTGAACCACATAGATAGTACTAGATTGCCTGTTTAGTATTAGATCTTTTTCAACAGATTTAGACTCTGTGGTCTCTGAAATACTAGCAAATGTTCAACACTGACAAAGAAAGGAAAAAAACTAAATAGAAGAGCATCACAATGTGTAAGGGGGTCAAATAATTTGAGACAACTAGTTTATTAAACCAAACCAAACACTTATGCACTTAAGCTAGGCTATTTGGTTGCTATTTTTCTTTTTAAATAATATTTTGAATGTACTAATTCTTGAATATTAACTGGATTTTGCACATTATTGAGCATGAATGCCCGTGTTGTGCTCTTTATACAAAGCGAGAAGTAATCTACTAAATGACTGAATGTGTGGTGGATGCTGCATCAGTGTGAATTGGCATACACATACAGTAGCACTGAGAAGGTGGTAACGTCGAACAGATTTATTTCTTAAAAGTCTGTTCTTGACATGTTTGCGTACTTGTTAATCTCCTTGTCATATTTTGTTTGTTTGTTTATCATGTGCTAAACATATCCAGTGCAAATATGCTTTCATCGTGCTTTTAAGAGGAGGGTAAGTTGTTTTGCTAAATGCATTTCTCTCCTCTTTAAGAATAACATTTTGTCTTATATTTCTGATTTGTTGGGGCTGTTATAACTTGCTAGCTTGTACATGCAGTGTGCAAGTGCAGTTGCAAATTTGCATCTAAGTGCCAATGTTTCTTTGTAAATCACTAAAATTTTGAATATTGTTTTCTGTTATCTATTTTCATTCATTTGCTAGTTAATTATTTTCAGTCCATCTTCTGGAAATGTAAGTATTTTTACAACTTTTCCTATGCTTTAAGAAAAATTGTTTTCATGAGTACGAATAACATGAAGTTATGAAATGTACATAAGTTGCAAGCAAAGTTTGGCATGGTTTGAAAGAACTGTTTAGTGAAACTTTTCCAGCTATACACAGTAATGCTAGAGACATTTCTCTTTTAAGTTTCTAAGTGTAATGCTGCTTTTCCACATATTTTTTAAAAGCAAACAAGCTCCAAGCCCCATCACTTTCCCTTGGAACTGTAACTTAATCTCAAGCAGGTTTTTAGTGGAAAAATTGAAGCATAGCAAGAAGATTTATTTAGAACAAAACAAAACCTTTCAATCCCTCCCTCCTCTTACCTCTCAACTCACACTGCACTGCTATTTGCATAATATAGGAGTGAATAACTTTCCACAGAATAAAAAGAAAATCAACTTCATTGTGATATGTGTCTTAGAAAAATTAGGATTCATTGTACAAGTTTGGGCTATTAATAGCAAGTATGGTGGTGCTTATTTTTGGCCTATTTTCTTTCAAAAATGGGAGCAGAAAAAACGATATCTCCACATTCCAGAGCAAATTTAGATTTTGATGGGATGAGAGGGGAAAAGGAATACTATCCTGAATTACCTGTGAGAAGTTTATGACATGGCCACTTGACTGCATTGTTTTGCCTATGTACCTTTTGTCCATGTAAAAGTGTGTGATTTGCTTGAAAGGGGTCATCTCTTCTGTATACAAAAGAATGTCTGATAACCTCAAAGGGCGTAAATCTTAACTTTTAAAAAGGAGTGCTTCTTTGGGTCACTTTGATCAGTGACAGGTCGAGAATGAGCAGAAACCCTTGGCTTCTTTTCCATGCTCATCTGGTTAGGTCCAGGGCACGCACTGCCCATTCTAGTTCTGGCAAGGAGTTGCTAACAACAGAAAAGAAGGTCTGGATTTGATTGATTAAAAAAAAGCAGGCTTTTGTGATTGTCTGCTTTCATAAATGTTTTGTGCATTTGTCAGAATAAGAAATGTCATTTTTCTTCATCCAGTTACCTTAAGGGCTGTAATGTTCTAAAATACTTTGAAGTCATTTCAGAAATAAGACCGTAAGAGAAATGGCTGTAACCCACGGTGACACAAAATGCCAGAGCCATCCACCTTTTTGTTGAGAAAGAAATATGTTTAATCCATTTCAGATAAAAAGGTAATAGCCTTTCCAGAAGCTATTTTCAACATGAGAGTGAAAAAGCAGTATACAGAATTATAAATGGATCTGTGCATCATTATATAGTAATTTAGGATTCACTCAATGATGTAACAAAATTAACAACATAATTTCATTGTGTAACTGTATCTTATTAAAGAACAACTGTCTGACATTCTCTTACAGTTGCTTTATTTAACTTCATGCAAATATTATTAGTAGTGACATTTCTCTATTGTACATTAGATTCTCTCATTAGCATGATGTGTTAGTTATCACCAGAGAAATCACTTCTAGATAGGTGAGCGAGAAGCCAAGAAAACGAAAAATTAAATCAATGATGTATATTAATATAGACGCATCTGTTCACAAGAGATATGGTACAGTAAATTCAACTTTTTTTCCTTGCATAAATGCATGCTTATTCCAAGGAAAACTAAATAATACTTATAATACGTGGAGTATGCACTTATATTGCTAGAAATATTAAATTGCATATAACAGGCACTGCCTGTTTTGAGCTGTGCTTGTATTCTTGCATCTGATAGTTCCTAGCATTGATGTAGACATAGGCACATAAACTGTTTATTGAACCTGTATTTAAAAATAGGAGAGTAGTGTAATGTCTAATGGATTGAAGGTGAAAGCTTTTTAAATGTTTCTGGGTTGTTGGTCATAGAGGTTGTATGCAATTTTAACATTTATTAAGTAATTAACTGTTTTACTGTAGCATGTAACTATGTACATGTGAAAGGAGTTAAAACTTAATTTGACAACAGGCTGTAATACCATACATTGATTTACTATGAACATTTTGAGAGGAAGATTGGCATTGGTAAAATGCATTTCGTAGTTTGAGGTAGTTAACAATCACCTTTGTAACTGAGCATCAGCAAACATAATAGTCTTATAATTATATATATTTTTATCACACCGTTTTAAAGATGAGCTGAGCCCAGGTGGGGTTTTATTTTTCTTTTATTTTATCTTTTCTTTATGCTGTTCATGATTAAGTTTGTGTGCTAGTATGAATTTAGAAGCTTTATCAGTTACATTGTCTTATTTCAGAGACTTGCTTTAATTTTGTTGGGTATTTTGGTAAAGCATAGTTTAAAGGTGTACTTCCCCTTTTATCAAATCAAAAATATTTGCCTCAAGAATTTTTTGCTGCTTCCGATGTGCCTCAGAATAGAGGCATTGGGAAATATGGTACATGACAAAAATGCAGGATGTTTTGTGTGGCATACACAACTAGACCTACAAATACATGCAATGATAGATACATGGCTGTATGCATGATACATGATTAAAAGTAAAAAATGCGTCTCAGTAGCTTCTCTCACTGTGTTCAGTATTTAAAGAAGAACTAAACCATAGCAAATTGTTTCCCATTCCTTTCTATACGTATTAATCTTGCACATATACACATACAGTGTTTGAACATATTTGCGCCATTCTATATCTTTGTTGATGATGTGCTAACACTGTCAGAGCTTTGAGATATGTATGCACAAAACTGTAAAACCTGCATGAGTCATTGAAACATATTAAATCACATGCTTAAATATATATTGTGCAATAAGTACTAGTGTTTAACATATAAAAATACACCCATTTGTGGTTTTTGATTTTGTATTTCAGTAGTTACTTATTCCTGTATAGTTTTATAGGGATTTGATTAATGTAGTGATGGAACAGATTTGGTATAAAACAGCAGCAGAGTCTCCTGCTCTTATGTCAGGGTTAAGAGCCAAGGCAAATCTTCCCTAACTAATTAGATGCTGAGTAAGGCATCTTAGTGAAGTTGGGGCAAAAGTGAATGGGTCACAGCTGAGGCAAGATTGCAAGGACTGTAGTGATAGTGAAAGCATTCGCATTTGCCAGGTCATTGTGACACTGTGCTGATTGCAAAGGAACACCCTGTTCACTGATACAGAACTGCCGTCATAAAGTAGAATCAGAAACAAAAGCTTTAAAGAGCATTTACTTTTTACTAGATATGCTCAAAACGTATGCTGTGTATAGCTTCCTTCGCTCAGTTATTTTTCTCAAACAATAGTGCTTGTCCTATTGTAAAAGGATTTGCCTTGTAGACTAATGTTTCTTCACAGTTTAGAAGAATTTCCAAACTTGGGGCTCCTAGTATACCCAGGAGGTGATGAATCATACTGGCTCAAGAAAGAGAAGGCTGAAACAGAGAAGAGGGAGAAAAGGAGAATTCCACTCTTACTGTCTCGGTCATTTAGTTCGGAAAGAGAATCAGTAATGCAGCTTTTTTGCTGTAATTCTGAGAGTGTAAAGACAAAATTTCAGCATCTAGATAAACTTTAATCAAGGGGTTTATTTTTTCCCCAGCTGACCTGTAGAAAGGAGTAAACTTAAAAAGCATTTTTATATAATGAATGTCCATATGTTTATGTACAGTTTTTCAATGAGGCAAAATGCTTTCTTTAGTTTAACATCAGTCTGTCTAACAAATGTCCAAAATAAGAGACTGTATATCAGCCAATGGACAGGCATCTGTTGCTTTACTGTTCACCCCACTCATTATTGTAACACCCTAATGACTCCTTTGCTTTATTGAAATACTTGACAACTGTTTCCTAAATTATTTTTGTTCACTGACAGAGAAAACAATGCCATTTTTATGGCTCTGTCACACAATACTTTGTCATAGAAAGGTGCTCTCCTTTGGAGGGTGGAAGGGTGAGCATCTCAGAATTGCATTGATCAGTGTGAACTTGCCAACTGTGTACCATTGATGCTGTTCTGACTCTCTCGGGAAGCCATTGCATCCCCATCCTCTACTGATGATGTGTATCTGTGCACTTGTGCAAAGGAAAGGAGTGTCATCTGCCACTTAGAGAGCATGGGAGTTCAGAAAAGAGAATGTCATGATTACGATCCTGCCGTTCTCTTCCATGCACCACACAGAACTCAGCAATCTTCTCTTACAAAGTGAATAATAAGAGATAATTTAAGAAGCTTTATGGAAAGTGAAAAAAATTACTCTGGGCTTGTCATTGAAGTTGAAATGTACTGTCACTGGCAGGTAAAATTACTGTGATGTTTGAGGTGGTGTTTATCCAAAAATGGACCACAGCACAAATTCACCAGTAGAGATCGGTGCTGCAGTCTGCCTATCTGTGGGTTTTGGAATATGTCCCTTATAAAGGAAATTGAGTGAGATGGTAAATGGCTGTCTATTTTTTGTGATACCTACTGCAATTAATATTGAAAACAGAGCTTTAATTGTTCTTCTTTTTCTCAGTAATTTTTAACAACTCAGGGAACAGCAGGACGCACCTAATGAACACAATTTGTTTATTTGTGGTGTTTATTTTAAACTTTATTTCACCAGAATTCCAGGAAAAGAGATAGATTACCTGAATCTCTGCATATGCATTTTCTCCATGAGTTCTTTAAGCGTGTATTTCTTAAAGATTGGTACCTTTAAAATGCAATACTTCTAGCTTTGAACAGTTTAGTTCTTTTCATCTGAACAATTCAACATTCGGTGTACTAGTAAGAGGAAAACAGAATATAAAAGATCATATCCTCATTGTGATCCAAGCATGTGTTTTCCATTCATGTCATTGGAGGCTCTGTCATGCATCAAGGACAACATATAGTTTAGGTACAGAATCACAGATAGCAATGTACTAGCCTTCAGAGCGAGCTGTAAGCAGGAGCTCAATTCTATAAGCCTTCTGTATGTGTGTAACTTTTATGAAGCTAAATGTGCAGGTATTTTGCAAGACAAGATTCTGTGGTGGTAGAGAAAGGTTGCTCTTGTGTATTTTAATATTTTCTATTACTTAGACACCAAGGAGAGGAATATAATTTAGAAGAAATAAAAATAACTGTTGCACTTTCTTAAGGAAATCTAAACCGGGTTTCCTGGTTTATTAAAATCCAGATATTAAAAAAGGTTCTCTGTTAAAGTCTGAGGTCAGGTGTGAGCTTTTAGACATTATGGGCCTCTGTATGGCTTTATGTCTCAGTTACTGAAAGATCAGTTTTTTGTGGGTTACCTTGGAAATTCCCAGTGCAAAATTATGGTTGCTTTCATTTTGCCTCTAAACTTTTGAATTTTTTCAACCAGAAATCTCAGAATGAAATTTGGGCAGGTAATTCAACATGAAACAAATGGGAGGAGAAATATTTAAAGGACTCCTTGCTAACTGGTATTGCCAACTTTTCCAAAGAAAAAGTAGCAATATAACAGGATAAAAGGTGATTTTATCAATAAGGTAGCATTTTGAAAGGAATGCTTGTTTACTTAAAAAATTGGCTTCCCAAAATGTTCTATCTTCTCTGTTTTCTCATTAGAAATACGTACGTATAAAAACAAACCAGAAGATGTTATTGTCAGATCTTTTTATGCAGATTGATTTTCTTTTAGCATATTCATTGCCCTTTGCCTGCACAGAATACAAAACCTTGTGTACTGTACTGCAGTTTTATTGCTGCTTTCAGAGAGATGTCTTGTGAGATGTTACGGCTCCTGTGGAAGTACAACGGCAAAATGTCATTTTATGATAGATCATTATTGATACCCTTTATTTATTTATGCCTTTCCTCATTTTTCTTTCCCTACAGTTTTTCTTTCTCTGTATATATATCTGAATATGTATTAAAAGAAAAACTCTTCTTGGTAGTAATTGAATAATTAAAGCAATCTTGATTATAAGGGTCTATAGGAAGACATAAGGGGCAGAGAGGAGAAGCATCGCTTCCAAGGATGTAAGTGCTGACATGGAGTGTCCAGTGTTGTTTTATTTTAGTATGTCTGTATGCAAAAAACATGATAAAAATGTGTGATGTCCTGGATTATCACATGGAAGGTGGTGAAAAGCATCTCAGTTTGGTCTCTGCTTTGTACAATTTCTTAACCAAGGTGTAATATTTAAAAATAAACCCTCATTATATTTGTATTCTCATATATCAAATATGTTTATTTGACAAAGGAAATATCAAGAAAAATGGGAAAATTAAACTCATGGAATACTTGAATACTATTTTTTTCCATACAGACTTAGTAGACAAAAAGTAAATCAGACTGGGCTTCAGTGAGTTGTTCAAAAGCAAATAATGTTGTTCAAATTAAACCCACAAACCTGTATCACTGTGTTCAGACTTAATTCTTAATTAAAAATGTGCCTCTTTTTTCTTGCAGGAATTCTCTAAAAAATTTTATGGCAATCTGTAAAGTGGAATTCATAGGAAAACAGTCTCCTCGGAAGTGGTAGCAGCAGTTTTTCTGAGTAGTGGATGTGTTTTCACACTTTGTATCATAACTTTTAGTAGCTGTTTGTTCCCTGAACAGTTTACTTTTTAAAATACATAAATTTGATAAGAATATCTGAAATAGACATCTTAGGGAGGAGGGAGGTAAAAACTAATGAAGAGTATGCAAGGAAAAAAATAATTGCTTCCAGCTGGCTTTATATAATAAAACTGCTATTAAAATGAGGAGCTCCATTAGCAAGGCTTTAATTATATATTTTCTTACATTTCTAAATAAACAATATAGTCTTTAAAAAATAACACTTAAATGAGTAAAGTGTGACAGCTCTCACACTAGCCAGGGAAAAATATTGAGAAGTACCAACTCATCTACCCTGCCTTAATGCCCCACAGCAGTTGACATTGCTGGAATGCCTCCTGCAGCTGGTGGCATATGACTGTCATTTGCAGGCAGGATATACGGAGAGTTTACACAATGGAGGCATTCATGAAAGTGTTCCTCATCTGGGACTCCTGCAAGCTCTCATTTTATTGACCCTGTCAGAATTTAACTGGTAGGCTGTCAAATTATGTGTCGCTTTATCTAATATTAGTTTTTCTTTTAAATTAGAATGCGCAGAAGAAAGGGTTGTGGAAAGCAGGTATGAAAAGCAAAAACAACTTCTAAAACAGGAAAAACATAACAACTGTGTAAAAACTTCATCTTTTGTTCTGAAAATTGTAGGGATTCTGTATCTTGTTCATGATTAAATAATGTTGCTTATTTATAGATTTTTTTCAGTTTTTGGAGTAGGGTGGGATTTTTTTTACCATTCAAAGCCTTAAACAGAAATCTGTTTCCAGAATTACTGTGTTCCTCAAGTGTAACTCAAACATTGGTGTACAAACAGTTTTATGAAACAGCTCACTCTAATTGCTCATGTTCTTAAAGACAGCAGGAAAAGTGCTCTTTTTACAAACTTCTCCAGAAGGAGATTTATTCTTATGCTTTGCTGTATCTTCATGCAGAATGACATAAAGAAATGCCCAGCAAGAACTGCTCATTAGCAGTTTTGATTATGTTCTGCAAACAATGTAATAATCTGAAAGTTGATTGATGATTTAAAAAATGTTATTTATATCACAGATTGGCTGCTTATTAATTCAGTGGTGTTGAGGCATGACCTCTCCAAAGCCATAATTTGCATAAAAAAAATAGAATATATGCACAGCTTCATTGATATCTGGGAGAGAACTAGTTACAGCAGCAGACAGCACACCAAAACATTGGGTTCATGCAGATGGAGCATACTGCAAAGGAAGTACCTTACGCAGTGAGTTACTCATTTTAATAGAACCTCCTATCCGCTAGTCCATTGTTAATGCAATGTTGAAGTTCAGTTCAGGGTGGAGAGGGGAAGAGAGAGAAAGGGAATGAGAGTGAACGATCAGATTAAAGTAAAATAAATTCTAACCTGGGGTTTATCAATCACTCCCTTTCTTCTAGGAAAAAAGCCCTCAGCTCACCCTATATGTTTTTGTTCATGTATTGAAATAAGGCATGACATCTGTCTGTCTGACATGGGATCTCATTATCATAGATTTTACTTACTACTTTTTTTTTTATAATTGTTCTATTCCTGAAATAATTTTGGATTTCTACTGTAATAGTGATAGCTGAATAGTAAATACTGTTTTAAATTATAAAATGTGTATGACTGGCTGTGTTTGTTTCCAGTGTATAATATCCGTTTTATTCCTACTTTTGATTTCCTCCTCCTAGAAAACAGAGTAATTTTATCACAAAAGACAAAATAATCTAAATAGAATGTTATTATACTATTTTGAAAGACCTCCTAAAATACTGCTCTGGAGTCTACTGAGATGTTGATTTTTCTCTGCAGGGATAAATAAGAAAGACAAGTGAAACATTTAAATTTAGTTGAAAATGTAGGGGTTTTTTAACCTTTTGATACAGCATTCTGAAGACATTGTCTCCCCCTAAATATATATAAAAAAAAATTGTTTGTATAAGCTGCAATATTAAATTAGTATTTAGCAATCCACAGATAATTTATTTACAAGAACTTAGCAAATGTATAGTCTCTCTCGTAAGTGAATTTTCATTCGAAGAAAAGTGCTACTTCTCCAGTTTTGGCATAGCAGTTACTGTAAAGTGGTATTTTTGTTTTCTTTTCATTAAAAGTTGAGAAAAAAAAGAAGCTGGTACCTACTGGTGTATGTTTTTGTTAATGAGGGTAGTTTCATTAGTTGCTTCCCAGTCTGATTTTTTAAGGAGTGATGTAAAAGCTGGGGTTTAGAACATGAGCAAGAACATGGGAAATGTTCAGAAAACAATAAACGTGGTTTGTAATCAGACTTACCTGAAAATTTGTTTAAAATAATTTCTATCTATTTTCTTGTGGTGAAAGCTTCATTGAGGTAGTTAGCCTGTCAGTACTCTATTACAGGTGAAATCCCAAGTATCTCAACATTTTCTGCTAATACAAACGTTTTCTGTGGAAAAACCAATACTTTACAACACTAGAAAATTATAATTTTAAGTGCCTAGTCCTTTTCTCATTGAAATCAATGCAAATGTAGTCTATAATCACAGAATTGGTGTGAGGGCTTTTCCAAAGTCTTTCCCCAGCAACAAGTAATTCATGTTTCGCTTCTTCTGTGATGGAGCATATTAAATATTAAATGAAGAAATAATTGTAGAAGTAAAATTTGGGGATTGGATTAGAGCATTGTACTCAAGTTTCAAATAATGTAGTATTTGCAAAAGCATGACCTTTAAAGTCTAGGTTCTTCAAAATTTTAATTATACACTTAAGAGAAACTGTGTGGTATATGCTAGCTGTGTGGTATATGCTAGTTTAAAAAAACAATCCTCTGATAACTCAGTGCTCAACAACTCTGATAATTCAGACATTTTTAAACTTTAAAATGCAATTTTAATCTTGCATAAAAATGTATGATTTCTTAATCTATTTCTTCATTTATGAAATCTTTCAGTGGAAGAAGATTATTTAACTCACAGCATAGACAGCAATGATGTTAAAAAGGAAAACATCACAAATCCCCCAAACAAAACAAACCCAAATTTAAACATCTTTAGTTGATATTTATGTATCTTTTGCTTGAAAGTGCTTAGACATGAAATGATGTCTTTCTCCACATGCTTATTTTGCTTTGTTTTAATGTTGAGGAGTTAAAAGTCAGGTGTGAAAATGTTGAAGCAATTACATCCATAAGCAGTTTTATAAAGAGGAAGTTGAAATTTGGTTCTCTACAAACAGACTTATATAAATCATGCTTTGTATGATTTTTAAATTTACATTTTTAAAGGCCTTTTTAAATGATACCAAACTGAAATAAAACTCTTCTAACATGTAAAGTTCGTGAAATACCTAAATTTGTAAATTTGTAATAAAGTAACACTGTAGACAGGAGACATGATTTTAAACGACTGGATTTTTTTTTTCCTGAGCCTGTCCATTCTATGCCACATCCCTATCCCTTCCAAAATTCTGCAGTGGTCAGGGGTGGCATTTTCTTTCTATCCACTGACTTGCATATGCATGTTTATACACCTACAAACTGTAAAAAGAAAACTGACTAAATGTGGCTTCAGGGAAAAGAAAGGAGTGGTGGGCGCAGATACCAGCTGGAGCTTGATGCATGTGTTCTCTTCTGTGGCACCGTTTTGTTGTTGATGTGGGAATGTAGCTAAACAGTGGCTACAGATGCTCCACTAAATAAGGATCCACATAAATTCCAGCTGTGAACTTGTGATTCATCCTTCCCTGCACAAAAGATATGTTTCCATATGTCCCATTATGTTTCATATTTGATTTTTATCACACACTGTGTGCCAGTCTGAATCTCGTCTACATGCTTTTTGTGAATTCTGTAACCCTTTCTTTCTTTGTCCTTTGAATTAGTTATAACACACCCTAGCCTCCTTGCAAATAATCTGCATTACAATCATACAGTATTCTTGTAAATAATTTTTAAATGAATAAAGTACATAAATAATGTATCCATGTAACCACTGTAGCACTGAGACTGGACACATCTAAAAAAAATTTTATCAGTCCATTTGGAAAGAATTTCTCTAGAAGCTAACTCTGCAATCCTTAAAAGGATTTGAGTCCTAAATAATTTCATCTTAAAAATTACCTGTATCTTACTTTATCAAAAAAATGCATTTTTCTGATATTATCTGTAATAATTTCAGGTAACTAATGTACATGGCCTCTCTATTTTTAAGCATGTACTTGATTCATAAGGAATTTAGTTTTGAATTATGAATAATATCAATTGTTAACCATTTATGCTCTCTGAGACTCACTGAAAAGAACTGCAAAACCATCACTGGTTCCATGGTACCAAATAAAATATGTTAATTAATTATATTTTAAAAATATTGCTCTTATTCATCATATTCTTCAGATTGGAATTCAGGATATTTCTTCTTTTGCTAGCATATTGTAGATAGGGAGATTGGCTTCTAGAAATTAAGGCATCCAGGCCCCAAGAGCATACAAACTCCTATAGTTTAAAATACTAAAACACAAACTAAGGATTTGAAAATGCTAGCTGAATTGCAGTGTAGGCTTTTGAGTCAGTTTATTGTAATATAGTTAGGACAAACATGGCCCCAGAGTTCTAATAGGGCTGAAATATGGCTGCTGGTCACCTCTGTAAGAAACAGCGCTGCGAGAGCTTTGCACCAAGTTTTACTTATGACAGTCATTGACTACCATGAAACCACTCAAAACGTGAGGCTGAAGTCAGCATTATTTGCTAGATACCTGTGGTCTAGAAAGTCACTGTCTTTGTAAAGGTAAAACCTCAGTGGTTGCTGTAGTTCTTAAAGTACTAAATTTGGTCATTGTTTTTTGCAAGTTGTTGAAGCCAATGCTTTTAGCTCCAGAAAAATTTTAAAATGACATATCAGGAACTGGATGAAATGCTTGCAGTCTTCAGAAGTGAAGTTACTGTGCAGATGTTACAGCAGTGCTGTAATTTTCTTACAGTGGATTACAGTACACTCACCTACATAGGTAGTTGTAATTTTGTTGACTGAAGAAAAGTGTTATGAGAGTACAATTTTCTAAAACAAGGTATATCAAAGCAAATACTGAGATCTGCTCTAAAGAAGCATCATTTAGCTGCGTGCAGAATCTGACATACAATGCCTTTTTTGTCTGTTGTGTTCAAGGAAAGATAAGTTCTGTTCATGATTGAAAATCTCCAGGCAAGTCAGGTATAAGCATTATACCAACATTTTTCAAAGGAATGGGTAATTAATTAGTTTCTATTTTAAACTGAATGTGATTGTGTTATAGATTTCAATAGGAACAAAACGGGGAGTATCTAGATAAAATGATAGATAAGTGGAGTCTATTCTCCGCCACGTCTGAGGTACCACTGAGTTGAACCACTGGTCACTGTGAAATTCCAATCAAAATGCAGATAAGGTTGGCATAAACCTAATAAAGGGTTGCTGTGTTTCCAGAACTGTAAAGAAGACTTTAACTGGCGAAGAGGCTGGAGACTATCAGTTTATTTTACAGATAGGTTAGGTATTTCAAATCAAGTGAGTGGTGCTGCTTGTAACGAAGCATCTGCAAAGTGTGTTGTGTGGCGTTGATACTCTGTGTTCGAGAAGTTCAGTGTCAACACAGCTGCAACTTACCACTTTTAGCAACCTTCTCAACTGGGAATTAGATAAAATACTTTTAATTTGGGCATGAGGTTGGGTGAGAGTACTGGGATGGGAGTATAATTTCAGATGCTATTAATTTTCATAAAATAACATTTGTGTGCTTTGTCTTGCCAGATACTCTGCAATGCTTTTCCTCATTTCATGTGCCAGGCTGTTTTTATATTATCATTTCCTTCTCTGCTGTGTTTATCTTTTCTGCAAATAGTGAATGTAAGCTATTACTGACTGGGTGGGTGGCACACATTTTCACAGTAAGTTTTAAAACACAGTGCAAGCATTTTATTTGGGTTTTAAAAACCACTGAGAGAACTTAATGCAGCTGCTTTCATGGCATCAAAGTGAAACATGTAAAAATCTCACTTTCTATTCTAAATAACCTTAGGGCTGTTGAGTCAGATATTTCTGGGTTGACGTGTTTTGCACAGGAGTGACAGTGGCACTGAGTATATATAGTAAATCTTAGTGTTCAACTGAATCTCTTCACTCTTTCATGAGCTTCACAGGGTACTCATCCTTAACAAAATGTCAAGTTAAAACATGTCACTTTGCCATAGTTGAAATTACTTACTTGTTTTTAATCAAAAAGCAACTCTTAATGGGCTGTTTTACTGTAGGCAGTAAGGAAAGGAGCTTTCCAGTTTAGCAGCAAGTAGTTCCTCTGACCCATTATTTGCTGTCATTTCTACTTCTCATCCAACAGTGTGAAGGAGGTTACATGATTAAGATCTGAGCATGCTGAATGAGGATGCTAGTGCTGCATATCCTACACCAAATATAATTAATATTTTTAAGGAAAGCGAAGGCTTTTTTAATGCATGTCTTTCTATGCCATTTAAGAGTAGTACTGAGTTTCCTAGGAACTTTACTGTATCTGTGATATCTGTCAACAACAGAGGTGATACTGCTGGTATTAAAGGTGATTTGGGGTACATTGCTTCTTTGATTTTAGTTTTCCCAAACTCAGGATGAATTTAAGATGGGAGGTGCCATATAGTCAACATAATCCTTGGATCCTATCTTGTGAAGTAGAAGGCTTTCTTAACCTGCGGCAGTCAGAAGCTCGAGCTGTACAAGTTCAGTGAATTTAGTTCATATTCTTTTTAAGACTGAAATGGCCCTTCAGTTTCTAGGCTAGCTAATAATCCTCCTCTTAACTATGCTGTACATATCGCAGATGGTGCTTGACAGACTAGTCAGTGTCTCAAAGGTCACCACAACACTATTAGCTAGATCACTATGCCCTTTGTTTCTTGAGGATGCTTCTGCTACAGTAGTTGTTTCTTGAAAAAATTACAGGAGTAAACTTTGGGGTTTGTTCTAAAAGGAAACCTTAACCACTTCTCTCCTCACCAACAAGTGCCTCAAATGTGGAGCTGTTTGTTGTCAGTGAAATGCTCTGAAGTTTAGCATTCGGCTAATACAGGTATGATCGGTGGTCTAATTCAGTTTATTGCGGTTCTTTTGTGCGAAGATGCAACACCAAGAATGACTGATATTTTAATTTTTTATCATAGTTACCTTTTAGAGCTTTTATTGTGTATTAAGGGCTTATTTCTGCACCTGACAAAGAGGAACAATTAAAGCCTTCAAGAAATGCTGGTGTCCAAAGCTGTATGTGTTCCTTCTGTGTAGTTTGAAAACACTGAAATGACTGAAGGGTGCTTTAAAAGCAAGTAGGAAAAAATGAGGCTTTAAACACCATTGTTGTTGCTTTATTGAAATATTTACAACCATAGCCGTAAAAATCTGCACACCTTTGTCATAGGTGCAAAACATGCAGTGAAGAATCTTGTTTCTGTTTTGGGTAATGCATGTTTATGAATGTATTTTACACCAAAAACTGCATTTCTTTTGCCTTGTAACTAAAAGTCTACACTTGTGTGTTACGTTACTGAAATAATATAACTTTACAAGGCCAGGCTCAGATTTGGAAAGATAGCTTGCAAATTCCAAAGCTACTTTTTTTTAATCTGAGACAAAGACACTTCCTGAGGCAAGTTCATCTATACTGTTAATACAACTCTTACAATTTTTTTGCTTAAACTGATTGCACAATGTCAGACCTCATTTTAAAGTTCTTTCACAATATATGACACACACATTGCTTTTTCTGTTACGTTTAAGAAGTCAGGTGAAAGTATGGTCTCATAGAATTGTCTCCTTGAAATATTTTGTAGTCATTTGTGCATTTTCAGTAATAGATGTTAAGGTATGTATATACTTTAATTTTTTTGATGGGCAATTTAATTTAAGTATTTTGAATGTCTTGTTTCCTTCCTCTCCTTTTTTCCTAATTTATTATCCGTGATACCAGCTGAAACTATTTTTATCCATTGTAATTTGTTTTATTGTTATGTTAGCCGTAGGAATTGCATCCATCCATCAGTCAACAAATACTCAGGAAAGACTCGAGCTCTTTATGGGATTTCCATTGGTTTTCAAATAGTTAAAGCATTATTAGAATTTAACGTTATATTGCAAAGTGAGCAGTACCATCCTGGATGAAAGAAATTTCCTGTATAATAAAAATAAACTGAATCCAATGGATGTCATTTCCAAACAGACACACAAATGTTCTTTTGTAGTACATGATCTTTGTCATACAGGGAAGCATGCTGTAGAAGTGATTTTTTATTTACATGAAATATACATGAAAAAAAATTTGCAAATTCATTTAGCTAGCAACTCTGTAAATATTTTTAAACTACTTTTCCAGTGTAGGAAATTTCCATTTTAATTAGATTGCTACAGGTTAATAGAGGGATGGGAGAGATGCTAGAAGTTAATTTGTATCCACGCAAACTCAGCTAATTTCTTATATCTTTATACTGCTGCATCTCGTCTTCCATCCTATTACTTCTAAATTTCAAGGTTCTAGGAATATCAAGAAAATGCTTAATATTTCAAAAAATATTCGGTCTTCACACAACTATTTGAATTGGCATTTCTTAGTGTCCTTGTCCCCACCCCCCGCCACACAGCTGTCACTAACAGAGGAAAAGGACTGGGGGGGAGGGAATGAGGGAGCCCTGCTAAAATCGTGTCACGTAGCACTAATTCATCTGCTCTCATTAGAGTGAGCGAGGGACAGCAGTGATGGCCAAGAGCTGCACTCCACACATGACACACGAACAGTTTGGGGAATAGAAAATTGCTTTCTCAGGAAGCCCAGCCAATTAAGGACTTGACCATATTGAATGTCAAGTGTTAATTTAGGTTTTTCTTCATTTTCCCAGTAGTAATGCGGGTCCTGTGATGAGCAAATACATGTCAAGTAAAAGTTGATTGCATGAAGGACCTGGGTATTATATGTCACTGACAAGTCACAAATGTACTCTAGTCTTTTAACCCCTTAGGTGAGTCCAGAAAAGAGGGGAGGGCAGTAGCAGAGGGGGATTAAATGTACTATAATGATAAGAATAGATAGCTTATATTAGGGAGAAGTCTGGATGGGACAGACAGGATTAGAAATTTGTGCGAGAGGCTAGGATGCAGACTTTCTGCAATCAGTGCACATATGTGGTACCTTTCTGGGTTATAATTAATAAACAGACCTAAAGACCCCCTCAGGATTCTTTAGGGTTTTAAACAAGCCTATGAAGCATGCATGTTATATCCTTCATAAGGTTTCATGCAAGGAGAAGGAAAAGAGGTGCACAGTGCCAAAACTATGAAGTGCTCCTTAAGGGGTTTCTGTTTTGAAAGAAAATAATTTTGCATTCTTCATGGAAAAGAAAATATGTATTTCCAAGGTCTTTGTTTTTAAAAAAATAACCGGAAAGAAAAGACAAAGCCCTCATGTGAGAGAATGAAATTATGAAACATTTTTCTGTCAAAACCAGATTTATTTTCTAGCTTGTATGTTTCTCCAGTTTAATTTCACAATCATCAGGAACCCTCTGAAAGGATACTTGCCCTCATCTTATGTGGTACCTGCCTCTACTAGGGAAGCAGTGGATGGCAAAGGCAGTAGCACTGAAGTCCATTTAAGTGAAGTAGCATTTCCTTTTACTAGATGTGGATACTTATGTATCATCTATAGCATCTAATTTCCATTCATCAGCATATTATTTACATATGAATGTTCTGAAAATAAGAGTGTCTGTTTCTATTGCAGTTGTATAATTGACAAAAAAAATTTCCTACAACAATATAGGCATTGTGTAATACAAATACAAGGAAATATAAATGGCAATTATGCAAGCACCTAGAAAGTGCCTATTTAATTTAATGTGAAATGGTAAAAGCCACTTATGCTTTCCAGGAATTTTCAGAAATTATTTTCTCTTCCTAAATTTTGTTTTGTTTGTTAATATCTAACTCACAGATGGGTAACTGTTTGAAGCTGGTCAGAAAGCACTGTATCTTTGTGTTAAATATTACTGAGCTGATCCTAATTAGTACATGTTATCCCTATTGCTCCTTTGGATTTTGCTTCTCTGCATTATGATGAAGATATTTAGGTGGCAGGGTGCACTGCCACTGTCCATGACGTATATGTTCAATAGACATAAATCAGACTTCATTCTCATGCAGGTAGCTTGACACTTTAAATTAATGCAAAGTTAGCCAATAAATATATAACCAAAAAATAAATAAATTTTGAAACAGACATCTTTTCCAAACAACAGCAATTTAGGTTTGATCTGTGTTTTCTGGACTGACATTCACTTCTCTATGCATATGAAATGGTGCTGTCTATGTAATTGAAACAAACACATCTTTTGTTAAGATGCAGTTTGAAGAATCTGACCTCAAGACAATCAGTAATACTTCTTTTATGATAGTTGCACTTCAAGTTTGCATCGAAACTCCTTATACATACATGCCATCTCAAAATAAACCCAACTTACTTCTCCCTCCCCAGCCTCCTCTCCTTTGTATTTCAGTAGGTAGCATCTGTAGATCTCAGCTGGCATTTAGAACGGCATTTTAATCGTAGCAGCTTCTCTTCTGCTAGGTGTGCAGAGGGATTTTGCCAAGTTTCCTTAAACTAAATTCCGATGATGGCATCTCAGGTTGCTGATTCAAGATTTTGCTGCTCTGTGGTGTCACTTTTGACGGATGGTACCTAATGCAATCAGCCACCACTAAGGCAAGGCCTTCGTTTGACCAAAGGGTCCAAAGGAAAAAAAAAGGGAAAAAGAAAAAAACCCCTCCAGCCGTCCACCCAACAACAAAATAGGGTAGACTGTTTCTGAATCGCTATTTCCCAATGCTTTAGCAAAAGATGCATCCCTTTGCGCATGTTTTTGATAAATTTAAGAAGTCAAATCACTGACACAGATGGATAATCCAAGTGTATAGGGTGAAGAGTTATAAATTAACACATTATTCCCTCTTAATGTGAAATACTTGAGAATGCATTTTCTCAGTCCCCTGACATCTACCCAGTGAGGGCTCGCATTGTACTTTTCAAGTGGCATTGATTTGTTAAAGCGCTGAATTAGCATCTCAGGCCAGCTGCCTGTTCCACTGTTGTGTTGTTGGGTTCATTCTCTTTCTCTCTGCCTTGCTTCCCGCTGCCTTGGCCACACACAGGGCTTCAGCCTGCTTACCCTAGCTTTTCCCCTCTGTTATTTTAGCTAATCCACACTCACCAAATGTGCCTTGCCGTGCTGAGTAAATTAATGTATTTCTCATTGCAAAAAGCTGGTAATATGCACATGTGTGTATATTCATGTGCATGCGTGTGTAATATTTTTGGTTGGACTGGGGAATGAATAAGCAGGGGCAGAGGGGAGAAGGCTGCAAGGATGAATGTATGCATTTACCATCTTCATTCTCTATTGAAGTTACACATTGTTCTTTTATTTAATTTTGTGTTGTGACAAGGTCTTCTGTACAGCAGCTGAGTCAAAGGGAAAAGAGAGAAGAAGTAATGTATGTTGAGTCAGAAAAGCTATTGAAATGCAATATTAAACTGCATACCTTAGGTCTGAATTTAAGTCTCTATTACTTTGTCTAGTTGATCACTAGTGAATGCCTGCTTGGATCTAAAGGTAGTTTGTGCTTACATGTTTGAATTGAAATATGTTAATTGTAACTGTGAGGTTTTTTATTCTGATTGTAATTATCTGGTTTAAAGACTTATTCCCATCTTTTATTTCCTCTCTCATCCTGTCCCTATTACTGCTGCCTTGCTATTCACTTTTAATATTTTCAGTGCAACTTCCCATTTTATATTTCCTATGGTGGCACCTGATTTGTAGCTTTGCCCTCATCGACTAAATTACACTAGTAATATGTATATAGCAGTAATGAAGATCATGTACATGAAATTAATATTATATTTCATTTAAGATGGCTAATAAAATGCTCATATTTTTGTCTGTGGTTCCTTGGCATAGATGAATGGCACTTCTAGAGCTGAGTAGTGAAATGACATTCTTGCACACTGCACATTCATTATTCCTGCACTATTTTGATTATCTTGTCCTTAGCATTGTTTCCTGTGAGAGTTTAAGGTAATTTTCTTCCCAAGCTTATGCTTCTGGTAATGGAAATTTCAGGAATAATCAATGGAAGTTTTCCTTTCTGTCTTTTATAGTATGAGAAATTCTGTTGTTTGGGATACAGTGCTTCTGGAAAACATTTTCTTCTTGCAGGTGAATAAAGTAATACATTTTTCTAGGCATTGGAAACAGAATGTGAGCTGGATTTGAAATTTCAGATTCATGAGTAAGATCCATGTGGGTCACCTATTTTGTTAATATCTACTAGCATAATCTTCTAATAATTGCATAATATTTGTACTAATTAGGGGCCAAGTTTTGTAAATCTTAGTTGCCATTAACATGATGAGACATTTCAATTGCATGAAAGTGTGGATTAGGATTGTTGCCTATTTAGATTTTATCTTTTTAAAGGTTATGCCTCTACTGGGCTTCCAACACATTCAAACCAGAGTATTTGCTATTTGTGAAATGTTTATCAGTATTCGAATATAAAGTAAAAATTGTTCTTTGCCTTGAGATACCTACATTCAAAACCTAAATTCAACAGACAAAGATTAAGATAATGCCCTGTCTGAGTAATCAGTCCAGATTCCATAGAGTTATTTTCTGGTGGATAGCAGTATTAGATTTATGGCTTTGTAGAGGTGAGGGGATTAAACAGCTATTGTCTTTTAACTGTGCTGTCAGAGGTGAACTGAAACCAGCAATAGAATAGAAACAGAAGACACTAGGTCTTCCGTGTTTTCTCAGTAGTATGTTATTACTTTCTTCAGAGTAAAGTGCAGTGCCAGCATGGCCACTGTAACTTTGTGCAACTTGCAGAGGACAAACCAAGTGTGCCCTGCTGTATTAACTTTATGCAAACCTGAGATGCTGTGCTGAAGTGCACATTGTGGATGCAAACAGATAGATCTATTTGTATTTTTTTAGGCAAAGAGGGTCTCCGCACCATTGGAGACTGGTTTAATTGTGCAAGTGGTACACTCAGTTTAGGGGCCCAGCAAAAATTAATGCTGAGTAAGTGCTCTCAGAGCACCTAGTGTCAGCTAAGGCATAATTCGTGGTGGTTTTGGCAGAAGCTGCTGGATGGTGTTTGAAGAAAAGGTGAAATAAGGGTAAGGGTCTACAAAAGGACTAATGAAGAAGTGACCAGCTAGAAATAAAGCTACTCACAATACTGATACCAGAAGTTGAAAGAGATCAGTCTCTCCTTCATTGTCCCAAATTCAGTTCAAATCTGTAACATCTGTTTTTTCATATCTGGAATGTCATATTTTATATCATGGATTATATTAAAGCTGCTAAAAGTACACATGCCATCTTGCTATAGAAAAAAAAGTAAGATATTTGGCATTTGCAGCAACCACAGATTTTAAGCAGGCTCTTTCTTCAGGCTATGGAGCAGTGTCCTGATTGCAATTTCCTGTCTTCACTAGGATTATTCCTTGCACTGGTTGAATTGAAATCTCAATTGGTGCTATGCTCATGCCTTCTATTGTCATATAAGAAATCTACACAGTCTTGTCAGACTTTAAAATTCAATTGGAACACAATAAAGGAACAAGAAAATGTGGAGAATGGACTATGACTGTAGATAATCTGACTATAAACAAGGACAGAGTGGTCATTCCATATAATTAAAAAAAAAAAATGCAGTTTATAACGAAGACTTCTATTCAGTCTTGTTATTATTTTTATGAGAGACACATTAGAAGCGGGACTTACATAGAATGAGTAAGATACATGCATTTGACTTGATGTTTATATATATATATATA
>VZTE01002664.1:217387-240268 GCA_013397775.1 Eulacestoma nigropectus | reverse complement strand
AAAGCACTTTAAGGAAAAAAAAAATAGTGTTACATAAATCTGTGTCATAGAACTTTATTTCTTGTGGAAGCTGGCACCCAAATAGAGAATTAAGTTACTTCCTTAAGTACTATGGCAAAGGAGAAACTGAATTTCTATGTGGCACACCTGTTTGTAACCAAAGGGACTGATTTGTCTTTGTAGAGAATTTAGTATGAGGTATTGCTAGGGCTCCACAGTTACTGCTAGGGCTCCACAAGAGCCCAGAAGCTAGGGCTCTTCTGCTATTTAATGTATTTGTGCATCATTTTTTGCCAAAGATGCTGGGATCACTATGAGTTCCCAGTAAGAGGAACAGTTCACAACTATTTCTGCTAAATAAGAAAAAATTATGAATGACAGGTTGAACTGCAGCTCCTTTGTCAAACTGTTCTCTACATTTTAGTCTTAGCACTCCACAGACCTCTTTTCAGTAACAATGATTCTGCACCTGCCTTCTGAAATGAATGTCAGGAATGTCAGGCCATGATTTGGTTCCACAACCCTTAGTGATTTGAAATAGATGCAGGCATGCATATTGACTGAGTTTTCAGGTTGAGACCCTGATCTAATGTCATGATGGAAGGACGAAAGAAAGGAGTGCTGGTGGCCAGGCTTCAGATTAGGAGTCTTTGGTATGAACTGCCTAATTTCTTGAACACACTGTGTGAATCTCTGTGTGGGAGTCAAAGGGTAGTTGATGGAAAGAGCAGAGTTCATGTTGCAGTCTTTCTGTGCCCAATTTCCCTACCCACTGCAGGCAGCCATTTTCTACCATGTCAAGTAAAGGCGAGTTTCTTCCAGAATTAAGCATTTGTATGAATGTTTCTACTAATTTTGTCTGGGAAGAAGTCTGTATTCAACCCCTTGGGAAGGCTTCCATGCAGATGGTGATGTGGGAGCCCCCAGAGCCAGGCCCTGGCAACCAAATAAGCTGCTTCTTCCAGGTCTTTGGAGGAACAGAAGAGTTGTACTAGTTTGATACCTCAGCATCCAAGCCCTATGAACTCAGTAGAAGACTGTCATTTCAGATGCTTCTCCAGAGATACAGGAACCTGAAAAAGCAGCCAGAAAACTTTTAGCTGAAGATGTGAATTCACTCATTTGCTGCCTTTTCAGCATTCTGCAGCTGTCTCCTCTGGCACTAGCCCCTGCATTGATTCCAAATCCTAAACAGCAAAAGATCCTTATTGTTGTGGAGGAGGAGTCAGACAGGCACCCAGATGTTAATTCTCTTGCAACTTTCACTGCATTTTTGTTGGTGCTAAATGTCCATCCTCCGTCAAGGCATTAATGTGATTTATATTTCTCAGAGATACTACCTTGGCTTTTCAGTTCCAAGGAATTCATTCTCTTTCTTCAGACCACTATCTTACTTTCTCTGGTTTTGTGCCAAACTCCCAATACTCCAGGCATCCTCCCTCAGAAAAATGGTTGATTTTTTTCTCACCCTAATAGCTCTGCTTCCCCATATGTTCTAAATGGGCAGAATTATGATGGACAGGGTTGATTTTCTAATGTTCTAATACCTCATTTCTACCCTGTCAGCAGATTAAAAGTTAGTGGAGCACAAATATTCCTAGACATTTAGCACCTGCTTGCTACCTTCATCCTTTCTATGATCCAAGGATTCAGTGATTAACCTAAAGAAACCGTAGTATATAACATGCAAGGCCACTGTTCCTGAATGAACTTAAGGAATATGTCAGTATCGCGGAGTGTTTTCTTTCTCAGTGGAAGGGACTGGATTATTTGGAACAGCTTGAACCAAGCCTTTTGTGATACTTGTGATGGTAAGTATGGTAAGATTCTTGGTATGCTGGGGAAGTTTGTACACAATGGATACCTTTGATGATCTTTCTACAGAGATGAGCTTCAGTAGAGATCTTTCATCTTTCCCAGATGGACACTTTGTCACCTGTCAGAAATAGTGCCATGAAGAACCAAAGATTCACTTTTTTTTCCTATCCTGCATGATGTTAATTTTAACTCCTTGCGAATACTGAGGAAACTGAAAAAAATAGATATGGTGCCTCATTAGTATCTTTCTAAGCATTTAGTTTTGTTTTGGCTAGCCTAATGGCTTTTTGTCACTTCCTTGTATTACTTCACGGTGTCTAGAAGGTCAAGGAGAAATAAACCACTCCTAAAATAGCAAAATCAGCTAATTCTGTAATTATACTTAAGTTGCATCTAAGTCAGTCAATGAGAGCGTCTGCCTGAAGTGAAGGCAAGAATGTATGACTGAAACTCTTAAGGTATTGTTACCACCCATAGATGTTCTCAGCTATGCCCTGGAGAGCCATCAGCTTGTGCCGTGTATATGTTCTTAAATTTTTGTTGCAGTACAGATGTTGATATGAAGAAGAGTCCTTGCTTCAGTAGCTGCAAACAGACAATTTTTGCATCTTTACTCAGAATTAAATTGTATTCTTCAACTCCGCAGCCCTGAAAGACCTCTTGATCCCTCTGCAGCATAGCTATGTTCTCTCCATCTGTAGTCTACATGCTCCTTGAGATTTGTGTCTAAGCTGCCTGTGAAAGATAATTAAGAGAGGCAGATCATATATCCTAGAGAGCAGTCTGTATCTGTTTATTTTGCAAAGGTGCCCATTTCACTGTAAGAGCATTTTAGGCATCCATAGGAAAAAAAATAAGGTTCAGTACTGGTACTCTAAATTACCTAGGTATATATTACATCCAAGTGTCAGAGACAGTTCTGTCACAAGAGAAATCTAAACTCTACTACTTCTCAAGTAAATTTTACTGCAAAGTGTAGCGTAAGCATTGGTTGTTTTCCTTCTCTTTTGAATGGATATGATACAACAGAACTGTATGAAACAGGGGTAAATCTGGTCTACTATCTACTCATTACCCTCCTTTCTCTGAATGGATATAATAAAATTAGGCAGTCTCTCTAGCTGACTAGCCTGTGCTGTAGTGAACTGTTAACAGAAAAATTTGATGGAAGAGCAGGGATTTTTCTTTTGGGTGCAAGACCATTAGGAAAGACTCGATAGAGCTGTACAAAGCAGAATTTAGTAGAAATTAGTAGGTGCTCATTATCAGAACAGCATGAGAAGAAACCTTATTAAATGAGAAGCAGAATTATAAGCAGAGACAGGTCATATTGAGCACTAGAAATCCAGGGCTACATACATATATTTGGGGTTGCAGGCATAGGTTTGTAGAGTCTACAGCCTTCTGTATAAATGCTGAATACACTAGGCAAAGTTAAAAGTAGGCCCTTTAAAATGATGGCAGGTGTTTTACAGTTCATGGGTTTGGGTCATTTAGCTGCTGAAAATTTTCTGAAATGCAAGAGTGTACCTCTAAAAGAACAATTACAGATTTCTAGCAAGAAAGCCAGATTTTTCAGTTTCTGGGAACTCTGTGTTCTGAGTCACTATATCATCCATAGACTAAATTTAAAGTGTTGTTTACCTTCAGCTATGGAACAGCTTTGACTGCATATATGTCTGCTTAACTTTTTGCTTAAAATGCAGTTCCTCATGCTGAACATATATATATGCATGGTAAACATAAAGCAAACTTGACTCTGTACAGCCAAGCATATTGGAAAGTATTTTGTATGTGTAAGGAAGCACTTCTTTTACTTCCATATTGCCTAACATAAGTACTAATTGTAATTTAAATGAAGAGTCAAAATTATTTGCTGTAACCAGAAGGGAATTCTGCAGATACCAGAACAGTATTTGCAAAGCTGCAGCTTTTCTCCCCAAATTACCTCCGTCTTCACATCATGCCTTAAACTAATCCATAACAGGGTAGAGATTATAAAAAGGCTGTTCTGTGGGCAATCTAGCCTATGTTTGTCCAACACTGGATTTCCTTCTGTGAAGTATGTGATACTAACCACTGTTCACTGTGGTTGCTTTGGCATTTATAAAATCTCTTGACGTTCTAGAAAACAGTGAATCAAGCTTGAATTTCCTATAAACATACACTTTAGTCAGACAAACCTGGAGTCAAGAGGAACTGCTGCTTTCTTTTGTATTCTGGAAACATGATTCTCAATGGAAAAATCACAGAAAAATTATTTTAAATGCCAATGACACAAAGCATTCTTCATCAGCAAAGCTGTTAATCTGCTGTGCGGCACTTGGATGTTGTGAATTGATGGAATATCTTTCTAGTGTTTATTTCCCCTGACCTCTGGGTGATTACATGTGGAGATAAGGTTCCAGATGTTATGATGTAGGAATGAGATACTATCTAACTAAAGCACCCTGGGCCTTCAGATGTGGTAACCACTTTCTCTTCCTCCTCTTCATCTATCTGCACCCTATACTTGGTGCACAAGTGGTAATGTCTCTTTCCCTTTGTAAACTCCTTGGGCAGAGGGACCTGTCCTCTTGGGTTATTCTGTAAAGCATCTGTGGAACCACAATGGCATGTCGATAATTATGATAACACTATAATCAGTCACGAGGGAGTGCTAGTCAACTCTCGTGAGTTACAATCAATGCTGTGTACTGCAGAACTAGGAATGCTTTTATCTCCTAATTTGGTTTACAGACATCTGTAATAAGGGACAGACACCTGCATAAGGGACATAACAAGGACACATGGTATCCGTGGTATCTGTTTTCTTTTTAGTGCAAGTGCCGAAATAGCTAAAGGTATAGTTTTTTGAAAAGGTTTCCTTGCTTGTTTGTTCAGTGCACTCTGTCCACTTAAATCAAAGGTAGTTCAACTGCAGAGGAATTAAAGTGAGTAGTAAAGAAGGGCAAGGAGCACCAAAATGCTTTTTGGTGAAGTTATCTCTGCTGCTTGTCACTCAGAACACAACAAAGATTTAAATTCAGGTCTTAGAGATCTGTGCTCACAGTTTCAAAAATCAAAATGACAGGTATACATTTTGTGGGTATCACTCTGGTGCATTACAGTTTTTGCAGCAATCCTGTCGTTACACAAAAGCACTAAGAGAGGGCAAAGGAGACACTCAAGGTTTTCCTATTGCCATCAGCATTCTTTGTAAATCATCAAGGAAATGCTTCTGTCTTTTCTTCCCCTTTTCTTTAATTACCAAAAAAAAAAAAAAGCGCCACTAAAATACCAGAGTTCTGGTAGCTTTGGTAACTAGTCCCCTAAGCAAACTGCTCTTTCAGTAATCATAACCTAATTACCACTGGCAATTGGAAAGGTTGGGTTTGGTTTTTTGTTGATTTTTTTTCTGTTTTTTTCCTTGGATGGGGGAGGGTATATAGTTGCTGAAAGGTCTTTGGATTTAAACAGAAGACATTCAACAGTAACAATAGTGTAGATGTTTAAAAAAACGCTGGAAAATGTATAAAAAGAAGAGGGGGGGAAACAGCCACCCTCTGGCAGATGATCAAGTGCGTGTTGAGACAGAGCAGCAAGTCAGTGAAAGGCAGGAGTTGCCTGCTCAGTGTTGTGACTCTGCAGAAGTCCTGAAGTGACACATGCATCACAGGGCTGTCACAGTGCTGACACAGGCCAGGGGTCATGGTTAAGAGCTGGGTGTTGCTGGATAAGGCTGAGGAAGCAGAGATGGCCCCTCTGTGCTCTGTGTGTGGGTCTGTGTACTCCTTTCCCGTCAACGCTGGCCCAGCACAGCCAAAAAAGCGGTTCCTTGGCAGGGCTTAATGGCAGGATGATGTAGTCTGTTGTGACTAGTGCATTCCTTTCAGGTTAAACTAGGGAAATGGCATTGTGTTAAAATTCCAAGTCGCATGAATGTTTTATTGCCACAAGTGCATTCAGGCCTCAAGGGGAGTGTGTGTGGTGGGGAAAGGAGGAGGGAGGGTGACTTAGTGACTCGAGAACTATCAGAAGAGCACTTCCCCTGGAAAATTTTACCCGGCAGCACGAAACTTACAGGCTTCAATAGTCACTTAGACAGGTTTCACTTTTCCTAAGCTGCGGCTGTTTAAAATCTCTCAGTCCAGACAATTAGCAGCTGAAGAAAATATGACAAGACACACGCAATGAGGTTGGGAGGTAGAGGGAAAGGAATGCACTGGGAGGGAGCTGGGTTGCCTTCTGTAAACTGCCAGACCTCTCCCCCGTCCCCCTCCTGCTCTGCTGCCCCAGCCCATGGCCTGGGACAAGGGGGGGAGGTTTTTTCCCCTCCTTGTCTGCTGATGGCCAGGAATGATCTGTTAACTGTACACTCCTGGCTGGGAGGCCAAAGCAGCTCATGGTACTGTATGTTACCATTACTACTCCCTCATTCCTTTTTACATTTTTTAAACATCTCTCTGTATTAATGGTTGACATGACTCAGGAGGATTTAATTTTAGACTGCAAAAGGACTAAGTAACAGAACGTAACAATACTGCACATTTGTGAGATTTTATTTCTTTAAGGGAATAAGCTTATCCTTCCAACTGGCGTTAGTTGTTGCAATAACTTTTAAGCAAAATTTAAACAGGACTGTTTAGTAGAGCAAGAGTAGGCAACTTGGAACAACAGCCGTGCAGATACAGTCCTTGGAAAGAAACTTTGTTTTGAGTCATACTAGATTTTTTCAGTGTCTCTTGTGTTTTTATGTGGTCTCAGGCTACTCAAGTCATGTGCCATGTGTGATTTTTAACTGATTTTTAAAAATAAATTACTGTGAAGCCTTCAGTTCAGAGCTCTTTGTGGTGTAAAATTATAATATATCTAATACTAAAATTGTTTTTACATACATGTTACTGGTGATCAGTGTGAAAGTATTCTGTGTGGATATGTGTATGGAAGTGTAGCTGGGACCTCTGTGAGATTTGTGGGTTATCTTGATCTCTAAAAATCAGACTGTTTTTACAAAATTTGTACCTCTGTTTGGACAGTTTTGTCATGGAATTTGTGCGCATATGTACACACATAAGCCAACTCACTTAGGCTTTTTACATGTACTCTCGTGAAGTCGCTGAAGTCAAAGAAGCAGCAAGGATGTAAATGAAGACTGTCTCATGTGACAAAATGCTCTGTATATTTATATATTATATCTTTATCTAAATATCTTGGGGTGCAAAATGTTGCTGTATGCGTATTTGTGTTTACAGAATAAATGTCGCTTACAAGTGATGTGACAGATTTTGGTTTTGCAAGTGAGAAATGGTCACAGAGATCATAGGGAAGATTTAGTGTCTTGCAATCATTTGCAATAACCATGTCACTTCAAAGGTTATCTATGGTCTTAAGTTTATTGTTGCTCATGTTAGCATTTTTACTGCTAGATGGTTCCCTTTCTTGCAAGGGTTCATTCAGGCCATGTATTATATGGATATATATTTGATTTGTGAATGATGTGCTATCAGTGATATCAAACTTTGTATGCAAGAGTAAATAAAACCTAATGATGCTTAATACTGACAGGTTAGCATGGAAAGTAGTGGAAGTAAGCCTATGGTACTTAAAATAAGAAAAAAATTAATAACAATAAGAGGAACATCTTCCGTCTTATATATGTACATAGCCTCTCTGTACACATATGAGTGTGTTTACATATGTAATTTTTTACTGATGTACGGGTGTACAATTTACTCTTTCTGAATTTTGAAGTTAAGAATTAGTGTAGTACACCCTAGCAGCAAAGAAAAATACTTGACTTGTTTGAAATGTTTTACATTATGGAGCAGATGCACACACTATAATTTCTCATTTTTCCATGTATCTGCCAGAAAATCCCAAGTTATACTGGACATTTTTCCTTTCAAGAATGTAGCACCAGGAGAGAAAAGAAATCCCCAAACAACCTATAATAAACTATATCCTGTGTTATGTATTGCGTAAGAGCTGTTAGGACATCTATATTTGGCTTTATGCTTTAGTGCTTTTGCTTGCATAAAATGAGATAGTTTTATCAATTAAAGGTGTTAATCTGATTAGTTCCCATTTATGAAGGTTTAGTAGTGGTGTTTTTAAACAGTTAAATTGACAAGGCTTATGGAGGGTTATAAACTCAACAAGCAGTCAGCCATAAAGGAAAAGAATGATTTATAGACAGAATAATTACTTCAAATTTCAGAAACCCTCATTAACAGCTTTCATAAATTCTAAACAACATGCATTTTAAATATGTTAGAAGTTTCGAACTATGTTCAGTTCAAACTTACTAAGAGTTTGCACATGATGGCCTGGAAATGAAAATTTTAAAACTACCCTTATTGAAGATATGTGGTCAGTGATCTATGATCATATAATATATGTAAATATATTTATGCTACTATTTGAAAATGTTAAAAATCATTTCCCAAGTCAATTGCAGTAAATTGTAACACATTTCTAAAAACTGTGATGCGGAAAATTTTAAAAATTCCCTGCAATCAGATTTCACATATTCTTCTGAAAAGAGGTAGTGTGACAAAAGGTCAAATTTAGCTACAAGTCTGAAGTCAAAATAAAATAAGGTTTTTTCATTATTTTTAAAACAGAAGGTGCATTTTGTCTGTCTGCGTAGCAATGTGAAAGTACAACTAACTTTCTACTCAAATCAGAGCTAGCACTACACTGATCTTGCAGTCCCTTGTCTCAAGGTGAAAAAAGATAGAGAACCATTTTAGTTTTAGTGTTGTATTATAAAGAGAACAATGTGTGACACACAATGGTTGGGAATTTCAGAGAATGCTAAGCATTCATTGCTAAGCACGTTTTGGATTTCACAAAACAGCGATACTGGTGTAAAAATGAGGTCATTAAAAATAATACATTTAACACGAATATTTTTGCCTTTTGATACGTTGAAATATGCTGAGTTCAGATTTTTATAGTTTGGTTTGCAAATATAAAGTAGAAATTAACCCTGTATTTTACGCTGTTGCTTCCAGTAGTTGGGTCTTCATGCCCCTGCCCTGTCACACCCCCCCACCCCTCCAAAAACCCCAGACCAAAAACCCAAACAAAAAAAAAGGTAATTTGAGGAACATACATATATGTACACACGTACCTAGCATATATCTATATACACACATTTCTATACGCATCTGTAAGGTCCGTACATCCATGTACATACTGATCTAATTATGCTGCTATAAGCCCTAATGTAGCCTTGTTTAGACCAGTTTAAATTTTGCTATAGCTACATTGAACTAAACCAGTAATTCAGTGAACAATGACTCAGAATATGATCTTGTCTTATAAGTCTGCTGAGCCACACATTAGCTCCGTCTACTTACCACAACAAATGTGAAGAAAAACGTGAGCAAAACCCCTCTGTCACAGAACTTTAATTGTCCACGTTTTATCTCAGGTTTACGGTGGGTGATAAATGCACATGCATTGGGGTATCATTGTTAAGCTGAGATTCAGCAATTCTTTAAACCACGATAATGTGTTTGAACTCAAAACTAGATTTATGTTAACGTGAGTAGATCTCTAAATATGTCTACATTCAACTACAGTAGTTTTCAACCGCTGTAATGATCCATTTCTAGATGGATTCTTGTATTTTGATGCAACCTTCCTAATAAAGACAGACCTTGAAAGGTAATAACTTATATTAACTTACAATCATTAAAAATATTCTTATTTGTAATAAGAAGAAAACTTTAATTGTCATTTTGAGCATTCTTTTTTAAAGGGTCTTGAGATATCATTTGAGCATGAATTTTTATCTCTCTCATGTTTGTGGTGTGCATACCACGTCAAGACAAGTTAAGCAAAAGAAAAAGGTCTTGAAGGCATGAAACGGAATATTACCAGTTGTACAGTTAGTCCTTTATGTGGGACTTTAAGTCCAGTCTTCATATACCATGTTCTCACGTGACAGTCAGTAGTAACTGAATTAAAAAAAAAAAAATTAAAAATCAGTGGCTTCTTATCACTTAGCAAGATTTTTTTCATGATTACATCTCTGTTAGAAGTGTGGATTGAGGATTTTTGTGTTTTCAGTATATTCTTTTACACTTAGGTTAAAGTCTTCCCAGCTGTTTTAAAATGTCAAAGAATTGCAACATTTTTTTTTCCATATAGCTCAACTCCTTGAACAATCTATAGCTTTAAACACTGTTACGTAAATAATTCTTGTTAACAAGTTCTTTCAAGGCCAAATTTGAAAAAAAGAATTATTTGGATATTTGGGCTATGAATAAGCAAAGCATTTAGGCATAAAGTGATATTTCATATGTTTACAATTACATACCTGAGTTATATGTGTAGTCTGAATTAGGAAAGAAAATGAGGAATAGACAAAGCAATATGTACATGCATCTATGGGAAAAGTTTCACGGAAAGGTACATAAATGATTTTTTGTTTCATTGTTGACTTTGTAGCAATATTGTTTGTTAGCTTTATTAATGAAAAGAATTTACTGTCTGACTGTGCCTGCAAGAATCAGTGGCAAAATCAGACAGTTGTAAGGCCCATTAAAAAAATGTAAACTGGAACAAGCACATATGCTTTAATTTATTTTCACTCTATTTGTTCTTAACTCATTCAGGGAAAAAAAAAAAAAAAGACTGCTTGTAGGTATTTAGAGTCCTGTGAAGATAAAATTCCCACAGTAGTTTTTGAAAGTTTTCTAGTATTGCCTTGTAGAATTGTTTCCAAAATTGCCTTAGAACGTAGACTGTTTGCTAGCAGATGATTTAGTTATTTTTGGCCTGTTTCTAATTGTTTTGTTGTATTTTTAGGTAAGCACATAATCTCAACCAAATAAAGAATTTTTAGATCTCCATAGAGGACAGTGTGGACCCATGGGCAGACCTAGTGGTATCTTTTATTTGAGCAGTATATTTTCAGCAGATTGCTACTTTACTTTCTTAGACTTGGACATGAAGTGAAAGACAGAAATACACACCTCTGCATCTTCTGAATGTGGACTAGGCTTGAACTTCCTTGGCACTGCAGTTGACAAGCTACTGAGGCCACTTTCAGACACTACTTTTTACCTCAACACCCACACCTGTTTTATTAAAAGGCCTGTAAAAACATGTTTAAAGCAAATAAATAGGTTTCTCCAGGGAGTAAGCTGTCTTTAACAAAGAGAGAGAAGCCAACCAACAGGTTGCTCATTCCTTACAGGGAAATTGAAGAAGGGTAATAAAATGCTTAGAAATAAATTCATGCAGTTCTTGTTTTGATTTGCACGTGAAATGGTTTTTCACAACAGAAATGTTGCATAAACACTGCCGCTTGATTAGTGTTATCTGTGTTGGGATGAGCAGGGATAAGGACAATAAAACATGAGCCAAGTTGTGCTGACTTACAGAGTAATGCATACTCCTCACTTTTATATGTCTAGTGTTATCTGAAGGAATAAATTGCATGTTAAAAGACTTAGGGTATTAATATTTATTAATATTAAAAATATTAGGTTATTTATTTAGCTAGCTTTCCTCTTCTCTCTGAGAAACAGCGGATGCTTGCCTCAATCTGACATTGAGTTGATTGACTGGCACAGATATGGGAGCCACCACATCATGCTATCACAAGTGTAAATTGCTAGCCTCTTTCAGTTCCAGTGTTTTTATTTGGAAGCACTTAATCAACCTTCAAGAAGTTTAATTGAAAAGGCCTATGTGTAGAGCTTAGAATGACAGAAATACAGGAAAAATAGAAATACAGAAAAATAGGGAAGAGAAATCCAATCTAACATCTAATAGGAAGATTCTGCATAATGCTCAAAAAGAAAAAAAGAGCTGCTGGATGTACTGGGTTTTGGAAAATTTTACTGCACTCTGTTCCATCCAATTGTATATAATCTCCTCAGCCTTTTCAGGTGTGCCATTAAATTTTGACCAAGTATATGATGAAAATTTTAGAAAGAATCAATTGGAAAGTGAAAGTAAACTGCTTCTCTTTTTTAGGCCTTGAAAAATTTGTATAACAGAGAAGGAACAGTTTTTATATTAATGGCCATATTCGGTAACCGAGATGTGTATTGGCAGTAGTGCAAGTAATGTTCACTCTCTTTTCTTCCTCTGTTATCCACAACCAAATTCATTCCTCATGCCTGTAGAGTAAACTACCTTAATTTATTGATCTTGCTCTAAAGACTGTATTTTCATATTCTGTCACTAATAACTTGTTTATTTAATGTTAGGATTTTACTGATATGCTGCCCATTTCTTAGAAAGCTGCACCAGGAAGGAAGTTGGGTAATTTATTGAATTTTCTTACAAAGTATGCTTTAAATTGTTGCTGACGTTTTGTAACATTTTATATGACAATGACATGTAAAATAGTTGCGTATTTGGAGCCAACTGGAAGTATGGCCTTTGATAATATATTTGTCACAACAGTATCCCTTGAATCAAAGATTCATTTTTTTGTCTCCATGCTTTGTCTCATGGGATTTTTCTCTTCCTCCAGGCAGCAACTTCTGTTGCACTTTTCTGGTGCTGATTGATAACATTGATAACACAATGATAAACATTGTGTAGTGTATTCAATATCTCTCCATCTCAGTCATTAGTGTGTGGATATGCAAAGTGTCATTACACTACTGGTTGAAGCGGTATTCCTGCCAAAGTCCTTAAGCCTTACCATTAGTTGTACCTGAGTTCCTTGGTCTGCACAGGTGCCTTCTCTGACTGTGTGTCTTAAATGTCAGAACTGAAGTAAGTGCTTCAAGCTTTGCCCTCCGCTTCAGAAATCCTCTTCCTGAATTTTTTTTGTGCTGCTCCTGTGAGTGTGTGGACCATCTGCTGATTCATCCTTGCATTTGCTCTGTTTCTGAAGGCATGCCTGTCTGTCAAGGGTTCTGTTGGTGCTAATGAGCCACAGCAGAACCTTTCAATGAGGAAAAAACCCCACAAGCATCAACCTGCAGTCTAGCATGGTTTAGGCAAAGAATAAAAATCGTTAGAGGAAAAGGACAGAAATTGCCTTTATAGGGAAAAAAATATGGAAAAGTATTGAAAAGAAGACTGTACTTCTTTTTCTGAGCTTGCATCAGGTCTCAGTATCCAGACTCCTGGCACCATCTCTGGGACTGAAGAACATGCAGTGCTTCTACAAGTTGCAGGGTTGCCTTCTGGCAGCCCTCAAGTCCCTTTGAACTACAGAAAAATTTCCACAGTGTCAGTCACATTGCCGCATTGGTGACAAGTCTTTGATCTGTCCACTGCCTGTTGCAGATTTTCCCTATGACCTGTTAAAATTCCATAATTCTTAACCTTTCCTTGACAGTCACTGGCACTGGCCTGAAAAGGCGTTCTGAGTCTCATTGTTATTTTCAAGAAGCATCTGGCTCTAGGCCCTTTCCATTAGCTGCACCAGTCATTGAAGTGTCTTTCATTTCTACCTCTTGTCACTTCTCTCCCTTTGGCCTATCTTTTCAACTCCTGGTCAGAACTGCATCATTCCTATTTTATTCCATGTTCTTATTGCCTCTGGACAGCCTCAGTATGGAAAGGCAGTGTGTACATGGATGTTCATATCGGTGTGAGGAGGGGAGGAGTGAAGGATTGGGCAGATATTTCTCCCATAGCTCAGAATAACTATTACCTCAAACTCCCCTATTTTACATAAAAGGCCAGGCCTCTGCTTCCCTCTCCCCTTATTTCCTGTGTGGGTGGGAGGGATAAATGTCAGAAGGTATAAACGGGGCAAAAAGCCTTTACGCTTATCTTTTGTTTCTGCTGATGATACACAAGGCAAGTTGTAAATAGCTCCTTCACACAGAGCTGTTATTCCTTTGAGAGAGATTCTACACAGTAGCTGTACTCTCAGCACTGCTGTGCCCCAGGGATCCGAGAGGGACACTTTAAAGACCTTTTCATTCATTTCTGCAATTTTGACAGAAAGAAATTTAGCTTTTTATCAGACAAATGTCATCCAATCATTAAAGCTTGAACATTATTTCAAAATTTTAGTAGCAGTCAGCACAATATCAAACAATGTCAAACTATGAATTTGCATGGCACTCAGAATCCGAAGTGTTTGAATCCTCATACACTGCCTGCCATGTACAACATAGCATACAAATAAAAAGAACCGAAAAAAAAAGACAGCTCAGGTACAAATTTTATCAGAGTAATAATGGGCTTTTATTCCATTTATTCACCCATCAGTCAAATAAGTTTCAGAGACCTGGATAATATTAGAATTCATGAAGTGAAAGACACTAAATGCTTGGCTAATTATACTTGTTCTCAACCTGGCTTTAATTTTTTTACCACTTGGGAATATAGATGACAAAGCAGATTGTAGTGTACATTTCTGTATTACATTTATTGGAGAATAGTTTTTTCGTTCCTGGGAGATCAACTTTATCTGACAGCTTTTTGTGTGACTTAAAATGTGTTGAGGGCTTCTGTGTGTACAGGCATCTATTTGCTAACATTCAGAGTCATATCTCCACCCTCTTGTCTTCCTTGTTCTTGAAATATGATGTTGGTTGTATATTTAAATTTTAAAGTTTAATATCAAAGTTCTCAACTTTCAATATATTTAACACTGATACAAGACTTACCATCTACTACCCTGGAGTTCTGCAGGTATCAAGCACCTTTCTGGAAAATTAAGGTCTAGTTCAAACCCTAATAGAATGGATCATTGGATATAATAATTAGGAGGGGAGGGAGTCCATGGACTCTGGAGACCTAAGGTGAAGAACAGATTCTAGAAATTACTTTGTGCTGTATTGCTGTTCATACTGATTTGAACAGTTACAGTGATGATCATGAGTAGAAAAGCAAGATGGAGTAGCTTCCAGAGTAATTCATTTTGATGGTCTATCACTTGCTGATGGCTTATAGAGCTCTGACTAGTTCTAGGGTGCTGCTTTCTTCTTTGATTTCTGCTGCTGAATTGCATGCACATTTTCCTGCTTGTAGTCTTCCATGTATACAACCACCTGATGTTGAGTAACTGTAAGTGGGAAGGGCTCCACATGACCATGAATGGGAGGACAACTTGTCCCATGCAGTGTCTTGTCTCTTAAGATGTCTTCCAAGCTCTTAAGCAGCAAGAGAATCCTTGAAGCATAGGAGAAAGAAAAGCTGGGCTATAAATGCAGAGAGATATGAACCAGTTTACATAGGGTACTGTAGTTATGAAAGAACAGAAGGATGCAGAAATGGAAAATAAAAAGTCACTGAGGTTGAACTGGCCACACTGAAGAGGAAAGAAAAAGCTGAGACCTGAAGAAAGCTGACTTAATGGTTTGAAAAAGGTAATGAAGACAGTCCCACATACATGGAACAGTAAAAGTGGAAAGAAAAAAGGACAAATAAAAGAAGTCAGGACTAAGACCATGCTATTTGCTAGGTGCACTGTGTTAAAATACATTGTCAAAATGAGTCACTGGAGTGCATTCAGATCCCTGGAAATTCAGATGTGAAGGTACTTTACTAAGTCTTTCTGCCTCCATGAAGAAATTTGAAAACTAGGATGGTAGTTTCAAATTAGATACAGGTCAAAATCAGAAACTGAGAACAATGATACAACATTAATCTGTTTCCTGGACAAAGTAACTTGTTTTGGGTTCAATGTTTTGGTCCTTTTTAGGTCAGAATGCATTGAGCTAGATGGAGGCTCTAAAAGTGAGCGTGATGGTAACTAAGATAACCTGAGATTTAAACAGACAAATAAACCTGTGTCATATCACAGATTGAATTGACCATGGGATGAGAAGGTACAGGAGCTAATCATCATGCTAAAAGCCACAATAGTCTTGTTCTGAAGAGAACACAACTTGTGACTCTGAGGCTGTGAGAGTTGACTGGACAGGAAAAATAACAACATAATATAAAAGTCTTGATCATTTAGGAAAAAAAATAAAACAACTCAACCCTAAATTTACTTTTTACAGTTAATAGTGAATCTAATGTCTTTCAGAAGTCTTGGAAAAGATACTTTTTTTAATATTATGTGAGGAAATTTTAAGCTCTACAAATGCTTCATTTCAAACACAGAATGTTGTCTGTGCAGTAGTTTACTGGAAGGTAAATACTTGTTCTAGATTAAAGAGGTCAGTTGTAGTTGCCACATTGCACTTAATGGTGAGCTACCACAAAATGTTTCGAACACTGTGACTGCATTCTGTGATACGTTCTTGGATTTCAATTGCTAGACTGCCCAAAATGGAAGGGCTTTCATGTGAAGGATGGATTCTCTATCCATTTAAATGAATTCTGAAATTAATTTTTTTAAGAGCTGTGAAACAGAATAAATGCTGGAGAGGGCAGGTGTTTTGGCACCATTTATACAGTATAAACTTCCTTCCATAACAATGGAAGGTGACTTGTAAGGCTGGAATATTGCAATGGTATTCCAGGTCACTACTGCTTTTTAGTCCTTCTGAGGTTAAGAGTTCAATGTAAACTAATGGTTTATGTACAGAGAGCATAAACATTCAGATAGGACCTGGTACTATGTTTTAGCCTTCTTATCAAATTGCATTTTTGCTTTCATTTCATTGTGATAGCTCTGGAATTCCTTTATGTCCTTGCCATCTCTGTGGAGTTTACTGTCCATGTCTCTGCCTTAGAAAATCTCCAAAGCTGTTTGAGACATGTTATCCTTGTGTAGGTGCCTTCCTAATAGGCTTACAAACTCAAAGAAACCCCCAAAATTATCACCACATAAGAGTGCAGAAGGAGGTTGCCTGAAGATATTCTCCCTTCAGTTTCACAGTGTAAATTGTCTTTTGGTATTTTTCTTCCAGACTTTTAAATTTTTTTGGACATGACAGTGTCTTGCACAGTTGATACTTGACAAAAAATGACAGTGACAAAAAAGTTTTCTCGCTTTCAAGTTTGTTTTTTTTTTTCATTTTCTTTTTCTTTTAAAGGTATAACATCTCAGCTAAATTCTATTCCAGTTTTGTTTTCCAAAGTAAGGACTTCCCAATCTGTCTCTTTTATTTCAATTTTCCTCTTCCAGGTGGGACTAAGATTGTGTTCAGATCATCACTTTTTTCTCTTGTGACATCCGCTCAATAATCCTGCTGCTAAGGATAGAAGATTTTTCTACTTTCTCATAGATTTGCTTCTAAATCTCTTAAATATCCTAAACATCACAGTTTGCTGATTCTTGAGAATGTTTCAGCACAATATTATCCTGTGGAGGCATCATTTACCTTTAAAATTATTTAAACTCTTACCAAAAAAAGGCATATATGTATGTTAACAGCCAATGACAGAAAGATTTACTTGTAGGAAAAGGTTTTAAACTATTAATGATGATTTTAAAAGCATGTTTTATTGAAGGGTAGTTAACATACCTAGCACTGTGTGAAAGAGCAGTAGTAGATGGCCCTCTTTTGTAAACACTTAAAACCAAAGCAGCTGTTCGGAGTGATCCAGTTGTGAAACACTGGCCCTAGGATGACTGTCTCTCTGAGCTTTGCGATTGACATTTTATGGTAAGACACAGACAACTTTTCCTAAGTGACTTAAAGTCTTTGTGCTTTACATAAGAAACTGGTTGTTTTAAAGGACGAGTGGGTTGCAGTGAGAGGAACTGCACTGGTGTGAAAAAAGACATGGAGGACAAGAGGCGGCTAAGCAGACAAGGGCGGAGAAAGGCTATTGGCTGCAGGGAGCAGAATGAAAAGAATATGATGGTGAACAGCAACATAGCCAGAAGCAGAGTTGTTCAGAGCCTTGAAGTTTAGGATGAAGAGCCTGGACTTGAATCAGTTTCCTTTACCGTCCACATCAAAGAACATGCATGGGAGTGACATGATCCAGGCAATAGGTGAGAAAGCCCTTATATTACAAATTTTGTGCTTCCTTAATAGGAAACATACTTACAAACGGAGGCATTTAAGAGAGAGGAAAAAAAAGAGTATGAACAAACAGTCATTAATAAATATTAATTTATTAAATTAATATTTAAGTAATATTAATTTGACAATCAAACTGCAGTTTAGTTAGTAGCTATCTTATGTTTAGCACTGCTTTTGTAGCAGAAGCATACCTGCACAGTAATGTTGATCCAGAGTGTACAGTGGAGAAACAGATCTACATGACATTGATTTTATGAGGTGAAAAAGCATGCAATGCACTGGCTTTGGGAACATGGTGTATTTCCTGTATAGTTTTATGCTCAGAACCAGAAAAGGTAAATCATGGAAAAATGGACACAGCCTTCAAGTTTTGTTTTAGCAGCCACTGGCTTTTAGCAGGTCATCAGCTTTTTATTTTTTGTTTGTTTGAAAGCAGCTTGAATAATGCGAGGTGTTTTGTTTTGTCTGTGTAGTAGTGTGCCTTGTAGTGGAGTGATTCAAAGTAGCTTACAGCCCAAAAAGCAGCCCAACGGCAAGTTCACAGAGCTCTGTGTGGGCTGCTTTTCTCTAGAGCAAAATAAAGTAACTTATTCTGCCGTTGGAAGGCAGAACTGACTGCTTCAGAGTCATTCAAGATGGTTTTTTTGCCCAAGTTTGTTTCTGTCATAGCTCTACTATCCCTGCATGGCAATCTGCAGTGTAGAGAACTCCAACAATATCTTTAAAATATGACTCAAGATGATAATAAGGAAAGTACTGCTTGAGACAAACATAGTTTGAATTTTGGCGAAATCTGTATATTTCATTATTTCATTCAATAGAGAGGATTTGGAAGGTTCTCTCAAGCAGAATCAGAACTGGTAGTTTTGAGTGGTTCAGAAGGGAGAGCAGTGGGTTAGAACCTTATTTTTTCAGTCTCTGTTGGTGTTGCCTAGTGAACATTGTGAGCTGGGTCTGCAATTGTTGGAAGCTGACATTGTTTCCACTAAAAATGACAAGATGTTTCCGGCATTGAAAGAGATATGAATGTTTCACTTGATCCAAAACTCATTATATTTTGAAGGCTAGATTTTGTCCAGCCCTCTCTTTGCCCTATTTGATACTTTTATGAAGAAGAAAACCCAACACAAATAAATCAAGCAAAAAAACAAACACCACATCAACTATTGGGCACGTATTTAGTTAGCTGGAGACTATTTGATTTTGTGAACCTCCTCAGATAAGAGAATGCCTTCTCCCTGTTGTCAAGCAGTGATCAAGAAAGAGTATGTTCATAATGGACCTGACACTTTCCATAAAGAGGCCATGTTTACTAAGATAGATGTTTGTGTGGGTGCAGTTAGAGAATGTGCTCCAGGCCTTATTTGTCTTCCTTAGTGGCTGAGGAGAGCTTGGAGATAATGCTGTGATAGCCAATGATGTTTCTCCTTGCTTAGAATACTACACAGGACAGCAGAGAGCAGAGTGCAGGGTAACAACTATAGTGTCATTGAATGGTTTGGGCTGGACGGTATCTTGAAGATCATCTAGTTCCAAGCCCCCTGCCATGGGAAGGGGCACATTCCACTTGACCAGGTTGCTCAGAGGCCCATCCAACCTGTCCTTGAACACTTCAGGGATGAGGCATCCACCACTTCTTTGGGAAACCTGTTCCAGTGCCTCACGACCCTCACAGTAAAGAAGTTCGAAAAAGTGTATGTATATCTTACTTATCTTAATATGTCTATGAGTGCATTTATAATGTTTTATTAGTGTATAAAAGCAAACATAATCTCGACGTGCAAGCAGAATGGCAAACTTGCAACAGTCATTAGAGTTTGCTTCCAGCTTAAATAGTAACCCTGCTGTCTTTACGGGATGTATCTGGTAGAGCGGTTGTTTGTTAATGTTTGGACCGTGTTTTGAAGGTGGAAAGCTTTTCTTAAGTGTTGCGTATTGTCACTGTTACTTATCTCTTACTGTTACATATGACTTTATGGACAGCTACTCAGGGGGATCTAGCAGCAGAAAATATTTATTCCATTGTAGGTTCATACACTCCTGACAGAGAACTTTTCAGTGTGATGTGTTATTTCTAATGCTTTATTCCTGTTTGCTCTGAAATTTTCGGAATTTTCTCTGATAGAAAACACATCCTTTCTCCATCCTGGCTTCTGTATGGTGTAACATCTTTGCTCAATCACCCCACCGTTCCATTTCTACTAACACAATTGTTCACTGGGCTATGCTGTAAACTTGATCTGTAGAATCATCTCAGGTGAAATCACCTTCTTTGATGTTTTGGGAAACCATTTTCAGGGCTAACTCGTCCCTGAAGTTATCTTTCGTCATATTTTGTGATATTGAAGTATTAGAACAAAGTTAAACTTGTTTTTGGAGCTGTGTATATTACCAGGAATAATGATTCATGTAAATTTACACTCTAAGGCCTATATTTGCAATTGTAGTGAGAGTGAGATGATAACTCAAAGCATAAATGGGATGGGTACAACCACCATCTGATATATAGCTAATTGGTGGAGGAATACTGAATGAAAGCTAAATCAGCAGAATTGTTTAGTTACACACATAGAATGTAAAAGAAAAAAAAAAAAAGGACTCTGTGCCCCAATGCTTAGTAAACAGTGTGTTTCCCTACCCATACCCACATGTGTGGAAGCATTTTCTTCATTGGTGCCCTGCTGCACTTGCTTATGCCAGTGAGACTTAATGATATGGTCTTATTGATATGCTGATATTCATGGGCTGCCCTAAAGCATCCCCATCTCTCTGCCCCTCTTTTCTCACTGTCTGCAAGTTTGGAACCTGAAACTACATTGCACTGTGGAGGATAACAAGGGGAATACTGGTCAGTTGTAAAGGATGGGTGCAATTTGTGCAACACCGCACACAAAAACATATATGTACACGTGTGTAGACAAAAATACATATTTATGTCTGCCCATCTGTCTGTCTGTCTGTTTGTCTGCTTATATCTTTATAACCATAGGTTTGGGTTTTTTCTTTTTCAGTTAAAATACACTTCATGGCGTTTTGCTAGTGTTTACAACTCTTATGATTAAACTAAAAAGAGTTGCTTGAAAACAGTATTTCATTCTGGCTGGACTCAGTAAATACCACCATTGCTATGTCTTGATGTAAGTATCAAGGCAACATTTTTCTTCCTAGTTGTATGTAGCATCTTGAGACGTTTCAGATGTTTGAGGTCCTTCCTTGTGTGAGTGGAGTTCTTTTCCCAGGCATACTGAAGTACAAATGCAAATTTCCATAAAATTTAAATAAGGTACTTCCTGTAATAATGAATAATTGTGGCTGCTCTCTGGTCTTCATTGTAATTAACCATGATCAGACTTGTTAGGGAGAGATACTGCTCTTGTTATAATTTGGCAGGCTACTGTGATTTTGCCAGCTTAAACAAACTGCAGCATTTACTTGCAGAATCACTGGAACAAGCTGTGCTTCTGCTGCAGCAGTTTCTTCTTAAAAGCAGAGGAATAAACTGATAGCTAGGTGTGAAAAGCCACTAGTGGTACCAGTAGCTATTCAATTTTTGTAGTTTGTGATGACGCTTTCCCTAGGAGTGTTTGTTAATATCATACAATATGATACTTGTGAGTTAGTTAAATCTGGTGTTGTGGCTCAAAAAAGGCAAAGTGACCCTTTTATGTTTTATTCAGCAGATATTTCTGCAGGGTAAATCTCTATGGAAAAAAAATAAGGGGGAGGGCGAAGGGAAGAGAAGGGAAGGGAGGAAGCACAAACAAAATCAAACCGAGAACTACAGAAGAACATAAAAATAGCCCTAATTTTTTTTTTTTTTTTTTTTTTTTTTTTTAAGAAACAGCAAGTGACCTTGTGCTCAAATACAGATGCTGCTTGCACTAGAATGATCTCTGTGGACTCGGTAGCATTGTATCTGGCCACTTGGTCAGCCTCTGTTTCTCTGTCTTTCCCTTTTTGTGTTAAGAACTGTTCAAAACATTGCTGTCTAGTTACTGCGGTGTCTTTCATTTAGATTCTGTTTATTGACTAAACCACAAGGATTCCTGCCCAAAGTACCAGGCAGCCTACGCTTGAATGATTTTGATTTTCTAACATCAGCCCTAGGGTTTATTTGAAAAATGTACATACGCTGCAGCTTTAACAAGTCAAGCAACTGCATGATTTTGACCATGGATTAAAGTATATCTGAAGATCATTAAATTAAAAAAAAAAAGGTGGTGCAGGGAAATAAATGTAGTAGTCATTGTACTAGTACTGGGCATGTGTGACACATGTTTTTTGTCTTTTCATCTTCCACAAGAGCCAGAAAGTTTCCTGCCGTTCTCTTTCCAGCTATTGACAAATGATTGCCAGATGTGAGATCTTTGCTGTGCTCTTTCCCCTTCACAAACCTGCAGTGATGGGATATTCGATTCTCCCTTGCCCATTTCATCTCCTTTCCACATCTGCCAGAGACACACAGGCTATACATCCCTACATGAGAGTTTAAAGTTTATTCAGCTCCTCCACTCCTCCCAATAAAACATTCAGAGACAACAGAATGAAGTCCACGTGACTCTCCATAAATCTCAGTGCATTTCAGACTAGGTTGGTTTTTTTTCATTAGTACATATCTAGGCAAGTTTGCTTTATTTTTTGGCATATATTTCACATACAAACTTATACACACACACATTTACATATACATGTGTATATGGAAAAGTCAAAAATGTCAGTTTGAGACTCCTCAGGAGTTCCTGTCACTGTCACATTACATGACTCTCTCCTCCTCCTGAAGCTGAAGCTAACGCATAAAATTTTACAGGATTGTCTGACAAAGTTTTTGAAATTAGCACCTAAAAGAAACGCAGTGATGATATCTGCTCTGTGAAGGATTTAAAAACACTTTAAAAAACATAGATGGCAAAAAGGCATCTGTTACAAACTGTAGATGATGTGTTATCTCTCACTTTCCTCCAGTTTTGCTATGGGATCTGTAGGAAAATTCTGAGGAGACTTTCCTTCAAAGTAACTTTCTGTAATCTAAGGGAAGAACTAATTTTTATCGTAGCAGAAATAGCTCTGGAGTGACCACACACATAATCAGACTCATGTAAAAAAGTTTTCTGGCACTGCTATCTAGAGTTTGTATTGATGGGGATTGTTTTTGCCTTCCAAGTCTGCTTTTACATATGTCTAGCAAAACGAAAAAAAAAAAAAGAAAATAAGCCAA
>VZTE01002664.1:139751-217318 GCA_013397775.1 Eulacestoma nigropectus | reverse complement strand
GCCCCCCCCCCCAAACAAACAAAGATACAAAAACAGGGAGAGAGACAGAGGGACAGACTTTCCAGCTCCTGACCTTCCTATCAGGTGGGCTAACACAGGTGGCCTTTCTGTTTTAAGACTATACTTTTGGCAAACTGAGCAGCCCTTCAGTCCCTGACACAGATCAGCAGTTCCTTTTTGATTAGAAAAAAAAGTCAGTAGAATGTCTGCCATATGTGCTCAAAGTAGTGGATGGAATTGCAGGAACAGAGCAGACTTACTTGGGTTTTAATCTTAAAAATGCAAGACACTTGCTGTTTTGTTATTCCAAGCTTGTAGTTGTACAGTTGTTACCATTTCTGCCTATGCCTGTTAAGAAATGATGATGTATCCTCATCTTTAGCATGGACCTTTAGTCCAGACTCTCTATTTCACTTTTGCCTCTTCTAAGATGTCTAGATACCTCCCACAGTAAAAAATACCTGAAACTTGTGAGAAGAAAACTGTATGGGAAAATCGTCTTCCCACAGAGCAAAACAGAACCAAAAACTGAAGCTGAATGTTACTAAAACTTTTCTAAGGCTCCAGCTTTTTTGCATTCTGCTTTTGAAGATGGTGGGATAGTGAGATAACATTGTAGGTTAGAGATCATTGGCCATGTGGTTACCACTTAAATTTCTCCTATTTTTTTACCCTTTAAAGAAAGGACAAGTTATTTTTGAATGAATATAGAAAATTTCACACCTTGAAGATCAGGGCAAACAGTTGTCTGTCGTTTCATAAAACAATCAGGCTTGAAACTCCAGTAGGAGGAGATGGGATCCTTCAAGTTCAGAATGCTTCACTTAATTTGTCCTTACTAATGCATTGACTGGTTTCTCATGTCTTCCTTCTTCTTTCACCACGGTTACTTGGGGAGGTAGAGAGGTGCTAAGCAATAGAGGTGTCATCCGGCCTGTGCACTGAGGGAACGTCCTTTAGAGGACGACTTGTCACTAGCCGTCAAAGAAGAGAGTGGCTTTGTGGTCTCTGAACATCTGGCAGTGCTGCACAGGAAGCTGAGGCGGTGTCATTAATTGTGATGAAATAATTTAAGCCATCAGGAATAAATGAGGCTGTTAAGCTAAGTTCAGATTCCATTTGCTGTGCACATGTGTCTAGCAGCCTGTGTGCAGTTAAAAAAAAGAAATGAGTTATATTAGCTTGTGAGTAGAAGTGAAACAGATACTGTAAATGAAGTGAGTTACAGTGTGATGACATCATGTAGAACAACATTCAGAGAGTGAGTTTTGTAAAATCAGCATGCAGGAAAGTGGCATGCTACTTTGATAAAGTTCTGCTTGAGATCACACCTGAGGATGATGGATAAAGCAAGCAATAGTTTGGTGCAAAACTTACCTTGCAATTTCCAAACAGAAGCCTATCTTGTGAACAGAACTTTTGCCTATGAATGTTAGCACAACTTACCCGTTATTCTGTACCTATCTGTCTGATACATTTGGAAGTGGGCCATAGCAGAGATATTTACAAATATGTGCTTGGGACCCCTGTGCAGAGGGATGCTTTTGAAATTTTTTTAGCTTCATTTTGTTGAAGGTAGAAGGGGAATTTGTTGACATTATATTTTCCTCATTTTACATCAACTGTCTTAATAAATGAAGAAATTATACTGCATAAGATTTCAGGGAAATAAGTAAACACATAATCTTGAACTGGTGGAAAACGAGTAAAAGAATGTTGGGTAAAAAGTCTTGGTTTCTTTTTTACTTAAATGTTCCTCAAGTAAAGAATTATCAGCATTCATAAACATACAGAGAAGATGGCTGTACAAAGTTAGACTATTTTAAATAGTTGTTCAATGCAAATGCACTTGTTTCTAAAAATGGGCAGATACAAACTGACTTTTGCTGAGCAGTGACCTAAGAAAGCAGAAATGGTTGAAAGCGATAGTCATGGGCATCTCTAAAGTTAAGAAACTTCAAAAATTTACAAGTTTAGCCCAGGCACATTTTTGGCATCTGGAATAATACTGCAAGACTCTAGCTGAAGGTAGGACACACAGCCAGAGGTCACAGCCCATGCTTTGACTATCGTCAGCATATGTACTGGTAGGCTGCTCGCAGTGGTGTAGCTGGAAGGCTGCTTTAAATTCTGACAATTACCAGCAAGTTATTGTTGGGCTTTCTTCCTGTGGGCAGAAGAGACTATGAGTACATGATTGTGAATTTCTTCTGCCCGAATTACAGTCAGCTTCTAAAATTGTGCTAACTTTTGTTCCATTGTCCAGTTGCCTGCTTGTGGAATTCCAGTTTGCTTTGCTCAGTTCAGTTGTTTGGAATTGAGAGTGCTATAACATCTGAGTACATGAATTTCCAGTGGATGAGTTTTGGCTAGATAGGTCTGGCATCCCTGGTTGATTTTTCCATTTCTCTTGAGGGAGTCAGTATCCGAAATAGTAATCAGAAAATAGTAATTTTTTTAAAAATCGGTTATTCTTTTGGACTTTAAAACTATTTTCATCACGAAAATCAGATGTATCTTGTGTGAGTCACTTAACTTGTCTTATCTAAGCGTGCCCAAATGGGATGCAATGGTTCGGCATTGGTCACAGGAAAGACAGTGTATGGAACACCAGTGTATAAGCCTCTCATTGCGTATGCTGTAGGTGAAGTAACTGGTTATTTTAGTATAGAATTACTAAGGAAAAGCTTGTGATAAAAAAAGTTATATACATACAACTTTGACTCAAAAGATTTTAAAATTTGCAACTGTGAGTTCTGTACCAGTTCTTCCTTCAGCCTGTAACAAGAAATCGATGCTGTTTTTATCAGCAAACTTGTATCAGAGCAGTCTGTAGAATGCTGTGAAGCTGTTAAAGCATGTGCAAGCACGAGTCAGAAAGTGAATGCCTGGGCCCCGTAAGGAAACTGGCTGAACATAGCCTGAGTCCTGGAGGTGCTCAGCACTTTTAATCCCTGTTGAGATTCCAGGTAAGATGGAAAAGTGGTGCATGTCAGATTAATATGTCTCTATGTGCTGAACTAGAGGTGAATTTGAAAAATTTGGGTTTGGACAGTTAAAATATTACCAGTATTTCTAAATGAAAAGCATGTTAAATATTTTTTTTCCCTAGAATGCTCTAATAACTGCAGCACAGGTCATAGCTCACCTTGAATATATTTGAAATGTTTTTGCTGTATATTTATGTCATGTAGTTTGCTGTCATGAAGTTGCAGAAAACAAAATGAAGAGTTTTGGGCTGAGTATCTGAGATACTAGAAGTCTCTCCCCATCCTTTCAAAAGGAGGAGTTTTTCCTTTTGCAAGGCCTTTGCAACCCCTGCAATTTACATCATGGCTTTTTAGACTGTCACTTTCCTTCTGCCTAATCCCTTTCATACATCAACCACATTTGTTTTCATCCTCCTGGAAGCTGTGAAGAAACAATTCTTCAGTGATGTCACTAGAAAATGAATAAATAAAAGCTTTGTGTTCTCCAGACTAGTTTCTTTGAGCTAATATAGGCCGAGAGATATTTCTGTGAAACATTCTCTGTGTGTGTTTTAGATTACTTAAATAATTGAGTTAAACTCTGACAGAGTAGAGGAGGAGTGAGAAGGAACAAAATAACTACAGAATGAACAGATAGTGCTGCAGACATTGTTAAAACTTAGACTAAATTTGAAAGTAAACCCTGAGAATGGAAGGCGCGGGTGGCTGTACTAGATGGATATAAATGTTAGTGTGCTAGCTACAGTGTAATGCAAACTGTTCAAATTACTTTAATATTTATAAAATACTATTTTAAGGACCCTGTTTTCTCTGACAGGAATAAATAAGCCATCCCCTCTTTCTGAAGTCATGTTAGGCTAAAAAATTTTCGGAGGTTTAAATTGAACCCATTTTGTGCATGGAAGATAGATGTGCTTTTAAGTCAACTTACCTTGTTTTGTAAAGCTGTTGTGTGAGGTTTGTGATATAATAGCACAAATATTGGGATTATCAAACAAGTTTTCGTGCTATTTTTTTGTGATCTGTTAGGGTCTTTTTGTTTGTCAATTCCTATAACAGAACTCTGAAGAAAGTTGCTCAAACTTCTGGATAAAACAGCTACATGCTCTACTCCCAATTACAGTTTACTATTTTTTTTCTTTCCTAGGATGGGAATTGTACTCTTTTAACCCATTGTCCCCTGCCTCATTAAGTACAAATACCCTCCAGACATTTCTTTCTCAAGGCACATCAAAGTTTATTATAAATGCAGCTCACTATTTGTGGGCAGTGCTGTGTTGTGCTGCTTTGGTACAAAAAATATTTCTCTCGCATGTTAAGTTTATTAGATATTCCTTATGTAAACCAAAGAGGTGTTCTTTGATGTTCAGATAAATCATGGTTTTAGCAACTACCCATAAAATCACAAGTTAAGTGGTGAAAGAAAGTTCCCTCAAATTCTGCATTAGTTGGTGACAGAGTTGATTTCATTGCTGGAAAAAAAACAATGGAGTAGAAAACAAAATACATGAATTTGAGTAAATGACAGGTCCACAGAACTTCTCTACATTTGGCACCAGCACTTAGGCTCGCTCAGTTACAGGCTGGGGCTACTGCTGCCTGACTGGGGCCTGACTTTGAACAGGAGAGCTAATAGGTGCTACATGGGCCCTGAGTGTCCCACATAAGGCATCTGCTAACTTCATTGACATTTTGGAAACCAAGCAATTACAAAAACCAGACCAATAGGGTTCAATCCTCATTAAAGAAATAAAAAATAAAATTTTTCTGAGTGCCATTTCAGTCGCAGCTAGCAGACAAAAGCCAGTGTCACATTTTTCTAGATCCCTGTATGCATTGTTTGTCTGGTTACATCTCCCAGTGCTTTGCTATCGTGTGTGTATTTTCTTTTGAGGTCCTGGTTTGAAACATGTTGTTTTCTATGGCACCAACAGGTAGCACAAAGCCCGTGTGATACGCTGACAAATGCTGTTTTTATGAATTGAGCAATTAGTGTCTGATGTAGCAGGCATTCCTAGACTTGTCCTTGGTTGTGTTTGATTTATTCTAATTTACAATGAACTGATGCAGTAGAAATCCATATATAACAAGATGAAAGGTTCTTTTAAATTTATTCTCTCCTAAGAAATAAAACATGGCTGGCCTAATGCTAATTAAAAAAAAAAAAACTAGTTACTGGAAAATTTAAGCATAGAGGCTGTTGCATCTGCCTCTAGATTTTCTTCAATAAAACAACTTTTTAGTATTGACCTCTCGCTTAGCACCATCTTTATTATTAAGAGAATGTCTCATTCATATTTGTGAATCAGGAACTGATGAAGGTTTCTGAACAAAATATCCATGAGTTATTTGTTCAATGTTTTCCTAATGAAAAAAAAGGATAATGAAGCCTCATTACAAGAGTACAGATTCATTGTAGCATTATACCTGGACTTCTTTTGAAATACCTTAAGCATGTCAGTGAAACAAAGTGCAGATTTTTCAGTTGAGTCATGTAGACAAATTTGAATTAGATTTCATCTACTTTATAGAAGTTAGTCAGGCTAGCTGTTATTCTGCCTTTACTGAAATTGAAATATATATCTAGTAGAGCTGAGGTTTATATTGGAAAATTGGAATGGCATGAACAGAAAAGAAGTAAGGTTGGCAAAGTGGTTTTTGTTAGATCTGTGATTTAAAGTTAAATAATTGGATAGATATCACTGCTAGAACTGGGAAAAAATAATCTTGACTATAATAATTTTTTTTAAGAAGGGGTGAAAAAAAAGGGGAAAAAATCTATCATTTTCCCACATAAGCCACTTTCTTTTCTTTGAATCTACCTTTTCCCACCTGGTTTTCAATTTTTTTTCTTGTTTTCAAAGTTGAATAGATGTAGATATTTAATTTGTATGGTGCTTGAGTTCTGTTCCTTAGGTATACTTTGTCACACGTGTAGGTGGGCTTTTTTGCCTAGAAGGGAGGTTTGAGGAAGCAGGTAAACCAGGATGGATGTGTAGCAAAAACTAGTGTCTAAAGAGGTGGCTGCCACTGTGCCACAGTGTGGCAACGATTGCATTCTATCTCTCCATCCTTCTGAGACTTGTAAGTTGCCACCAGGAAAAGACAGAGACTCCTTTAAGATGAAATTGTCTGAGGACAAGGTTTTCTCTTCAAAAAATCATGAAATGTCTCAAGTTGGAAGGGACCCATAGGGATCATCTAATCTCTCTTTTTGCAAGTAGGGATGCTGGAGACTGGTAAATAACCTGAGATGTGCTACTTGGGACATGCTTTTGGGATCATACAGTAGCTAGCTGAAGGGGATCTGCATATGATTTTGCATTTCAGAGGTGGGTGATAGCTGCTAAATTTTGCAAATGTCTGACTTTGAAGATAGAATTATGTAAACACTCTTCATGAATTATAATGGGAGTGAGGCAACATGATTTTTTTGTGGTTTATTTTTTGTTGCTTATTTTATTGATTTCATAGTGGAATACTTTTATTTATACATTTATTTTCATAAATTACCAGGTAAGAGACAGTGGATAAGCAGATGAAACAAGATCAAAGATTAAGTCAGAAGGCCTTAGGGTGAAACTAAATTCTTTAATGCTGTATGGGCTTGTATAGCTGCAGAAACCACACAGTGCTCTTACTGCTCTTTTCTGTGCGGTACAAGGAGTAATGAGGAGTATCCCAGAGTCTCCAAAACTGGAAACAAATGTCAGTGCTGGATGCTGTCACCAGCTTGAATAACTGAGAGCGCTAGTATAGAAATAAGTTTAACTGCTTTTTTAAAATGTTCTTTTTCTTTACTGTTATGACTGTGTTCATTATTTGTATTGTAATGGTGCATAGAAGTTCCAGCTATGGGCCAGGAGTCTGGATATTATATAAACATAGAACAGACCTTTTTTTTACAATGAGTCAATTCCAGGCTGGGATGCTGCAAGTACTGTAAATCTTCATCCCAAAAATTTGTGATGATTTATCAGAAACTGTACATGCTCACTGGTCCAGAAATAAGGAGAGGACTTCAAAAGAAGCGTTGGAACAACGTTAGCTAAAGTTGCATGTGCTTGATTCAATTTTCATTTTGTGCACATTATTTTTAAATTTCTTTTGTCACATCACATATAGCCAACCAGGAAGATATTGAGGAAGGAAACTAGAAAGGAGGCGATACAGTTGAGGTTTTGGATGTTTTTGAAGGTTTCCTGGTGGTCAACAGTATTATGAGGTGGTTCTTTTTGTTTTATTCACACTGAAATTTAGGAGTGTTTAGGACATATGAGGGCTACTTCTTATCAAATAACAGAGTCTGCCAGTGGAACCAAATACTGGTAAGAAGACATAACAAAATGGCATCAGAGGCTTGTGATGCAACTTTTTAGGCAGAACCAGAACAGCTTTTGCAGGCAAAATGGAATCTGATGTGCACTTGGGAGGAATAAGACAATTCCTAGCTTCAAGTGTACTGTGGGGAGATGAGATGGAAGTTTACTTTGAAACTTGTTGAGTCTTGGGGTTAAAAAAGTGAAATCTATAGCTTAATGTTTGCTTTGTATCTTGTTCTCTGCCATCCTTTATCTAGGAATAATGACTCACCATATTCAATCAACCCAGTCAATATATGAAGTGTTGTATGTATCTCATAATTACTATATGACCTAAAAATGCTAAATGTGATTTATGAAGTTCTGATAAATCTGAAAGTCTTTTAAAATCTGAACATGTTGATACTGTGACTAATTCTGTTCCCTGCAGCACAGCCTGAGATATTTTCCCGTGTATGAAAATTTTGGTAGAGGTTGGAGAGAAATTAAAATACTATAAGCCACTAGGTCAAGTTATTCGGATCCGGATTTAATCCATTGTCATATATTTTTCATTCATATGGTTGTGAAATATCAAATCATTTTGGCAGACACCTGCTCTGAGTTACAGTCATTTTAAAATCTGAGAATATATCAAAACCATATTTCTAGTTGTAGCAAAATGTATATTTACATTACAGTCTGTCCAACATGAGTAATGTCAACAATATTACAGTGTACATTTTATTCCAGCTAGCAACAGTAGCTTTATCCAAGTTCCAATCAGAGGTGCAGTGTAAACACAAACCTAAGTTTTATGTCTTGCAGTGGTAAGCCAGTCATATTATGGTTAAAAAAAAAAAAAAAGTGTTTGCATGTATGTGTATATGTGTGTCTATTACAACGGTTCTTGCAGATGCATTTTATGTTATTTTTTTTAGCCAATGACTTACTGTCAAATACTTTTGCATTTTAGTTGAAAGCATAGAAAGTGCAGTTTTTATAGTCTGTTCCTCTTTGAAACTAAATGTCAAAGACCCTAAACAACAACTGAAAGAGTTGAACCCTTTTTAATAGTCCTCTCTAGTCCATTCCACAGCAAGACATAAACTTGGCTCAGGACAGTGCACAGAAAGATAGCTCTAATGATGGTAGCATAGCCTAACTTTCTAGCAATAACAATAGCAAAATTTAATAGGGTGTGATCATTTTGCTCACTGGTTATTGACTAAAAACTCATAATTTGGCTAAGATTATGTGGTATGGCAAGTCGGTTGTATGCCCTTTGGGCTAACAGCTGCTAAAAATGTCCTCACTCCTTAACCTTCCTCGTGCTTACTTGCTAAAGGTTATATTTCTTAAAGGAGCAGTAATGCTCTTTGCACTTCTTAAACTGAAAATCATTACCACATTAGGCAAATATAAGCGAACTGTCTAGCCCAGATGGAATAGTTTTATGAAGATTTGTTGCTTGATGTAGATGATGCTTCTATATTTTTTGATATAAATTTTAATATCAGTTTTAATAATACCAGTTTTAATATCACCTGGTTGTGGCAATTTTACAAAGCTCAAGTCTTCATTCCATCATGATAAAGTCTTTTTGAGGATGTTTCTACATGTACTCTGAAGTCTGGCTGCATGATCTGACTGACTTAGTGTCTCTGTGAGCCTGGCAAACTTGGGTTCTACTTATAATTTACACTGTAACTGTCGATCTAAAGTGCCCCTAGAATTTGTATTTTACCAATACATAACATTTGTACAAATTTAACCAGGGGAATATTATAAAAATGCATTATGTCTGGTTAAGTGAATATTGGTACCTACAATGTGCAATTTTGAGGAGCTTTTGATTTAAAAGGGAAAAAAATAAAAAGCAGGACTGGGGAAAGTGTCACTGCTGAAAGTAGTTTTGAGGAGTCAGCTTGGGTTAGATGACAAGTCTTGTTCAGGATGAAAGGTGGCCAGTGATGTTTGGAAGAAATACACGTTTGAGATCTACTATGGTAACATATCTTTGTACACAGATTATCGGTATAGCACATACAAATTCAAATAATATGTTAATCATATCATATGTGTCACTATTTTCTTATGTTTTGAGATCTGTTGCATACTAATTATTTCTTCTTAATATTTTTGACTCGCAGATAATAGGAAGTGTGTCCCTATGACATGGCGTATGCACACATATGCACACATATGCATTAAGAGAAGGAGGGGTGGGAAGAGAGAAAGAGAGGGAAGTTCAGTAAGTAACATGAGTAAGATCAAGGGGATGCCAAAATTCCTAGAAGGAAAGAAAACAGAGTTGAAGATGAGATAAAAATTAGGGTAACATGTAGAAATCAGAACCCAAGAGCAAAAGTACATCTTATGATGCAAGTGTCCAAGAACACTACAGTGAGATAATAGATAACTTAAAATGAAATGAAATAAAATAGAATCCAATAAAAGCAAAATGAGTATGTAAAAGAAATGTGAATCTCCTAATTCTAAAAAGTAGAATAATATATCTCTGAAGTAGATAATAAAGTGAAGTGAAATCCATAGTCGTTATGAGGTTACCAAGTGATACAAATAAATCTATAGTAATTAAGTTCTCCACATACTAAAAATACACGCATATATTTGTATTTCTATGAATCATTACTCATACAGAAGACTAAGGTCCTTAGCATAGACAAATATTCGTAATCTGAATGCATAGAGCCTTGAGATCTGTACTTTTATCTAAGTGTATAAAGTTAAATATGCTTTTAAAACTTCACAGTGTTGAGGCCTGGATATATAAAAACAAAACACATCAAGAAAATCGCCATAGCAGATTTGCCAAATATATGACATCAGAATAACCTGTATTAAAATTTTATATTGCAAATTGTTGTTCAATTTCAATATGAAATGTGAAAATAAGATGCAGGCATTTTATGGAATCAAATTTAGTTATCTGTGATGTTCTGTTTTGGGTTACTATCTACCAGATATCACTGGTGCTAATTGTAGAAGAAAAATATGCTGTGGAAAAACAACATGCATGAAAAAAGGTTATAGATTAAAGCCTACTTGGACCTAAAGCATGTGAGTTACAAATAGTTGGAGATGTGCTCGTGCATAAGTTTTCTGAAAATTGTGGAAGTCTACTGGTGTCTGAAATGTGAGTTGAATTTGCTGCATACACAGTGTGTGACCCATTTTGAAAAGCCAATATAAAGCCTCTGCAAATTTAAAGACGTCGTACAAAGTGCTGTCGTAGTTTTATTGCACATTTTGTGATATACATTTTTGCTGCCAGTCTCTACCACCTCACATTCCCCTTAAGGTGAATTTTGATTGTGGTGCATTGGTACGGATGACTTTAAATGTGGGAGAATTACTCATTTCAGTCTGTAAATTGGGTTAAATCCTAGGAAGACCATGCATGGTTTGGACAAATCATGGAAAACCTTCTTCCTTTTTGATGTGCTGTTTGCTTTCTGAAGATGAAAAAGCAATACACTGATAGTTAGGAAGACCAAGAGAGAAAAGTCCATTACTGGACTTTAATTGGCAAGCAGTGAGTTCCATATACTTCAGTGAAAAACAGCATGTGGGCTATTTTGGTATTTCTTTGTGAAGTATCATACTTATGACTTCCGTGAGACTTTATGATAGCTAAAGAAAAAAAATGTGAGAATTCTTGTTTTGGATCATTTTTGTTTGTTTGTTTGGACGACAACCATATGGCAAATGCAGTTGTTTCCCAGTAGACAGCTCCAATTGTGTACAGATTCACAAAGCTTGAGGAAAGAATTGGATCCGTTGTTGAAAGGGTCACAGTGTGTAGCCAGTTAGCCAGAATTTTGAAGAGTAAGGGAATCATTAGGAGTTTGACATTCAGGGCTCTAATTGTGGTTTTGAGTATTAAGTTAAAGGATCAAAAAGTGATATTCTCCTTGGACCATCTGGAGTTATTCAGGCCAGCAGTAAATGTTCAGCAGATTTAGGACTGTTGTTAACTTTCTAACATTGTTTTCTGTGGAGTGGTTTGGTTTTTTTTCCCCTCTGTTTATTCAGGGGTGGTCTTCAGGTCAGTAATAGTAGGTGCTTCAAGAAAATATTGCTGCTTTGGGACAGTGACATCATTTCTGTTGTGTGTGGGCAAGCAAGAGCGATAGTCCTTTGCTTTCCTCAGTGGGAGAAATCAGCAAGTATGGTATGGGCAGAAGGTCAGTTGTTCCCAGTCAGAAAGTGCTGACCCTTTGCAAGCTCATCAACATGACTTTCATTTGTAATGACTGTGCTTAAATAAGTCTTTGTTCATTAAAATATGCAAGCAAAGCTGCTTGTTCTTTCCGTGAATAGTGAGATGCTGATTTAATGAGGAACAGCAAAAGGATGTATGTGGAAGCTTGCCACCGTTCAAAATGGTGGGAGAGTGCCAAGGTGAGCAATGCATAGAGCAGATGTGGTGATCTCACTTCTCCAAAACCAGCATGAATTAGAAGCATTTGCTCCAGAGTTTGCCTGATCCTTGATTGTCTTTCCTTCCCCTTTACCCTGTGCTTCCTCCCAATCAAATCTCATCCCCCAGCACTAAATCCAGCATAGAGGCTTTGATCTTGTGACCCAGCCAATCTAAAATGCAGTTTGCATGCAGACACATTTCCATCATTCATGCAATGATTGGTGGCTAACTGTTGTTAAACCACAATTATTGATCCACTGCTTTTGCAGTATGTGGATGAGGAAACACGGCCTGTTGGTTGCTGACTGAATAGGAAGGAAATGTAGGGCTCCTTTAACCCACGTTCTTTTCATGAAAACTCCATGGTGGTGAGTTACTCACTCCGCATTACAGGGTGTTCGGTTTGACTGAAATGGCTATATTAACATGAATGAATGCATTCAATATACTCAGAATGGGTAATAATTGTCCATTGCACTTACATCTGAGTTGGCTAACAGATTAACTGCTGAGAAGTAATGTACCTGGAAGAATAAGCCTGGTGTAAAACTCCTTCCAAGGCAAATATACCTGATATATACGTGATAGATGTTAAACTTTTACTGAGGAAATGTTTCTACACAAATCATGCTGTCAGACAAAACAAATGCATACTGCATAAACCTTGATTTGTTCAAGACTGTCCAATTAATTTGGTTCAACTTATGTTCAGGTAACTGTTTTGTTAGTGCTGGTTCTGCTTTTGGGTCATATTTCTAGTTCTGTTTTAACAGATCTGGCCCAAAAATTGACATACAGGAATCAAGGAATTAATACTGGCACTGACAGTGACCTGTAAGTGACAGTGACCCAGTGTAAATGACAGGGTTATTCTGTGATCCAGAGGAAAAAAAAAAAAAAGTGTACATATCTATATCTATATCTATATCTATATCTATATCTATATATACAAAAATAGGTCATCTCCCCAAACTTTGTGTTTTAACTTGGAAGGATGATGAACAAGAGAGTCTAAGATGGAAAATTTGTTAAAAATGAAACCTGAAGGACTGAAACAAAACTGCAATTCTAATAATATTTTACTAGTGCCTGAGAGCCTGTGCCTTTGCTACAGCCCCCTGAATGTTTTATTTTTGTTATAATTACAGTGTCTTGCCTGCACTTTGTCCCTCTGATCCTTTGTTAAAGCCCAGATCACTATGTGCAGACTGTGCTTGTAGGTGTGATTTATTGAGTGACAAGTAGCTGTAGGGTAGAACACACGCCTCTGTACCTGAGTAAAGTATGAGACATCACAGAGCTGGGGGGGGCGAGAGAGAGAAGAAAAGCACAGAGCAGTAACACAGCAGCTCCTGGATACAGATCAGACAAGAGGTTCTGCCACAAATCACCTAGAAACATGTCAGACGCTGCATGTTTGTTGTTTTACACTGAGGGCACAGCCGTAGTCCAAAAGTATTGATTCTTTTCTTTGTACAGAGACAGAAACTGTCAGCTCTAGCAGGCTGACCTTGGTATGGCTCAGACAACTATTCCCCACCCTGCCTACCATATGAACCCCACAGGAAAAGTCCAGGCAAGATATGCCAATGTCCGTTTCACATAAACAGAGAGAAACCCAAGCCTGCCGAAACAGCTCCCGTCTCTCCCTCCAGAGGTCCACGGTAGCAGTTCTGCACCACATTTCCTATGACAGAGAATTCGATTTTTTCCACTTTTTCAACATTCAAGAAGCATTAATTCTACTTAAGCATTCGGGAATTCAAGAACCATCAACAGAAAATGATAACAACAAGAGATAATAATAATAATAATAATAATAATAATAATAATAATAATAATAATAATAATAATAGTAAAAACAACAACAGCAATGATAATTTCCACTTCTACTTCTCACAAAGAGAAAGCACTGGCATTGTTTTTTATGGGCCTGGTGGGAAGAGTGAGAAACAAGCCCACTTTGCACTAATCACAGGCAGAAATGTTTTAATAGAATTGTAATTGTTTGTGTTAGTATAGTAAAATGACCCAGACATATTGTACATATAAAAAACATGACCACACTTCTGGGAAATATTTGAGTTGACTTTAAACATTCTTTTGCATTTTATTACAATGTATTTCAGTGCAGTAGAGTTATGTGGTATCTTTTTCAAGGCTTCACTGTTTTACTGATACTATTTCCCTTCTTTTAAACATCTTTCTGTTCCCCTCCCCAGCCCTTACACCCTCATTCATTCCGTGATCAACAGAACTCAGTATTAAGGAATACTATCCCTATGCAAAAGGTTAACTTGAGTAACTCCAACAAGTATATATAGTTTGATATCTGTGAAGATAGAGAAGCTCTGTAAAACCTTTATCATCTATAGTTACCTTCTTCCGACAGGTTTTAATATAGCTCCATGTTCTGATGTTACACATCACCAGGTTCCATCATCCTTTGGTGAATGATTTTTTGCTGTGGGAGTTTACAGAACATAAAACTCACTATAGATATCTTAGTTAACCCTATTTTTATTTAAAACCCCACCTTAAAACACAATGCCAATGGTCCTTGGACTGTTTAATAACTTGAGCAGTATTTGCTGTCTATGTTTAAGGTGCTTTATAGAACAGAGAGAAAAGCACTGTGTAAGAGTATTTTACATAAATTTACTTAAATACTTTACTTGTATTTTACTTAAACCAGAAAGTTAATGTAGTTAGCAGATTAAGAAAATCCAAAAGGATAAATGAAGAAAGGAGTGTACAGAGGTTATAGTGATAGGTTATTAGAGAATTGCTTTGCTCTAAAAAGAGTTGCTTATTTTCATTATGGCTGTTATGTAGTTATTATTTTAACTTGAAAGTACATTCCATATTGCATGTAGCTTTCCAAGGAAGAGTGTTGATCCGAATAGAGATTCATTCTGCATTGTATTATAAAATATAAACTATCTAAATCTATCTATGTTTCTGCTGAAGTCTGTCACATAACCATATTATGTGATATGGAAGCACTATATCACCAAGTTAGAGTAGTTTTGTCCTGTTGGAAAAAGATGAAGCAGATTGGTGATAGAAGTCCCTTAAGGATCACAGCATATTACAGCTTTTTTAAGTTGTGCTAAACAAAATAACTTTTGAAACTTGTGAGTTTTGAAAATTCATATAATGTTGGACACTTTATTAAAAGCCCCCCAGATTCTGGGAAATGCTATCTAGCATTTTGTAAGCATATTACCATATTAGTATGGCTCTTCATTCAAAAAATGTGTTACTTACACACAAAACCCCCCCCCTGCTTCAGAGAGACATAGGGCCTCATCATCATTGGAAATATTTCATTGGTCTATCAAACTCTAGCTATTGCAGTAATGAAAATATATTGTCAGAAAATAGTTTTCTTCTTTTGTTATTATTTCCTTTGTGATTTTTATAGTGCTTTTTGCATGTTTATACTTCCCATTTATAATTAGTTTCCCTTTTTTCACTCAGTAACTGCAAAGAAAGGCACTGCAAGCAGTTTGAAATTGACTGAAAATTATCTAATTGCCTAGCCTTTTGAGAGAAGGGTACAAATGAAACTTTAAAAATTAGTTGTCTTGCAGACTGTGTCATTTCAATGCTTTATGTGGCATTCGGAAAACCATCCAATCTTAAAGGAAATTTTTAAGAGCTCTTTTATACTAAATTACTTCCTGTCACCAGGAAGATGATTAATATTGAAGCGGAACCTATGCTTTCCCCTCTTTAAACTCTTTGTATTTGTTATAAAGGGCATAATTAAACTGGAGAGGTACCTCTTCTATTCCTTATGCCCTCTCTAGTACTATTGTTATTAAATTTATTTTTCCATAATGAAAACTAACATTTAAAAAATCTGTTTTCACTGTAACAAAAAAAAAAGGAGGATAAAATTATTTGTAATTTTTGAGGCTACAGAATAATTTAATTTTGCAATTTTCAACCTGTTTCCAGGTTGAAGAAAAAATATTTTAAAACCTATGGGTTTTTTTATTATTCAAGGACAAAATATTGAGTGTGGTATAGTATTCAGAGATATAAATGATTACCAGATAAAAAATTTCTTTGTGATGATACGGATTCACAGGGCGGGTATGATAGGCAACGCAGTAACAACAGCATATAACTCAAGTATCACAGCATAGAGATAAAAGGAGCAGGTACTGTATTTAATTTTTCTGGAACAGCAGTGATGCAAATATAAAAATAATAGTGCACTGGATGTTGCCAGGTCTTCTGAAACCCGTGTTGTATGTAAGGTATTCTTCTCTTTGTGTATGTCATAGTCACATGATGCACTTACGCTTTTCAGTACTGTCAACCAGGTTATGCCTTTCCTTGTTAGTATGGTGTTAGGACAGGCTCTATAAATCTCTATATAATATGCAGGTCTTTTGAAAATGCACCAAAGGTTTATTGCCAGTAACAGACCAGTGGCCTTATGTGGACTTTACATGAATAAAGCAGATTGATGAGCCATTTTATAGCATTACAAGCTGTATTATAAATATATCACCCTTTCCAGTAAATTAACGTGAAAAACAGTCTAATGAGCTACCAGTTACAATCTGCCAGAGAACTGAGAACACTACTAAGCTCACAGACCAAGTGATTCAATTTTAATTAAAGGCTAGAAACTTAGAAGTTTCAAAAGGCTTTCCCTTGTTTTGTGAGGTTTTGTTGTCTTTCTTTTTGAATACTATATTAAACAGGATAGTAATGCAATGCTATCATAAAACTGTGTATGACATCTTATAAAATCTGGTGGGTATGGGGAAATGAGAGAGGATATAAGGAAAAAGTTCAACCTTGATAGAATTATAAAATAGATTAAGTTTTTTGTTATATTTGCCAAAATTTTACAAAAGTCTTCGAGACTTATGTTGAAATATATGGAGTCAAGCAGTTCATATCTAAGAAAATCATAAAACAAGGGGGAAAAAAGGAATTAATAAAAGGAGAAAAAAAACCAATGAAAACTAATGAGGTTCTATGATTGGTTTTTTTCCTGAATACGGCTAGGAAACACTTCTATATGAGTGCATTTTCTACAGATTTCTGTTTTAGTCCTTCTGGAGACTACTGTTTGAAATCATGACAGTTCATTTTGCCAGGAGATCTTTAAGTTAACCAAGATGTTGTCTGTTCTCTGTAAATATAAGGGTCCTCATTCTATATTTGTAACAATCTTGTGCCTCCTTATGGTAACTCTATTGGGCTGAACTACTCAACTTGCAAAAATCGGTAAAATCTAAAAAAAATCTAGTAGTTCTTTGGACAGGTCAGAGTCCTCTAAAAATTTACACCTAATCCTCTGTGTGCATTAGAGGAAATTACACAGTCTTAGCAAGATGTATCAGCATTTCAATGTTATGAATATAAATGGCAATTGCAAAAAGCGTCATGATGTCACTAAACTGGGGGCAGTGGCTGATCCACCTGAAGGCTCTGCTGCCGTTCTATGGGACCTTGATCAGCTGGAGGTTTGGGCAGAGAGAAACCTGATGAGGCTCAACAAGGGCAAGTGTCGGGTCCTGCACCTGGGGAGGGGCAGCCCCAAGTGCCAGCACAGGCTGGGGCTGAGCTCCTACAGAGCAGCTCTGTGGAGAAGGACCTGGGGCTCTTGGTGGATCACAAGCTGTCCATGAGCTGTCAGTGCCCCTGTGGCCAGGAGGGCCAATGTCATCCTGGGGTGCATCGGGAAGAGTGTGGCCAGCAGGTCGAGGGAGGTGATCCTCCCCCTCTACTCAGCCCTAGTGAGGCCACACCTGGAGTGCTGTGTCCAGTTCTGGGCTCCTCAGCACAAGAGAGACAAGGAGCTACTGGAGAGGGTCCAGTGGAGCGCCACAAGGCTGATCAGGGGTCTGGAGCATCTCTCTTATGAGGAGAGACCGTGGGAGCTGGGTCTGTTTAGTCTGGAGAAGACTGAGAGGAGATCTCATCACTACATAGAAATATCTGAAAGCTGGGTGTCAGGAGGGTGGGGCCAGACTCTTTTCAGTGGTGCCCAACAGCAGGACAAGGAGTGGTGGCCGTAAACTAAAACACCGGAAGTTTCACCTCAACATGAGGCAGAATTTCTTCACACTGAGGGTGGCAGAGCACCGGAACAGGCTGCCTGGGGAAGCTGTGGAGTCTCCCTCTCTGGAGCCATTCAAAACCCACCTGGACGCGTTCCTGTGTCACCTTCTGTAGGCGAGGGGGTCGGTCTAGGTGATCTCCAGAGGTCCTAACAATTCCATGATTTTGTGACTTTTGGGTTAAAGGGCATTATTCTTTTTACATAGAGTTTATTCTTATTTCTTCAGTATTTATTTGGCTGAAATCATAGGAATATTCTTTGTGATGTATCTAGACTGTGTAAATAGGGAAACTTAAACAGACTTGTGTGAAAAAGGCACCTCATGGTATGCACAGAGCTGCTATCCTTTAGAAACTTAATAACCGGTATACAATCACATTTCTTCATGACCTAGTATTTGTCCTGCAATGGTTCATTGTGGATTCCTACATTCTTGGAAGTTGTTCCTAGAAAGCTGCCACTTTCAGTTTGTTGTTTCTGCAAACCTTCATGTCAGAAAACAGTCCTCAGAAAGTAAACACAAAGACACAGACAGCGAGAATGTTCAGAAGCATTTTGAGTAACTTTTTTTTTTTCATAAAAATCTGTTAATATATACACATCTAGTTTTGTTAAAGAGAATTTTGACATATGTAATATTGAGGGACATGATCATCCCTAAGAATTACTGTGATGTTTGGACAGTTCACAAATAACAACCTTTACACTATTTAGTGGAAGCATTTCTTTCAAGTTTTCTTCTGGTCCATAGTTCTACTAAAGTGTTACTAATGATGCTGTGAACTGCTCTTACAACCCATTTGTTTTCAGTGACTGTTTACCTCATGACATATGATCCTAATCCTTACATTTCTAGAAAAATAAATTATTTCAGTGTTACTCTTTGTGGTGGAAACAAGCAAATGAAACCCCTGTAAACCCCCAGTTAAATATATATTTGACTGGATGAGGAAGAATAATTTCATGTGAACATCTCTCCAGAGCACTTAATAGGGTATGTTTGTGTTTCTGAACAATGGAGGATGAGGAAGAAGACATGGCTCCATATCCAGAGAAGCCTTGGAACAGTTTTTATCTGGAGGTGCCTGCTTTCAGCCACGCAGATAGTGGACTGCAGATTTCCCTGCCCATGACATCCCGTTGTGTTTTTGCTGTGAAATGGAGATCCTTTTTTAACTCTGTTACTGGTTGTCCAGAATGGTGTTATTTTATCAGACTTCCAGTGCTCATTTTTCCCTCTCACTTTTTTTTCTTCTGATTGATCTTCTCCTTATTTCCCACTCACTTTTATGCCATCCTTGCTTCTTTCTTATGTGATGTCATTTTTCTTTCCATTGCTGTACCATTATTTGTTACCCTGTTGGCCACTGTTTTATGGCAAAAAACCCAACAAATTTAAAAGAAAAAAAATCAAAATGAGGCTGACCTAGGCAATCAGCACAAGAGAGCAAACAGCACAAGAAAGCAAACAGTATTCAGAGTAGTGCTGCCTGTGTTCCTGGAGACTTACAATGTCTGTTTTACTCCTTGACTGAGGTTTTCTCTCTTCCCAGCTGGGACCAGAGACTGTGCTTCCTTTGTGCTCATGCAATATTTCTCAATATGAAGCCAGGGTTCTCTTTGGGTAGGTTCTGTGAGGTTTCACTGCCTTGTATGCTACTACCCAAGTACTACCCAGATTAAAGAATAGTGGTGGTACAGTTTTCTTTCTACCCCTTGCCCAGCAGTGCACCCATCACTGAAGTGATGATGGAAGTGATGTTTATGCAGAGGGGCATAGTATTTAGCAGAGCTGTCATTTATTACTTCAGTTGTTTATTTCCAGAATTGAGAATTGAAGAGGCATCTTGTTTTTGTTTCAGAAGCATCAGGACAGCTAAGGAATGGCTTAGAAATGGGAGGAAATATTAAGAAAACATTTCAGTCATGCTGATTGCCTAATTTCAAAGTGTTTATTTCAATTACTGGGTTCTCACTTCAATAAATGTTCTTACAAGAGGTCTTAGGACCTTAACAGAATCAACTCCCTTTTCTTTCCTCTTTAAAGGACCTGAGGAGATAGTAAGAAACATCATCTAAACCATAACGTTTTCTTATCATTGTCATCACAAGTAACTTTTAACATAATTTATTTATGAACAGCTCGCTCTCTTTTTCAGTTTGGTATTTAAGTGTCTGAACAATGATGACTAATCTCTTCAATTTTCAGATTCACATATTTCTGTGCATAGGTCTGATGCCCTTGTCTGTGTGCCCACTTGCTTTTAATCCAAACTTGTTTTCTGGAAATGACTAGAGAAGCAGAACAGAAAAGTTAAAACTGCCATGCTAGGAGTGTCATACAATGTAGAAGTGATCAATGCACTTCTGCTAACAAACGGTGAAAACAGTGCTCTGACTGGGGGTCAGTGTTTATTTTGGCTTATGAAACAATTAAGATGAATCTTAACTGCTATAAGCAGGTTTAAGCCAAATGCTAAATGTTGCTAAGCAACGTGTTTCTTTTAGTGTTTGCTTATGGTGGGAGAATACTTGGCAAATATGGGCAAGTTCTCTTTTTTTTCTTTCTCCCACATCTTTGACTTTTACTAAGAGCTATCGCTGTGCTTAAAAAAGAAGCAGGATGTTGCTATGAAGCAGAATGCAATTGGGTGTACAGGTATTAATTTTATGTATGTTAGACAAAGGTTTATATTGTACCTGGTATTTTTACAATATGGGAGGATTTCGTAATTCCATCACTTTCTAAGATCTAAGGCTCAGTCTTCGAGGCAGTATCTACGGCTAGTTTTCTGGAACCATGTTCATCCTGATGTTCTAGCCCCAGCCCATCTGAGAAGAACGGGTAAAGAATAGCCTGGTAAAGGAAGCTGTGGGAGGAGATATATATCTATATTAACATCTTCAAGCGTATAGAGGTTCACTGCTTTTTATGGCTGAGGTGTCGTTGGCTTCCATGTAGCCACTCTCCAGATGTACTGAATTCCCCAAACAGACTTCAGCACTTGAAGGAGGGATTGCTGAAGTTTTTCGTACAGTGTGGAGTGGGAAAGAATGCGTCTCTTCCTACTACCCAGCCAGAGACATTGATAGAGAGAATAATTGCGTCATGGTTATTGGAGTGTTCAAAAATTAATTTGTAAGTGTCTGTGTTGAATCTCTTTCTGTTTGTGGGGGAAAAAAAAAAATAACAGAATAGCAGTGTGGCTTTTTTATAAAAGTCTGCAGTTAAAAAATATTTATTTTGATCTACTTGATATTTTCTGTAGAACAGAATGCCAACAGTATAGCAGTTAATGACGTTAAAATACCACATAGATTAAAACATGTAGTAGTATTTGCTTAAATGTTTTAGAATTTTACTTATCTGAAAATACTTTTTAATATGCTAAGAATTAACAAGGATGCTTAGAAATATTTAAAATTGCTTTTCAGGTTGTTACAATCAACAGAAATTGTAGCACTGGATTATTTCACATGGAAAAGATCTCCCAAGGAGGTGCTTTTCAATAGAACAAAGGAATCATTATCATGTGGGTAACCACTCAGTTATTGTAACTAGTCCTGTTTATTCTACATAATTCTCATCATGAGGACAAATAATCCATCAGCAAGCGAGCTGATTTCTGATCACCTTGTTGAAAGGCTGATGTGGTGTGTAACTATGCCCATTGTATTTTTGCCTAGGATTTCCTGGACATAAAAATGTCTTCACATTCTCTGCAGCACGTGCTCAATGAGTCTCATGCTTCCAAGAAATGCCAGGCCTACTGCACGTGCACTGAGCAGACAGTCTCTGCAAAGTGAGGAAGGACGGTGCCTGTGGGACGTGTTGGGATTAGTGCACGTGAATAGACCACCTGTACTGCTGACCCTTCCTGAAAAGCCAGAGCAACTGTGTACGAGTTGCGCAGTATTTGAAAGCTTGCCAGAGAGATAAATGGTCCTAAAAGCCATCTGTGAAGTGCATGTAGAATGGGGTTGATCCTACCTGGAGGTGCTGGACGTGGTTACGATTTATAGGTAGCCAGGCAGCCTAGCTGAAACACAGAAGTTACCAACTGGCTTTGGATTTATCATAGGTAAAATGGGAGTGCAGATGATACAGTGCTTGTAACTCCCGAGTTCTGCAGTGACACCTGTGAATAAATCCCTTAGTGGTGGGAATATCGACAAATAATATGGGGTAAAAACAAAGCAAGATCAGAAAATGGCTGCTGTCTGCCAGTGGACTTTGGGTAGCTGGTGAGAATGCAGCTGCAGTAGCTTTAGTCAAGTAAAAAGTAGGTCAGGGAATGTGAATCAGGAGAGTAATATGGAGAATTTCAGAAAATGGCCTTCGTAGTATGCAAGCATACATGAGCCATAATTTAGGTAGCCGCCTTCAGAGGTCCCACATTTCTTCCAGAGTAATATAGGTAACAATTCTTGGTGCTTTCTAAAGCTTCTGTGCTTTCGAGGATTAGACTGTTCAGTATTGAACAGAATAATTTTAGGAGGTACTGTAAAGGGAACAGCCTCATATATCTGTAAGTGATTTACCTGCTCTCCTTTCATGTACTGCCACAGATTTGTGGAACTGAAGGGTGCTGGGTATGAAAACTATCCCACCCCATTTTAATTGTGAGTTTGACATCACTGCGTAGCTGCTTTCCTGTGCTGTTTCTGTGGACCTTCTGCATTATAATATGAGAAGAAAACACTTCACAACAGCACTTGTGAATGTAAGCTTATAAAATTGGCTGTGAGAGGCTGAAAAAATTCCTGTGGAAGGAGGAGTGAAAGCCTGTGATGGTTCCTCCTCTTATGGGTTGAGTTCATGTTAAGATTTTTGCATTTCTGTTATCCTAACAACTAATCTCAGCTTCTGCAAAAACAGTGCAATTCAGGACTACATAAAACAACTGTATATTTACCCCATTTTCTAGGCAAATGTTAATGAGTATGTAGAAATTGGAACATAATAATTACTATTTTATTGGCTTAGAAGAATTGTATTACAGTAGAGTGACTATTAGAGTTAGAATGGACTTAAATCTGCAGGCTTGACATTTTGTTAAAATACAGTTTTCTAATGTAACAAACCATTGTGCTGACTAAAAGGGGAGATCATGATTGGAGTTTCCCACTCTGTAATGTTCAGTAAATGCTTATGCACATTTAAGTTCTTTTGTATACTAGTTTTGCATCTCTCACACAGCTAACTACTCATTGTCGCCTCTTTGCAATTTTTAAAAATTGACCAAATTAGACATTTGAAACAGAAGTAGATATATGTCTGTATTTTCTGTTTTAGAAGATTACACATACAGAACAGATTATTTCTATTTGTCTTGAGTACTAGACTTTGTTTGATGGTAACCACTTGGTGCCATGCAATTCATCAAAACAGGTTTATGCTCAAGGCTTTTTACATCTCTGACTATTCTAGACTCTCCTGGATTTTTCCTTGATACTGTATGTAACTGTAAAATGAATTGGAATGCATGCCAAATGAAGATTTTGGTTTTCAACTGTGCTTTCTCCAGTCATGAACATGCTAATCTGAAAAGAACCAATAATCAACAGCACAGTTTTGGACATCTCTTTGGTTTTCATCACCTTGAAATCATTAATGAACTCTGTGTGTTTGACATCTGTGTGCAGAAGTCAATGAGCCAAGCAGTGAGCTTTTGTTCTGGTTTTGACATTAGTAATTAGTAGCAGAACACTGAAATTAGAAGTTAGAAAAGTATGAACATACTTAAATTTTGTGCCAGTAGTAACAGACTCACACAATAACAGTTAGAGGTCTGCCAGTTTTTCTGTGTTAAATAGATCTGACCCAAACTGTACATAATTATCTGTGAAAACAACACATGATTTTATTCAGAATTTTGTGATGGCTACACAAGGAAAAATGATTTATTGAAAATGAAAAATGAAACATGAAAATATGTTTATTGATATTAGATATATATTCTCTGTGAATAGAAACCTGCAAGGTTCTCCAAGAATTTGGATTGCTATCTGAAAGATAAGTAATCACTATCAATGATTACACCTGTTTTTATGAAACAGAATCAGTCATGAGGTTTTCATCTGGAACACTAAATAGTTTTTGAGACATTTGCCCAAAATGTCCATGTAAACTACCCATGCTAAGTAGCTTTCTGTGTACTCTTACCTGAATATCAGGAATCTCAGTACATTATGAATAGCTGGATTCAAAGCATCAGTAAAACAGGACCCAAAAGTTTGTGAAATTTTGGGATAAGAAATTCTTAGAAATTTCACAGGATGGGTGCTTTCATTTTCTCAACCAAAGAATTTAGAGCAGTTTAGCTTTAGATACAGATTAACTTGTAGATGTTTATATAGTGTGAGGATCATTTGCTACTTGTTATATTAGTATTATAAACCCATTGAAATTGCTGTTTATATGTCTTTTCATCACCTGTGTATAAAAGAAATTTGCCTAGTAAAAGGATCTGTAAGAATGAGTAGTATAATTTGGTTTCTGGCTGTTCTCTCGCAGTGATTTCAGATTTTCCTAAATCTGTGAAACTTGAACTTTCTTAATGGGACTTTGGTTAATTACTTCCAACTTCCACTTTGTATGCCTTGAATTCTTGATCTGTAATTTGTGTTTGTCTTTGCAGCATTTTCAAACTTGGAGTGAAGCATGCTGTCTAATTGTAATTTCTGTATATAATACTTTATTCTGTTCATGAGATTTCTTATTTAAAAAACCATATTCTTCTATAAGAAATTGTGAAAAGTGCCCTTAAAGAATAATTTCATTGTCCTCAAGCTGTCAGCACTTTTCTTGCCATTCCTCCCTACATTTTTCACAATAAATGCTGCTGGTGGTATTTACCAACCTCCTTCCATCTTGTTGGGGTGCAGATTTCTTAATGGCCCTTGAAACATGAGGCTGATGACACAGACAGTGTTTGGGTAAGCTGTTGCTCTTTGATAAATGAAAGTCATGTCAGAATGCAGGTTTTGAGTAGTACCTGGATTCTACACCCTCCAGGTATTCTCTAGTAGCTCATTAGATTTGTGAAACAGCTCAGTCTTCAGGAAGTGGCCAAACAATTCTGGTTGTCCCAACCTTTGGAGAACACATCAAAGTATTCTGTGCACCTGTTGGCAGGTTACTGTTCACACTGAATTAACTAGAATTCTGTTTTTGATGCATCAGTTGATCTGGAGAGAACTGCTGTCTCTGAATTATAGTGTAACAAACTACCAAGGCACTACTGTAATGTTTGGGCAACTGAAAGTCTGCTTTGTTTTCATAAACAGCATCACCCTATCTGCACCTAGGAGAAATGTTGGTCATATGTCAGTGTTGGCTGTCATTTATGCTTCAAAACCTTCCACTTCATATTAAGGTGTCTGCGTTCAGGCAGTGTGAAGTAAGCCCTACCATTCAAATAATTTTGTATAAGTATTTATATAGTGGCCAGTAATTCAGTATTTAATCCTTGTTGGTCATGAAAGTAGGCATAAAAATATCCCCATTTCTGGAGTCTGTGAAAGTGAGACAGCTGGGAGTTCTTGACTTACCAGAAATTTTAGAGAGTCCACAAATTGGGATTGGAGCAGGAATTCCTGGCTCTCCCTCGTGTTCTCAGGCAAGTAGATTGCATCTTACTGAGAAGTGTGCGAAAGCTGATAACACTGTAGTCCAACTGATAACTCTCTGGGGAGATGGAAAGCTCTGCCTTGAAGTTCACCAGATGTTTGGAAGTTTACGTTGTATGTGAACTATGAAAAATTGTATCCTTAATACAGGCTTTCTGAGGTGTATGGAATTATGTCATAGGTTGGAATTATGATGTAGGTATTTATACATGGAAAGACTAAGTTTAAAACTTCAGCAGTGTTGTAATTTTCTATTAAATTCATTCTGATTTTCTAAGAAGATCTCATCTAAGTTGGTAAGCATTACTTTGTACTAGTGGGGTTTTTTTATTTCCTTTTTAGATTTGTTTTTCTTAGTTCATGGTTTTCATTACATTTCTCTGACTAGCTTATTAAGGTAAAATCTTCAAGCTTTTTTCTTGTCTTAAAGATATAACTAAAGAACAGAGGAATGGGGTAGGCCTGGTCTTGCTGTAATAGTTTTTATTTTTCTGGAAGTGCTTTTGTTGGAACTTGCTTTTTCTTCCTGCTAACTGATATATTAAACACTTTATAAACTTGAAGGTTAAATCTGGGCACACCAAAAGAACAAAATTGCCATGAACTTCAAAAGGATCAGAAGTTCAGCCTGGAATTTTACAGACCTGATAGAAAAATTATCTCTTTTGCCTTAGCTTAGTAGGGAAATCTAAGTAAGCTTGAAATCTGCAAGAAGGAATTTATGCCTGTCATTAGCATATAGTCCCCCATGTTTTCTGCTTAATGTATACCTTATATCACATCTAATGAAATTTAGAAGATGCCATAATTTTTAAACAATAATACTGAAATGTTACAGAGGTACACAAAGTTATGATAAAATATTAGACCACTTTGTGATTGTATTTCTTTGTGACCAGTTGGTTAATTAATTTTATATGACAGGAGCTAAAGTAAAGAGACTTATCATAAAGTAAACAATTAAAAGTCATTAATAACTTAGATAAATAATGATGTTCATGCAGTGAATTGTTATTAGGCTATGTTTGAAAAAACTTATAAATGAGGATAATTTAGTGCACTAAATTCCAAAGAGGCCAGTCATCTTGTTACCACTATGGCATGGGATAAAATTAATCCCTTTTTAACTGTAGTGTGAATATTCAAATCGCCTGTTTTATGACCTAAATATCTTATTAAATCACAGGAATTGCACAGCCAGAGAGAGGCGAAAAAGAGCCTGCCTGTGTGAGAGCAGGGCAGAGTGTTCATTATTAAACACTGGTTGCTGCTAAAATATGGTTTCCATATGGAGCAGACTACATGTAATTTATATAAACCACATTGGTAATAGTTTTTATCAAGTGGTGCTAAACACGAGCTAAATCCAGCATAACTGTTTATGTAGACTGTGTGTAAGTAAATTGTGGGTATTACTAGGGCTGGTCAGATATTTCAGGAAAATATTTCCTTTGCTGTCCCCATTATATACTAGCACAACTCGCATCTGCAGCAATGCCCGCTTTGAATAAGACGATTTTGGAGGTTAAACAGGAAGTGAAATAAACTAATTTGTAACAAACCATCAATGGCACTCATCTAAAATATAAAATATCTGTTAAACCTCCGCACAGGTATTCAAATATTTTACTCTTCCTTTTGAAAAGGTGGAATAAGATTTTTGGTTAGAAGTAAAGACACGGTGAAAGCTGTTTACTCAGAATTATAATGAGGTGATCGTAAACAAAAACTGGAAGGGCTTTTTTAAGGGCAAGGTATGCTTTTTTAAACATTCTAAATGGCAAGAAGCTAGGAAAGTACAGAAGATGTTTATGTATACTTTTGATTTAGGGGAGAGTTGGACAAAATATGGGAAAATTCTAACTTAAATTAAAAACTTTGCAAGAACTCAGCATGGTATGGTTATGAAGATTCCCTTCTGAGGTGATAAAAACTTTAGTATTAGCCCACGCAATGTTTTGTGTGTTCATTCCTTACTTGGAAGGAAGTATATAGGGTTACTTTGCTGAGCAGGTAAGACTAATTTGAAGATGAAGTCTGTTTAAAAGGCAACAGAAATACTGGTTAGATAACGGTGGATTGAACTGCAAGCTCCCAGTCTCTGATTCTGCCTGTGCCGTCTCTTTATGGACAAATTTTTCAAAACCCATGTTTATTTTTCTTATTATAGATTGTAATCCTTAAAAAGTTAGGTAAAAAATTCTGTTATTGGTGCAATTTTAAAATTAAGAAAAAAGCAAAACCATAACAAAATGATTTCTAGGAAAATTCAACCAGAAAAGACACTGAGCGAGCTGCTGAAAAGTATCCCAGCTTTTAGGACAGACTTGGACCACGTAACCTCCAGAGCTTCCTTCCAATCTAAATTAGTCTATGATTCTAAAAAACCCCAAACAACCCAACCAAAAAAACCACAAAAAAACCCAACCAAAAAAAACCACCTCCCAAAACTAATGGTGTATATATGTTACCTGATTGTGTTCTTGGGCAAAAGCACACATTTCTTCCTGAAAACCTGTAGAGTTGCACATATATAGTTAGGAAAAAAAAATCTTTGAGTTTTTTTTTCATATACCTGTGAAGGAACAATCATAGCATATACATATNTGAAAACCTGTAGAGTTGCAAATATATAGTTAGGAAAAAAAAAATCTTTGAGTTTTTTTTTCATATACCTGTGAAGGAACAATCATAGCATATACATATAAACATTTGAAAAAAAAAAAAAAATCCGAATTGTAGATTCACAGCATTCTATGGCTGCTGTTTACATGCCTCATTTTGAGCTGCCCGTTCTGTTGCCCTACTAACATGTCCAGAGCACTGTATGTCTGGGTCATGTTGAAGAAGAGATAGCATCCTCTACTGCCTTGGATGCTTACTCTTCTGGAAGAGAAGGATAATTATTTCCAAAGAAACTCAAGGTAAACCTGAAGGTAGATTGGTTGGTGATTTCAATATGAATCTGCCCCTCAGAGAAGCAATGAATAGTACTGTTGTTTTCAAATTTATGATGATTATAGTTATTTTTCGTAGAAGGAATAATATGATTTTCTAATATTAAATATTGTCTAAGTACCAAAGACAGCTATCACATTCTTATAGTCGCTGCTGTTGGTTATGCTCTGGCTTAGTCAAACTGGTAAATTGTAGCATAAATTTATTCCTTCCTTTTAGATTATAAAAAGTGCATTAATGATCTGCAATTTATATAAATCATGCAATTGCTAGGAAAAAAAACCCCTGTAATTTTCACTTCAAACAGTCCAACCATCTCTGGAAATCACGGGATTAATTTTGCAAGTGGCCAAGTCAAATGATATTGTATTTGAATCATGGTTGATTGGATTAATGATTCAAAACTTTTTGTCAAGAAAAAATACCGATTCTTCAGTTTAATTCTTCTCAGAAGTTCCTCTCCTGTAATTTTTTTTTAAGCATCTGAATGTAAAAAAGTGAATTGATAAGCAACCATTAATTGAAGTAGGAGAAACTGAGATTCAGTTTTTTGTTCAGGAAGGTGTGCATGAATACATTTTGCTCTTCTCAGGAAATTATAGTGAGGTGAGCTGACATAAAGAGTACTGCACATGTAACTGTAGTTTTTGGAATAATTTTATATTGATTTTAATTTCCATAAAATATAAATGTCAGAAAAAATGGAAGTCAAAATATTAACTGAAAAGGTGAATCATATGTTTAGTCAGTTCTTATTGTAGTAAACTGCAGTAGGGATTTAGAATCAGCTGTATAATTGTACATGAAATTATAAAACACAATGCAAAAGTTATTTCTCCTGTGTTGATGCTGGATATCTCTAATCATCCTCTCCCAGCTCTTTCTTTGCTGCTTGGCTGATTTTGTTTTCTTTTGAATTTTGAAAAATGGATGAGTGTCATTTTTGTGCTCACATAAAAATGAGCTTGCATTAGAATGTAATGTAAATAGTAGAGCTAATTCAGTGATAGCAGCTTATTATTGTTATGACTATTCTTCTTTGGACTCTCCAAAGACCTACTGAAGGCCTTTTCCACTTTAAGAGGAAATATATTTTATTCGTTTTTAATTTGAGGTAAACCAGTAAATCATTAAAACAAAACCACCTTCTGCCCTAGAGTTAAAAAAAGGTGATTTTTAAGTGTGTAAAGAGCTCGAGTTTGTAATTTCCTTTTAGCTTATGTTTACTAAAAGGATGCACAATTGACTGCTGCTGTTGCAGGGCTGATGTTAGGCTAATACACAAGATACCTTAAAGAATTTGTCTATTCTTTCATAACCTGCTATACCTATCCCACACGAAAACACCCCTTAGTATCCCAGTCCATCCAGTGCAGCTCTTAGAAGGGCATAAGTCTGAGCTGTCTTCAGTCTGTCTTATCAAGAAGGAGAGGATGGAGATGAATTTCAGCATCCTTTGATCACTCTTCCCCATTCCACTGCTGGTGAGAGCTTCAGTTGTAAAGTAAGAACAGCATCAGGATTATATTTGGTGTAGGAAACTTTACTACAAATAGATTCACAAGCTGATAGACGTGTATCAGAAAGGGATGAATACAAATACCATGAAGGGGATTTGTTCACCCTCTGAAAATGGAGTAAGTTCATGCTTATGTGGCTCATCTAGGAATGAACAGTCTGAATAGTTCTTAAAATCATGAAGCTGTTTGGTATGTCACAGCTGACTTGAATAGTTTTTCATCACTTCTAAGTAGTGTGAGTTGAAATTCTTTTTAGTTGTTTACCTCCCTGATTACTGAAATAAGTCTGTATAATTTGCCTTGCAGTGCATGCATTACTCTTAGTATGTCAGCATGACATCACAGGTGCATTGCGTAGAGAGAGATCACAGTCTGTGTATTTGTGTGTTAAACTATACTTAAAATAGTTTTCCTACAAAGTATGTGTATACAAAATATATAATGTCATGCTGCATTGAAGTGTTGTTTGCTCTTGATAGGGAGTCTCTGAATAGCTCACTTAACGGCTTTACTGCTCGAGGGAAACGCGACCATCCCCAGTGTGAAACAAAAGCCAAAAGCTGGTAAACGTGTTCGCAGTGCTTGTGCGCACATGTAGGCTCTATATAAAAACCAGTCACCACAGGTAGACAGACTGCTGTGGGTTTTGGCCTTTCTTACGTGCTGCCCAATATATATTAAAGTGGAGATGTCTCTGTCTGCTGGAAAATCCTGAGATAGATGTGCGATGTACTGATTGCAGTATTTTCAAAAATCCATCATGAGACAATTACTTAATCTAATTTTTTTTTTTTTAATTCTGAAAAATTTGTTGCTAATGTGACATCTATTCCCGTAAAAAATTTCATTCTTTGCTCTATGGATACTCTCTAAAATGCACAGCTATGTGAGCTGCAAGATAAGGAAATACCAGTCCTTGACAAAGCACTTGAAATTTTAAAGAACGTTAGGATTTATATCTTGCATTTCTGCAGAGATGGAAACATGAATTGGGTTTTTGTTGAAAGTGATAGGGGAGAAGCAGGCTTCTCGATGTGATGTTCAGTACTTGCTTTTAATCCTGAATGAGCTGGGAACACCAGACTTGAATGTCACAGCACTTCTACTTCTTATGTAAAGGAAAGCTACTCTAAGCCAATTGTGGTTTTTTTTGGGTTTTTTTTGGTTTTTTTTGGTTTTTTTTTAACATTGGTCAGCTTTTTTTCTGCAACCTCTCTCAGTCAGGTACAGTAGGTTTATGTTAATTTTCTTACCTGGGCTTTGGCATAGAAGAATCAAAAAATTTTCCCCTTCAAAACTTGTAAAAATCTCTGAAACACTACTGGAAAGTATTCAGCAAAGTATGTGGCGTTTATAGCACTTAAGGCAGTGTGGTGGGGTATAGCTGTTACTGGTTTTCCTGTTGGGGTGATGTATGCAATTAGAGATCAATGAAGTAATTTGTGAGTTTCGTGACCTTCCCAGATTTAGTCTGATGAAATCTCAAGCAGCATTCTTCCCCATATCCCTCTGCATTTGTGCAGAGAATTCTGTGCTTTTAAATACAAATACAAATGTATGGACATCGTGTATTTTAAGTATACACGCGTCTTTTTCTTTGCTTTAAGCTGTCGTACAAGCAGAGCAGATGCTTGTAGACGGGTAGATGCATACTCTGTCTCTTTAAATTTCCTGACTCGGGCTGGTTTGACAAAGACCTCCTTATCATTTTCTTGAAACGCAGTTTCCTGAATCAGCGGATTTTTTCCCCCCCTTGAAACTTCTGAAACTCTGAACTCTGTCAAAACAACATGGCTGGCAAGTTTTAGGGACAGAGCAGAGACATAGACAGAGACAAAGAAGCCCCTGAGAAGGCAGACGGACTTAAATTGCTTGTGGTTTTTCAGTACAGCTGGTTTCAGATGTGTCGGCCTTGTTCTGCACTGGTTCCACTGCCAAAGCAAGACTGTCACAGCTGGTAGTACTTACTGCACTTGCGGGAAAGTATGTGATTCATTAGTTGGAACCGTATGTTTTTCACCAGTTCTGGTCGTGTTTTTGTTAGGATGTGGTAAAAGCATAAGCAGGGGGTGAAGGGACAATGGAAATATGTGACTTGTTAAAGATTGGCCCCAACCAGTTATTAGCTAAATTGTATGCTGTAATAAAAAAATAAAAAATAAAATAAAAAAAAAAAACACCCCAAACAACAAAAAACTGTTGCTCATATGACAAATGATTTAATTTTTTAGTTAAGGTCATTTAGTCATATGTAGTAAAGAGAAAAAAGAATTGTCACCATCAAGTTCTTTTTCCCATCTTTTCTGTGGAGTACCACGAACTTTTTAAATGAAAACTGTAGTACAAGATGAAGTCATGTTAGCAAAAAACATTCATTTAGTAAAAAACCCAGCCAAACGGGCTAAGAGTTTTTTTTTTTTTTTTGAAAAGAGGTATCTGCTTCTACTGATAAAATACAACTGTGGCATAAAAACTTGTGGCAAGTGCTTGGTGTATTGAAATATTTGGTGAAAGGAGAGCTGTTAGTGGGTGTTGCTGTGCCCACAAATGATAAAACAGGCCAGAATTGTAGGTGAGATGTAGTAAGTGCTTTTATTTACTTTTTTTTTCCCCTGAGGTAGCATCTTCCACTATTTTTGAGTGCTGGAGAGGGTTTTTGTACTGATGTTTATTTTATAGCTGTTTGAAGCTAAACATAACTGATGAAAGGAAAAAAAAAAAAAAGATGGTTGTGGGAAACATAGTTCATTTGAACCAAATATTATTATATAATCAAGCTGTTAATACAGTTCCCACCCCCACCTTCATAGCACCGATTACATGAAGACTTCAATACCATGTGTTTTAGAAACTGCTTTCACACTTTCCCACTCCCCCCCATTCCATTTTCCCTCCCAGCCTCTTTATACGCACACACAACCACTGGACTTTACAGAACTAGAACCAGGTCTGTCTCTGATAATTAGCTCAGCTGGCTGCAGCGTAAATAAAGAAATGCACTTAGGGGCTGTAGTCTGTGACATGGTTTAACAGAGCATAAAAAGGTGCATCTGTTAACATGCCTGAATTCAGTCACCTTACTGTCACCCACAGAAAGATACCACCTCTGAAATGTGCCAATGCTATTTTGCAAACGAGAGGCCAGTGTTGTATTAAATTAACCAGACTATGAACGTGCAAAGTGCTGCCTCTTAAAAATCGTGCTGTCTCGGCTTACAGTGGTGTTGCAATGAGTCCCTCCAGTATCTATTAGGATGACCTGTGGCACTGAATACTTCAACACTCTTCTGGCTAGTATTGTTGACCTTTGTCAGCTTGATAAAAAAGCAGAGCCTAGAAATGTGCTTGTCATTTTTAGTGAACCAGGAGGCTGGAAAGCACGGGGAAGGGGAGGGGGCTGCAGGGAAGCACAGAGACGCCAGCAGCCTGGTTTTGCTTAAATTAGGATGCTGAACCTAGGACAAAATTGCAGTCTGCATCCCTTCTCCTCCCCAGCAGCCCAATGTCTCTCACCCCTTTCTTCCCCTGACTGTTGCTACTTGATTTGAGGTCTGAAATAATGAGGAATGTCTGCGTGATCAAAGTTACTGTCTGCCTCCTGATCTCAAAAGAAGCCCTGCTATATGTATTTGGTAGGCGACAAACAGCTTGTTGTCATGTATTTGAAGGTAATACAATCACACTTTTTTAATGTTCTTTGAACATTTATTTGCTTTATAGTTAAGTAATCCTAATGAAAAAAATTAAAACCTTTTAGGTTTTGCTTTTATTTAGCTGTATAAAGGTTTTTAAATTATTTGCAGGAAAAATATAACTTCAGCAGGGGATACAGCCAAGCATAGGTCACTGAATTGATAAGGTATTAATTTCACAGATGTGTAATTCCTTTGAAAATGTTGATTATGATCTAGTTAGCTTTGTCCAGATACTTTACAAGATAACAGGGTATCTGTTTTCAGTATACATATTTGTGCTATACAAATTATTATTTCTACAGCATGATTATTTTATTAATTTATCTATTAGTATGTATTTTTTGTATATATATATTAAAAAGCATTCTTCAATCCAACTGAGTGTCTTATCCATTAGAAAGTGATGTAATGCCAGTGGGAGCTAGTCCCACACAGCTTGAACCAAAATTTATTCCACTTGGCAGTAACAAAACGTGGATGACCAGGAGGGGTGATACATTCTCTACTGTATTTTGAAGTTGTTACACTGGAAATATCCCACCCAGTTGTGCTTGGCCCTTTCGTCCTGACATTGGGCCACACCTGCATTCCTGATGTCCAGACCCATCTTTGTTTTTGCCAACTGTCTTTACCCAGGAATATCTCCAGGGAAAAAAACTAAATATCTGAAAGAAAAACCCAGAAAACCCACACATTAGCATTTACCTTATTGCTTGGAGAGAGAGACTGGGGAGGGAATGAAGTTGCTATCAAGAGAGATGATAGTGCCTCAAAATCCCTTTATCTGAGTGCAGTGAAGTTATAATAAGCCAGCTGTGAAACAGAAGAAAAAAAATCGCTGAGTTCTCTTCAGTTCTCTTGATTTTTTTCCCCCAGTTATGACTTTTCCCTCCCTTTTTTTTTCTCTTTTTTCTCCCCCCTTTTTAGTCTTAAGGGAATTTTGAGAGAAGCAAACCTAAAGAAAGAAAAAAAAAAAAAAAAAGCTGAGGTTTATGTAAGAAGAAATTAAGGTTAATGATCATTGGATCATTTTCCTAGTCCGTGGGTGTGGATGGAGGAGTAATCAGTGCAGGTGGCCTTGCCAGTTGGGAGTTTTTCTTTGTCATCAAGAAAATAAGGAGAGTGCAGGGATTGAATTACCGCAACTATTTCAGGGCTAACTGTATTTTGTTTCCCCATTGGCTCAGATTTAAGGACAGAAAGCTGACATTAATTTTATCCAAAAGAAAAGCACAGTTAATGCTCTATATATTCTGAGATAATTTGAGTGGATATGTAAGAATCAACTTGTTCAATTGCATGTCTAGTGTAGTCTTACAAATAATTTTGCGTATAACACACTGAAAAGCAAAGTATTTTTCTTAATTTGCTCAGACAATTTGTCTCCATACCCAATTACCACTCACTTTATTGAATTTTTAAGAGGTGCTTCTTAAAATATGTGCTCCAACTGCTTCTCTTGGCTACCCAGGTGCCTGTTATTACATGTCAAGGTGCTCCCTTCTAACTTTTAGAGGATATAGAGGATTGAAGGAATTCTGTTCAGTTTGAAAAGGAAGTGATAGAATTGGCTAAAGAAGTGTGTTCTGGCCCTGAAACAATATCTAGTGGGCATTCTCATCTTGGCCATGGAAGAGCAGTTCTTTAAATAAACAAAAAATTATTGAGAAAGAATGAAATGACAAATAATTCAGGCAAACAATCCCTTGATAAATCCCACTTAGAAGTCATCAGTGATGTTCTGTGCGTCGTGTTGCTGGAACAGGTAATGGTCAAGAGATTTCAATTTAGAATACAGAAAAATGTGAAATAAAAGTCAAGGGGAGTCTGCAAAAGGTACTGAGTAGGAGGGAAAACAGTAGTCAGAGTATTTTGATACATCCGTATGTGTTTATAACACATGCAGTTGCCCATCCGTGCTCTATCAGGTTTGACTAGAAGGGGAAGGTAACTACCAAATAGGTTGTCTGGGTTTCAGAACATGATTAGCCATCAGTAGCAACTGTTATTTCAGCACAAAATCTGTGTGGATGTTAAAATATAAGTAATGTAGTTCTAGTTAAAAAAAAAGACTTAAAACTACTATGTGTTTTCATTGTTTTGGGAGTTTTGGTTTTTTTCTTAATACAGCTCATAGCAATCCTCCACTCACACCCTTACAGGAACAACAGTGTCACAAATTTAGTCGCTATTATTCACAATAAATTACAGCATGAGGAGGTTTAGCTGCAGGAATAGGGGTCCAGATTTTGGTTCCCTTGGTCCTCTGAGGTAAGAGTCAACATTGTAGCTGAATATTCATGAGACATTCATTAATATGAATAGTTGGTCTGCTGCTGCACCTTACCATGGTTTATTAATAACTTATGGACAGACCACTCCCAAGCATACAGAGGGCAAGAATACTTTAATGATTGCAGCATCCTCTCAGTAAAAAAGAAAGAATGAGATGTTTTGTTTCAGCAGCACCATTTGAAAAGCTGTAGTTAAGGTGTCTGTAGTATACTGTGCTTCAGGTTGTATCAGTAACACCGGAACCATAAATCCCAATTTTTTTCAGTGTTTTAAAGTTGTATATAAAATTTTGTTCCAGGTTGAAAGATGACATAAAGAAATATCTGCCTTTAAGGAACTATTTTTTGGCTAAATCTTTAGCATACCCTTTTATCTTCTTTGCATTTTAAGTCAATGAATAGAGGGGAAATAAAATGAATGTGACCATTTCAAGTCTTTCTTCCTCTTTACTGATGGAACTCAAATGAAATTGAATTAAAACCAAAAATGTTGGCATATAGTCCATAGCAAGGCCTAGTGTTTCTGGCATTGAAAAATAATATTTGTTACTCATGCAAAAAGAAGTTTTTAAAAACTCACCTTTCATTACATCACCCTGCTGTTGATAGATGATTATAGTTATGATCCGTAGATAATCTCACTAAAGAAGAAGAATAATATGGCAAAGATGGTGAATTTAGAATTTTTTAAAAAGAAAAAATTCTGCTCTTGAAAGCGTTTAACCTTGGGCATATAATTTCTTAACAGTTATTGAGATGCTTAGAGCATACTACTCAGTAAGATTATGTAGTCATATTTTGTAAGTAGTATCTACAGTAAAAGCATACCATGCTTTATTTCATCATTTACTAATCAGTTATGAGCTTAATAGTTTCTCAAGTACAAGTGCATGCTGTGATACTTCATTGTTATCCATAATAATGCAACTTCTGTCATTTCAGAGAAGTAGCCAATTTTACTTTCCATGTTACACTTTTACTCTAGGTAAGTTTGTAAGCTGCTGAGGCTGTGTTGTGAACCCTCCATTAAACAGAGAGTTGACAATGTACACTGTTGTTATATTTTTAATGCACATAGTTACATTCCATGGCTTGTACTGAGACTACTCAGTCTTTCTCCCTTTCTCCCCTTCTCCTTCTCCTTCTCCTTCTCCTTCTCCTTCTCCTTCTCCTTCTCCTTCTCCTGCTCCTGCTCCTGCTCCTTCTCCTCCTCCTCCTTCTCCTCCTCCTCCTCCTCCTTCTCCTCCTCCTCCCTCTCTTCTCCTTCTCCTTCCCCTTCTCCTTCTCCTTCCCCTGCTCCTGCTCCTTCTCCTTCTCTTCTCCTCCCTCCTTTTTCTTTCCGTGTAAGTGTCTTTTAAAGTTTTAATCCTGAATGACCACTAATGTAAATAAAAACTGAATCATGAAGTGGAACTGAAGAAATTTTATCCATTAATCACTATCCAACAAGAGTGGGGAAAAATACTCAAGAATTATTAGAAAGGTAATATTGTTTGTGTTTTCTCCCCCTAAATTTTGGCCTTGATAAAGTTAAAAGAGGAGCATTGGTATTTGGTGGAAGAAGCTGCATGTTTTTTCATAAGCTTTTAAAATTTTTTTTAGTATCTAGCATGCTACCTTCCAATGAAGTCTCTTCTGGGGCTGTAATGTTTCTTTTGTGATTAAAAGCACTGAAGTATTCTGGATCAGGGGATTACTAGTTAGATACGGATTCTTGCTGCTTTAGGTCACCGGTTTGAATTCAGTCCAGGCCATCATCAGACTGCTGTTAACATCTGAGGGCATCATGGCATTCTTAAACCAGTTCCAAGTAGGCACGTTTTCTCTCTTCTTCCATTCTCTAGTCTTTCTCTCCTGGGTTGAATTCCCTGTATTGGGCAATCATCCTGCCAAGTTTAAGTGAGTTCTGTCACCCATACTTGGATCCAGTTTTCCCTCACCTACGAACAGTTCATCCACAGTCATTTATTTTATATTACTTACTTGGGTGTGACATTACGATCATCACTGTCATTGATGTGCCCTTTTAAGGTTTGAAGACAGTGTGAAGTAGGCAGATACTTGCCTCAGGAAACTGAAAAGGAAACAAACAAAAAAATGCCCTAAAATAAACAGTTCTCCTCTTCCCTCCCCCCCACCCGCCCCTGAAACACAGCTGTGTTGTGTAGGGTTTTATGGATTAAATGCTTGGCAGAGGTGCTGGAGTTGATAGGATTTCTGTTTACAGTAAGACAGCCTCATCCATGGAACTCACTTAATTTCATTTGGCTGCCAGACTCTGGGCTGGCTACCCTTCTGATCATTCTTATCTCTCAGGAAAGATGAGAGGGTAAAGTTAAAATTAATATCTCAAGGGAAGAGGCAATGGGGTAAAGTTAAAATTAACAGGTTTTTTTGTATAGGGCATGGGAATATTTCTGTTTGGACACTTTTACAATCATGGGAAGTCATAGATAATTTTTCTGTATCTTTGTGGAAGAAATAAGCACAAAGACTTCTAGATGATGTTTGTGTAGGGCCACCCACTGCAGCGTTTTTATGGATATGACCATTATTATATTATGTGCCTGTATCTCTGTATTTGGGTACAGAAAAGAAATAAAAATAAATAAATACATTGGCTAAGTTGTCAGTAATCACAACAGGAGGCTGAAGGATGAAATGAGCCATGGAGGCTAAGCTACTTTTTCAGCCGTGAAATTGACCTTCTTAGGTCAGGGTTATGACATGCTGGAAGACCAAGCAGTGTGTAGAAGCTGTACTGCTGCTACCTGTGGCGGTAGAAAAAAGGGGACTTGTAGTTCTGTGGTTACCTGTTCACCTCTTCTACAACCATTACATTTGCCCTTTACAGTCAGACTTTTTTTAATTTTAATGTTATTCTGAGCATTTAAGATATCAGCAGATTATTACTGGAAATGTTTTGTAAAGGGCTAGAAAATAACAGGGAAATAGCCCAGTTTGGCAACAGAAAGGCAGGGTGATGTAATTGTCCATTCCTCTCTAGCATTTATATGCTAGATTTTATAACTGCTGGGTATACTTCCCCCACATACCAAAAAAAAAAAAAAAAAAAAAAGGAAAAAAAAAAAAAAAAAAAAAAAAAAAAGGAAAAGAAAAAAAAAAGTTTAAAAAGTTACACCCTTTAGCATTAAAATAAATAAATAAATTAGAGCAGGATGTAATTGTACTCTTAGATCTGCATAGCAGAATTCAGGTCCATTACTCTGCTCTGCCTATGTGTATGTTAACATTGATGCCTAGGCAGGAAGATGGGGTGATGGGGAGTGAGAGACAAGTCTGTGTCTTGCAGGTTTAAGAAGAGTGCATTTCCTTACATCCTGCTGCTGAGTTCAGAGCTCATTCACATCACTTATAAGCAAAGGTGAAATGTCATATGGGATAGATATAGCTCTGAGGTTCCTGAAGTCTGACCATAATTTGAGTCTTAGATATCTACTTATTTTCTGGTACATATTTTGAAGCATCTTGGCTGAGTATATATTGTGTACATAATATTTTTTTATTAGAGTGCAAGAAGACAGAGGCTGTCCATTATATGTTTATCATACAAGATTTGCACCTGATTGTCATAAATGCTTATAAAAACCCAATATTTTTCCAAGCCTTTCCACTATTGAGAACTGGAAGGAGTCACACATTTTTCTGTAAAATTTGCTTCTTCGGGTGCCTAAGTGTTGCACAAATATTTTGTTACATACACTCCATTTCCTAGCACGTAGTCAGACTCTCAGAGGTCAGAAGTGGGAGAGTAGCAGTTTTACTTTAAATAACTAGCTTTAAAATTGCACTTGCATCATTGCAGAAAAGTACATATCTAAATAGATACACAATTGAGTAACTGCACATTTAACAGTAATTTGCATAGGTAATGGGCTTTTTTTGTAGGCAAACACAGTAAGAGAAAAAAGATGAAGAGGCTCATGTCTGGTGCCCATCTTTAAAAATTGCTGCCAGAAATGTCTCAGTTTGCTTAGTGAGTAAGATTTAGCAGGATTTGTTTGGAATACTTGAGAGACTGTAAACATACTACAAAACCATGTTAACACAAGATTATCTTATTAGACAAACCTCTTCAATTGCTTTGGAATGTTTCGTTTACTAATACAAGCCAAAGTCTCAGTTTATTTATTTTTTTTTTTTTAAATCTTTTTTTTTTCTTCCTCCTGATATTGTTTTAATGAAAGAGTGATTAAGGGGAAAACTTTTTTTCCTTAAGAAGAGGGATCTTGTCCTATTCCCTAACCACAGACATTTTACAGACAATACTTTGGGAGTAGATAATATTGCTCTCATGCTTTCTTTCTGAGGGTAAAGGCAATTGTGCATGGAGTTGGCCAGCCCGTGGCTGTCCACCATCTGTGTAAGGAATTCACAATCCCAGACAAAAGAAATTGGCAAAGTCTTCTTTCTGTCTGTTCTCCAGAGCCTTGAGATAGCCATAAAACACCTGGACAAAATCAGCAGGTGATGGCAAGGGAAAGAGAATGATCAGTCACAGGCATTGTTGAATCCTTTGAACATTACTTATAGCTTGGACACTGCTGTCACCAGACACAGTTTGATCTTTGGTGAGCTTTCTGGAAGTGCTTTTTTTCCCTGGCTTTATGACAACAGGGGGAACCAGATAATGCTGTGGAGGCAAAGCAGAATTTCCCCATGTTGTAATTTTTATCTCACCTTGTAACTTCAGATTTTGTTACCTTTATTTGCACTTAAATAATCTTGCAGGAACAAAGGCAGCTTTTTATGTGCAGAAAAAACATGTCATATCTTTTTACCCTTGTCCCCACCCTAACAAGCAGTGTTTATCTGTGACCCGAAATTAAAATTTTAAAATGTCTTAAAAATTGAAGTACATCACTGTCGTCCTTTTCCCTTTCATGTTGATTTACACAAAACTTGAAATAATGACTATTTTAAAACTAAGGAATGCCATTTTCTTTCATGTTTTTCTGTTATCATATTTGTAACAAAGCTTACTTTCTTGCTTATTTATGATTTCTTAGAACTTGCTGTCGATCATTAATTATGACCTTTATGTAATTGACTGGAAGCACAGTACAAAGTTTGTGAAAAATCTATGCTTTCATTCACTTCGTGTTTTCTTGTATTCTTTCTACACCATTTATTTGTTTTTTAACCTGCACGAATGTTAGCATAATAAAATTAATCTCGAATTTAAAAAGACAATGAAGAAGTGCAGTGACAGATTAATATCTATAGAAGAGCATCCATACATGAAACAGAAATACAGCCACAAGAACATTCCACCTTTGGCAGGAAAGGAAGAAGCTTCCTACCCATTAACCTGTTGGAGTCAAAATTTCAGTGCATGGCTACTTAGCATTGAGACTGACAGTCTTGCCAGTGTCAAGGGGTTAAGTTTGTAGCTGTCGTTTTGTTGCATTCCCCAAGTGAAGCCTAAACCATATCAAAAAACTGCTGGATCACTTCACACTCTTCAGCTGTCCCCTGAATCCTTCTCCCTCCCGGTGTTTTCTCTGTCTTCTCCCCTCCCTATGCTCCTGCGAATACAACCTTTCTTCACAGAGCTGGTGTCAAGCTTCAGTGAATATAGCTCTGTCTTGCTAAGTGTATTAATGCTGCACTCTGCTTCAGACACGAACCTCATTGCTCACCATAACGCCTCTGTGTGGGTTTGTGTGTGCATGTGTGCATGCATGAGTTGAGGTTGTTTGTTAAGGAAGAGACTGAATGCTGCAATTGTTTGACTGTTTCTGTAGCGCATATTACATCTTTTAATCAGCTTGTATGAACCTTAGGGAAATAAGGGCTGAGATTTAAGGTTAAAAAAAGTTAATTGGAGAGGATTCTGTTATTTAACTGCAAGATAATTTGTGAGTAACTAAAACTAAGAAAACTTTGTATTCCTTCTGCTTTCTCAATGTGGAAAGTGTATGTAGCATCTATAGAATGAGTTACCAAAAGTGTTAATATCTTTTAACAGCAGTAATAATAATCCTTTCACTTTAGTTAATCATGTGCTAATCTCTTGGTAAGTCGAAAGTATTAGACCATTTTAAATTCATTGTGTCAGCTCAGCCGAAGTAACTGGCACAATGGTGTAAACATTTGGAAGAAAAGTCCTTTGAACTAAAATAACGATGTCATAAAGTAAAGAATTTTGCTATTTCTACACGGGAATTCTAAGGATATCATTAGTTTTAGGTGCTGGACGAAAGGATTTCAGTTTATACTGAAACAAAATACTGCTGCTGTATACTTAATGTGTACTGTTTCTGAATTGGACTTCACTGTTTACTACTTCTCACTAAGCAACTAAGCACAGTTCATTATCTGAAAGATTTCTCTACTTGTAATGTTTTCTTCTTGTAAATGTATTACTGATGTTTGCATGAAGCTACTCGTTCCTTTCCATTTGTAACTAATGAAGGAATTTAGCATACTTTATTTTCTTTTAAAATTTGTCTTAGCCTAAAGTCACTACCTAAGCTTTTATCATAGAATCTTAGAATTTTAAGAGTTGGAAGAGACCTTAAAAATCAGTGAGACTCAATCTCCCTGCAGTGGGCCGGGACACTTCCCACTAGACCAGGTTACTCAAGGCCTTACCCAACCTGGCTTTGAACGCTGCCAGGGCTGGGGCATCTGCAATCTCCCTGTATCCAGTATCATGTTCCAGTTCACCACCCTTATGACAAAGAATTTTTTCATGATATCTAGCCTAGATTTCCTCTCTTTCAATTTGCACCCATTCCCCCTTTTCCTATCACAACAATTCCTGATGGGTCCCTCTCCGGCCTCCCTGTAGGTCCCCACTGGATACTGGAAGGTTGCTGTGAGGTCCCCACACAACCTTCTGTTCTTCAGGCTGAACTTGCTCGGCCTGACTTCATAGGGGAGGTGCTGCAGTACCCTTATCAATGTTGTGGCTCTCCTCTGGACTTGCTCCAACCATTCCATATCCTTATTTTGTTTGGGGCCACAGAGCTGGATGGAGCACTATATGTAGGATCTCACCAGAGAGGAGGAGAGGAGGAGAATCACCTTCTTCAACCTGCTGGCTGCGCTGCTTTGGATGCAGCCCAGGATTCCATCCTTTGGCTCAAGCTTACCTCCTTACAGATTAATGTTTTTGAGCTTTTTTTGTCCCATCTGCCACTCTTCTTTACAGTATTCTTCAAATCATTCCCTGAAAGGCTAAATCAGATATTCACAACCTTCATAGTTAGGCTATTCAGTTTAGACTCAATATAAATAGTGATAAAAGTTAATAAGAAGAATAATTCTTGCTCTCACTTAGTCTGACATTAAAAATGGGGATATATTCTGTTTTACATGGTTTTGTCTTTTGTAAAATATTTCAATGATCACCCATGTAGCAGTGAAAATTTCCTTTTTGTTAGCTATCAGAATAGTATATACACAGGCTCATTTCTACCTGTCTAGTATATTTTGAGTTAAAACGCACATTGTGAGAAGAGAGATTGTGTTTCATATTGAAATTGTGAATATATTATCAGGATACTGTAAATCTCAATAGGCTTGTTACTGTGAAGTTATTTCTATGTTTGAAAAATTGCTTTTATATTACAAAATTGAAAATTCAATTTTTTATTTTTAATTGCAGATTTGAAAACGTAATTTAATTTTTTTTTAATGTCTACCTAAATTTCTTAGTTTTACATTGAAATCATTCATATCAAGTGCACAAATGAAGTTAGTGTATGACTGTGAAGATGTAGTCCTGTTAAATTTGATTCGTGATCTTTGAATTTCTATTTTATGGGGTTTTTTTTTGTCCTGACTATGTCTGAAGGGGCCACAGGCTAAAGCTGACCTTAAGGAAAGAATGGAGAACCATCTTACTGCTACTTGACCTTGCAGACCTGTATTCTCTGGTTATACTGCAACAGATAGTATGTTTTACCCACTGCATAGATTAGTTTTGATTACTGAGAGCAAATAGAACCCACAGCTTGGACACTGTGCTTTATGTCTATCAGGTCTGAAGCGCTGTAGGAATGAAGTCACTTTTATTATTCTCATTTCTAGATGGGAAAATTGAGGGAAGGAAGGTATATGACTTCCCCAATGTAATAATGGTGCACCGTGTCAGGCATTATCCTTTCTGAAGCCTACAGTAAAATAAAAAAAAAAAAAAAAAAAACATCTTTCAGGTTTCTCTGTTTGCTGATCAGAGGTAATACTCAGATCTGGAGCTTGTCGGTGCAGTGACAAATGCAGAAGATCATCTGAATCCATTTTGCTAAGTGGTTTAGTTAAACCATGATAATACTGTGTGTGAATGTTTTTATTCAGAAAGAGAGCAGCCTGAAGTATTTTTCTGTTTCCTTTCATGTCTAAAGTTGCATTCTCCCATCCCTCAGCATTGTTCATTCATTTGGCCAAAAGAGACTGTTGATGGATCCTGATCACTCCTGCCTCAGTGTGCATACCTCAACTCTCTCAGTTGTGTGCGAGCTTGACAGGCAGAGATGCCCTGTCAGCTTAGGCACGTTATGTTGCTCAAATTATCCATGTATTTTTAAAAGCAGCATTTATTTAAGAGGTATGGAATTATGTATTTATACAAGAATGTGAGTTTAAACCAGTGGTTATCTGAGAAAGAAACAGAGAATCCCGTAAGCTAGGTATTTGTGTGACTTGTGCAAAGGTGGCCTGGATCGTAAACCTTTGTGCATGTGAAGTAATGGAAAATTATTAGTGACAGAATTACTCATTGCAATGTTTACCAGGAGGTGAATGTTTGTAGTATGAGGGCTTCAGTTCGTAAAACATTAAATAAATGTACTCCGATATGTAAATATTTTTCAGTAGTTGTTATTCCCAGTTGATTCATGCTGCTGTTCAAGTGTCCTGTAAACAGCTCTGAATGGAGTGACGGTCAGTATAGGATGAGCACAGAGGTTCAGGCGCTTCCCCTGCCGGCTGTCGCTCCCAGCAGCATCCCCCAGAGCCGCTGCCACTGCAGCCAAGTGGCACAGGGAAGTTACGCTCATTGCACAGCAGCTTCTGTTCGTGTCCTGGTGAAAACTGGGACACATTTCTCCATCCTCAGCTCTTTACCAGGACATTAAATGATGGGAAAGTAAAAATGTCAAAACACTGGCAGTGGCAATGTTGTGTCACAGCCTTTTACCAGTGAATGTGAGACGGATTTCTGTAAACCGGTATTTACCTTTGCTGAGTGGAAATTACGTTATGTAGTATATGTACAGCTCAAGCAAAGCTGTATCATAAAAAAATATACAGGAAAAATTTTTGAGACTAGAGGATGAGCTGAAAAAAATTTTCACAAAGCTTTCTTTACCTGACAATGGGCAGCACATAAAAAATGAGTGGTGTGGAAAGAGCAAGCAGTTTTTAGTATGCGCTTTTGGTCAGAAATGATAACCAGGATTTGTTAAGTAGCTGATATCTAGCAGACACTTAACCTGCTGAATTGAATATTGAAACTGATCATATTGAACAATTGTTCTAAATCAGACCTCTGCAGAATAGAGTTTATTTTTACACCCTGCTTTGGATGCTCTGTCATAACTTCAAAACTTCAAAATGCTCTGTCATAACTTCAAAAATCTTCATCTCTAATTCAGAGACACAGTCACAAAATAATACAACCTAGATTTTGACCCATGATGAAGTGTGGTCCATACAGTGACTTTTTGGTGATTCAGGTGGAATAGTTCTTTAGTTGTCCCACTCTTCTTTTATTATGCAAATATATTTATTTTTTGAAGTTGGAAACATTTTTTCTTCAGCTTTGATTGCTAGTATGAATTAAACATGAATGAATATTCTTAAAAAAAACTTTTATGTTTGGAAAAAGAATAGCAGTACCATGAATGTGGGCACTGCATCATGGAACAGCTACTTAATTTCAGGAAACAGTCTAATGAATATGAACACTTTGGAAATTAGTTACCCATTTCATTAATTGTTTATTTGTGAATGAAAAGAGCTAGTCAAGCAAAGATACTGTTTGGTTTCTGGAAATTGCTCCACCAAACTATCTCCAGATGTTGGGGGAGGTGGGGAAGGAGGAAACTTCATCCACGTTTTAATATGTGAAACCTTAATAGCATGCTCACAATTGATGATTTGTGTTTGGATGCCATTTTTGCTTTGTTTTTCTGTGTGCTAGCCTTTTTCCAACAAAACAAAGTTTAGAGCAAGGAGTCTACAGCAATATCTTCTGCTGAAGTATGAAGTGTCTAGCTAGAGAAAAGAAACTGTTTTTTTTTTTTTTTTTTTAAATTCAGTTTAAATAATATAAAATTTGCATTTTTCTCTTACCATAAATAACTGGAAAAAAATTTAAATTTTATAAATTGTTATATTTTAGTGTAAATGATACATGTCTAACAAGAAAGGATAGATATTAAAATTATAAAAGTAATGAATTTCAGTAAAATACATAGTAGTAAATGTATTTCTGGAGTGCTAGCAGGTTTTAAGATGCTTTCCTTCCAACTTCTTGTTCAAGTGACTTCACTCTTACAAGAGATTTCTTTCTGAATATATATAGGTTAACAAACAAATCTGTGTTCTGTTTTCGATATTTCACTTCTTTTTTCTTTTCCTTTTTAAAATGGAATTTTTCTGAACGGTGGGCTTAGATATTTTGCCACAATTTGTTTGGTTTTTTTTTCTGAGCAGCGTCTCGCTCCTTATGCACTTTGCTCTTCCCAATAGAAGGAATACAGCTTCTCTCCATTCTTTCTAACAAACATTAGGGAAACTCATTTCTTGAGTGATAACCAGCCAAAAATAACACAGGATTTGTGTTCGGGGCTGAATTTTTCGTATCTGTTTAAAAAAGCAACTGTGACACTGTTCACTTTACAGTTATTTTCCAGATTATTTTAAATAATTGAGCATTAGAAGAATCTGTCTATTCCCACAGGAAAAACTGTCCAATAAGCCTCTCCCTTCATCTAAGGGTTGCAGAGGAAACCCTGGCTAGACGTTTTGGTGACTAATTTAAGCTATCTGGCAAGACAATTGATAGCACCCTTCCTTTGTGTTGTGACAAATATATTTTGACTGCAGTTTATTAACATAATCCAGCACAACCACAGACATATTGTATGTATTATAGCATAGAATTAGAAACATTTTTTGCACATCACAGTCTTTATTCTCTCTCTTTTTTGACAAGGATCTGGATAATTGCCTCAGCAAATGAACTGCTGTGTTCAGTCTGTTTCTGTAATTTCATAAATTGTTTTCCATGCTAAAACTAAGCAAGCTTTTACTGAATAAGTATAAAGAACCACAGTGTAATTACAGAAACAGTTTTATTAAAAGTGTGGCAGAAATGGCATTTTAACTGACAACTACTTTTTCTTTGCTTTATTACAACAAATCAAATATATCATGAAGTGCCAGTTAGTGAGCAAAAGTGTCTTCTGCCTCTGTGTCTTTCTCCCTTTCATGCACACACGCTCGCATGCACACAGGCTTTGAACTGAAACTTACCATAGAAGATTACCACATAAGCTGGATCATAAATTACTAGCTGAGGTTCCCACCATTCCAGGAAATTTTGTTTAAAATTAAAAGTAGGGGTGTTTGTCTTATACTTACATAAGTTGAATATTTAGATTTTGGGCTTTTATCTGAATATATTGGTTCCTTTTATTGGTAAAGGGAATTAAAATTATTCCCATTACATGGATGGAAAAAGTGAGACACAAGAAGTGATTAACTTTCCCTCGACTCAAACCCAATGAATGACCAGGCTAAGAATGAAACTTAAATTTGCTGTCTTAATCATTGAACCACACTTCCTGCAATCAATATGGCCTTGATCCAGAGCCCACTGAAATCAATGAAAAGGAAGGTTTTGACCAGGTCCTGTATGTAATGTAAAGTCCTTCCTTTAGTTTATTTTCCTCCTAATGATGTGGTTATTAAAGTGCAGTTTTTCCATACAATACTTTTGTAGGGAGTAATTAAATAAATCAGTGACAGTGGTAGGATTTGAATCAGAAGTAGTGGCCAGCTTTCCTATTTCTGACTCCTGTCCTTTTCACTTGTTTTAAGTGGGACGCCTTTTTATATATGAAATGTTTACATATTTGAAATCCATTCGTTTTCTTTAAATATATGTAGATATACACACATACATAATACATAATATATATGTGTGTGTGTATGTGTGTGTGTGTGTGCGCGTGTGTGTCGGTTTGTATTTATACACATGTACACACATGTATATGTGTGTGTATATATATATATATATATGTATATATGTATGTAAGGAATCCGGTCTGTATTTCTTTGCGTTTCCGGGGCTCTGTATTCAGTCCTTTGCATTTATTAGTCCTCAAATGAGCACAACTGCAAAGGGGCATTCCCCAAATATTCCACAAATATCAGATTTGAATCAGGTTTAATACTTAGTAGGTAATCATGACTTTTGAGTTCTATGCTTAGTTACTGTCGTGTCAGTCAGCTGTTAGCGTTAAATTCCTAACTGGTATGAACAACAGCAAGTGAAAGGCTAGCATGTATCATTGTGTTTTTAAAGTGTGTGCAGGCTGGAGCTATGTGAGTTGTGAAGTTGACTTTACTGAAGAAGAAGAAAAAAAAACCTAAAGGGTTTTGTGAAAATATTTGAGTATAAACGCTATTTAAAAATTCTCTTTACTGATCTTCTGAAAATTTAGGACATAGTTATAGTTGTGAAGTCTATGGCAAGGTCATGTTTCCAGTATTTTTAACATCCTTTTCTACTGTCTGTGGTGTGGTATGTCCATAGGTTTTATCAGATTAATAGAATTTCTGCAAAAGGAGTGAGACTGTCATGAAACGTAAAAGGCCATTTCATTTACGTTTTGTAGTTGTTACCATCTGAGAACCAGGAAAAATGAGAACAAGTAACTGCAGTATTTATTGAACTGAACCATAATAATCTTATTTAGTTAATCACCTTACAAAAATTAACTGTGATTAGATATATATGCCTTGATTCATATACTGGTCATTTGTGATCTTTAAAATTGGTTCACCTAACAGCTCAAGATCTGTGAAAACCTAAACTGACTGACCCTGTCGCATTGGTGAGTTCTGTTGCAATACTAAGGAAAGAGTTTAAACAGGTGTTCCTTCCAAGGAGCCTCCTGGTGAAATATTTTTAAACAATTTTTTTGGAAAATAACCTTTGAAACTTATATAAACATGTCCTATAGAAGTCCTTAAATCTCTCTGTTTTCTAGTATGCCACTTCAAATGTGGTTTTAGCATGTCTGATTTTACAGTTATATTTACCTTTTTTTGCACCGTACTCAGAAACACATCTGAATGCTCTCACATCTTGTTGATGTCTGGCAAAGGACCTGTACAATGTCATGTACTCAGGTAGTTTATTTTACCGTTTTTCTTAGATGAAGTTTGTGGTATTCTGAGTTCTTAGATGTCCAGTAATTTTTAGTTTTAGTCTTGGCATGATTAAAGGGAATTTTCTTTTTTTCCAGAGTTGGAATTGAAATTTGAAATATCTGTATCAGGCATACTGTTGAGTAAACAGCAGCATTAGTGAAACCAAATCTCCTACAGCTTTATTATTAGTGCTGGAAATTATTACAGATCTCTGATCTCCCCCAGAGCTTCTCTCCAGCCCGCCTTCAGCAGCGCTTGTCATCCAGAGCCACCTGTGCTTGGCTAAGCAAGCTATGAGGTGTGTCTAGGCGGGAGGTGCTGAATGACCAGCTGCTACCTCCTCACTACTAAGTGCGTGCAATGGAATGCCCTGGCTGTAAGTACCTGGCAGGCCAAAACAAAAGGGTTTTGGGACTGCATGTAGCTTCTGGGTCATGTTTTGTGCTACTGTATCATAAGGATTAGGTACGTTTGCAAAGCCTACCTTTCTACCAAAGACAGCCAAAGCAGATTCAAGGATTCAGAAACTGTGGAAGGGTAAAAAGATTCACACATGGACTCTGGAACTGGTTAATTAGTGTTTCCCTTGGAGGCATAGTCAGATAGGTTGACAATCCTTTTTGTTAAATCATATTATAATTATTTTCTTAATTTAGTAGGACAAACATTTTCCATTTTTTGTCAGACCCTGGACACAAGTGGGATTTAAAGAATGGCTCTTTTTGGCTTCCTTTCACCTACATGAAAGTTAGAGTTCAAGGATCTTCTGGCTGAATCTAGTGGGTCATGGGGTATATTTGCCCCATCTGCTCTCCATGCTGAGGTTTCATGTACATGGAGTTTTGAGGAGTGTTTCTTATGCCAGTTCATTGTTTGTTGAGAACCTGCTGTTCTGTGAGAAGCAATTCCTCAGAAAGCTGCTGATGTTGCTCCATTTTTTACATTCATATTTTGTGTTCCTGCAAAGATCAGAAGCCTTTTAGTATATAAAAGGAATAATGTTTTATGAAGTGAAGATAAAGAATAGAAGCAAAAATACTTCTGGCCTCTATATAATTTTTTATCAAAATATGGGTGTATTTTTGACCCTGCAAGTCACAAGCCTTTTTGAAAACTTGTCTGTCAGAGATACAGATAAATTCTCAGTAGTTAAACTCTTCTGGTTCAGAACTGCACAGATGAACCTCAAGAACTTGCAGGTGCTTTACAAAATAGTCTAAATTAATCAGAGCTCCTGATGTTTTGCTATAACCATTAGCCATCAAGGTAACGTATGTACATTGAGAACACTGGGTAAAAGGCATTTGAAAGGGGTGGGTGTGGGTGTGTGAGTGTGTGTGTATGTTGGGGGTATTTAGTCTAGAAATCATTAAAGTGAATTTCATACTTCCTCTTTTGGTGATTAATGTCTGTCTGGATTTCAATAGGATGGATGCACATGATGTACAATGGCATGTTTTCACATGTGAGCTTTGCAGGGCTGTGGCAAACCAATCAGTTTACTATTATGCCCATTACTTTCAAAAATGTAGTACTTAACCCTTAGCATACCAAATTTTAAGTTCTTCTAAATTTGAAAGGTCAGTAGTTCTGTCTAATTTTCCTTTAATATATTTTTCATTTCTTCCTGTTTGCATCTCTGTGCCTACATCTTTTGATTATTTCTGTCTCTCTCCCTCCACCTCCTGGCTTTGTCCCCCCTCCCACCCCCTGCAATGTTTTTTTCTCTCAATGTGACCCAGTGCTTTCCTTCACCTTTTACTTCCTTCACTACTGCTGGTCAGGTAGGTGTCCTGCTTCTCTCCACATATTTTTCACTCACTTGAATTTTTACAAGGCAGTGGAATAGCTTTGCAACTTCTCCTTGTATTAAGTAAACACTTGAAAAGTCATCACTTTCTCATAAGCAGTGATTTCCCAAAGCATGTCCAGTATTTAAGATTTAGGAAAAAAGGAGCAACTTGGCATAGATCCAAAATCTCATTTCACTTTAAAAACTGCCTGACCAAAACCCCCTGAAAACATTAGAAAAATCACTGAAGTGACACTTGTATTTTGGGAAAATTGTATAAAAGGTCCATTCTCATCTGCCAGGATTCCCTTCAACAGTATTGAATTTGGATGCTGACGCTAACGGAGAGTTTACAGGGCTCCCAGAGTTATAGGTTTCTTTCAGTAGCATTTAATAATATTAATATCTAATAACTGTTAGATACTGTCCTACCCCGTAATTAGGTGAGTGAGATGCCTTCGGAGTTCCCAGTTTTGCCAGTCTCCTAGGAAGCATCTGCTTTTCATCTTTCAGTCCTTACTCAATGGGGCCACTGTTTCAGAGAAGGGAAGAAATTTTTAAATGAGGTGAAGAACATTACCATATATGCTTACAACTGAAAGGTGTATTTTAAACTGCTGTATGAACAGACTTGAATGATAATTTTGAAAAGTAATACATCCGCATGAATGTGTGGATATGTGCCAATAATGGCCTCCAAGGTTTCCAAAGCAGTAGGTTTACAGATGAGACCTCCTTTCTGCTGTTTAGTCAAAAATGGTTCTAAGCTTGCTTCCTTACCATGCCACTGTCGCTCACCCTCTCTAATGCTGCAGTGTTTCTGCAGTTTCTCAGCCCTGGTCCTTAGTTACCCTTTAATCCAAGTCTAGCAGTTGTTACTGATGACTGCCACCACACCTGATTTGTTCTTTTTTCAGTCAGCCCAAATCCCAGCCCAGTAATTTCTCCTAAATCAGATGAAAACAGCTTTCAAGCAAGGGTTCTGCTAGCCCTCCCTGTCTAATGAGCTCCTCCTTGAAACCCTGCCTCCTGGGAGCTATCCACACTCTCTGCTCCCTCATCTTATTCTGCTCCCTGCTCAAAGGTGTTCCTGCCTCACATCCTGTGCCCTGTCACCAGACCTAGAGCTACCTGGCTGTGACCAGCCACGAAGTGTGTGGTTCAGTTTCCCGAAACAGTTGTTTGATGAAGAGGAGGTGCCCTTCATGTAGCCAGAGAGGATGCCTTTGCCTGCACTGTAGCCCATGGTCCCTCTCACCTCATGTTTCCCTGCCTGCTAGCACAAGGTAAATCTCAAGACATCAGGAAAGGACAGAACTTGCTTGGGGCAGGGAAAATGGGAAAAGAGTGGAAGAACAGCACAGGCAGCAATGTCCTAGATGTAGCTTTTTGGACTTCTCTCTTCAGGGTGTACATGGCTGCTTTCCTGAGAATTTTTGCTTTATAGAATTAATTCTCAGTCTCTCTTCCTGAGCTGTTAATTGTGATTGAAAGGTAGAGGAACTGAGGAAAAGATGCATTAAGTCACTCAGGAAGTCAGTGAAATTGGTCTAGAAACAACACCTTCATGCAGTCATGTGAGGGCCTGTTCCTTGTCTTCATGTTTGGCTTCAGAAATGCCTTTGTTTTTCTAGCTGCTGCAATTGGTAGGTGGAATTCAAACATGAGTAAACAGAGGCTTCCAGTTTCTGTGTTGAGGAAAAACCTGCTAGACTGATTTTTTGTGCTGTGTGTTGCGATGGCATCTCAATGTACTGGTCCTGTGCTGCTGGGAAATACCTGCTCTGCTTTTATAAAAAATTGCTTGAGTGCCAGAAGCAATGTGGCCAAATGTGTGTGGTGTGCTGCTTTTGCAAATCTCTGCAGAAGAGCTTTAGGAATTTCTGTATGGCATTCATTCCACTCTGCAATATGGACATCACTGGCCCCTTTCCTGCCTCTGGCCCAGCCAGGCAATGAATCAATGTTTTCATTTCTGAGAAGTATGCTAACACCACGCTAAAGGCCACTGCCATCTTCTTGTGTAGTTTGGTCTTTGCTTAGGAAAACTGAGATTATTCTCTGTACTTGGTGTTCTCACGCATTTAAAAATTGTGCTGGTGTATATATATATGTTAAGAAAATAGGTGGGAAGGGAAAATAATATTAAATGCCATTAATTTATAATTCTTTGATAAAAAACCAGATCAAGTTCTTGGTTGCGAAGACAGGAAAAAGTGCATCTAACCCAAGCTGGTAGGTCTTCTGTGACAATGTACTTCACTTAAACTTCTTATGTACAGTGTAGCATTGAAAAAAAAAAAGGCTGAAACTCAGAAGTGCTTTTTCCTTATGTTTTATGTGGGTTTTTTTCAATTTGAAAGGGATTTACATTGATTTAAAGACATTTTTCTAGATTTTGCTTTGAATACAAATCATGTCATAGAGCTTTGCCAAAATAAACTTGGCAGCTTACATTTTCTTTCCTTTTTTTTTTTGAGTGTTGGCATGTAATGAATATTAATGGAGCATCACTTCCTGGTTTTTGGCATGATACTTTCTTCATGTAAATACTGCTTTTTGAAATACCAAAAGCCCGTGTGCAGTTCAAGTCTTCAATTAAATTTAGATGAATTTATAAAGAATGTTGATTTTTGTTTTTATTGTGAATGTGTTGAAAATTGTTATTACTTTTTTTAGAAATTTAGGGGAAAGCAATTTTGTTAGTTTGAATTCCTTCTTAGCTGCTTGCACATCTTGTTCCTCTATGTCTGTATTTAAACTGCTTTTCTTTTCGAGGATTTCACAGCAGCAAGCACATTGTCAGCAATCAAATAATAATAGGGAGAAGTGAATCGGTCTCGATAAAGTGGAACTGACGTGAATTTGATCCTTAAACTGAAACTAACCACAACTATTCTGGGGTTTAAAATTTTTCTCTTTTTTTGGTTTAGAAATTACTATCACACACCTCTGCACCATCTGGCTTTTCCTAGGAGTGGAAACAGACTTATCAACATACTGTAACAGACTCTGTTTTTGTGGTGTGTCTGGCAGAACTGTTACACAAAAATTCTGAAATTCTCACCAGAAGGGTGGCTTTTAAGCAATTTCTGGACTAGTTTTCACCAAAGAGGATTAGGTGGTAAGCAAAGTGGAGAAAAGAGCCTTTGCTTGTGATTGCATCTTGTTCTTACCAAACACTAATTTGTGCTAGGCTAAATATTGCTTTTAATTATGACCTGGTGGAACTCTCACAAAAATGAGAGAAAAGTCTCCCATTTGTCTCATTGTGACTTGAACTTTTCATCATGAAAATCTGCTGGCTATAATGAGGTGACACGTGAGTTTCTTACAGCTGAATTTAGTTCTCTCTGTAGTGCATGCTTGTTTAATGTTGGGGCCATCCATCACATAGACCCCAAGGTCTATACAGAGGACCCAAGGAACCCATTCCCTCTGGCCTGTGCTCTTGTCCTGCAGGAGAAAAAAGTTGCAGTTAAAGGGCTGAGTGTGGTGATTTAACTCTTCCTGCACACAGGCATTTACTGTACAGCTAATAATGACATGCATGTATGTGTAGGTGGATGACAGCAGGAGCTTCAGGAAATGGCATTTGTGATGGTGAGGATGGCAGCAAGAGCCTGTCTGGGAGCTCTCATCAGAACTGCTGCTGAGTTTGTCTGGGGGAGAAGGGTGCTAGGGAGCAGCTACAGCAATGTCTGCAGATAAGGAGTACCAACCATTAATACCTGCTATGATTATCACAGGTTTAAGTGTCCCTATGCAGCCCTCCTGCCCTACAAGCATCAAAATGCTGAGAGCAGGGTTTGCTCCCTTCAGTTAGATAGTTAGGCTGATAGCTTTGTGCTTCACTCTCTTAGGCTGATACATTCAAAGTTTGCTAGAAAGCTGATATAGTTTAGAAACTATAATAATCCTCTCAATTTTATAATTTAGGACAAGAGAGATTGCTATTGACACATTTCCAGGTTACTATGTTATTCTCTTATTTCATAAAACTGTAAAAAAGCCTATGATGGGCTTATTTGGCCTTCAGTGAAACAGGACAAGTCTCATATTGATTGCAGTGGGAAGAGGCTCTGGGCCAGTGTTTCGTACACACCAAGCCATTTCACTTTCTACCAGCCTGGTCTGCTTTTTCCACAAATGTGCACGGTATCTATATATATTTGCTGCAAAGCATTTGCGTATTGTATGGTGACCAAAGTAACCTTTGTCCTGTGACAAACTGCAGGGTGCTATGACAGGGCTAAATACAGGACTCAGCATGAGCCCAGCATAAGTATACATGCTGGATTAGAGCCTGCAGGCTGCTCTTCGCATAGGGAGTGGGAACATTCCTCTCTGCACACTTTGCACTTGTGTAGTGAGTAGCAGCAGGATTACTGTAGCTGATGCTACACTTGGTGCGATCTAACACCAGCATGACAGAAGGCAAATGAAGGAAATATTAAACATGCACTAAATATTGTATTCCTCTGGATAAAGTTGGGAGAGAGCTTGTAAAAGAAGCTGGGAATGCACTAAATTCACTCAGCTTTGTCTGTGAGGATGTGTGTTGACTTTTAAAGGTGTTGAACAGTGACAAATCAAAATGGGCAGTCAGGATCTGATAAATACAAGGTACAAATGAGCACACTGTTTACTCCTTTTGTTGAAATAAACTGGAGGATAAGTGGGTTCAAATACAACGTATACTGCCAAGTGGCAAAAGTTGCTGTTACTTTAATGCAGCGTATTAGAACACATTCTTCTGGAGAGGGTAGCCTGATGGTTGCTGGGACATCTGTATAGCTGTTGTCATTTTCTGCTGTATTCATGTGTCCAAATAGATAAGTTTTATTTAACAAAATAGCTTACTTTCGTTTTGAAAAGAAAAAATGAAAGAAGAAATTGTTCTTCATTAGTTGGTTTACTTTTTCTGCTGAATTTTCAAAGTTGAGGTGTGCTGGGAGGACAATTTCCTTATTCCAGATCTGAGATACAAGAGCAGATTGTCACAACCAAGTCATAACTCCCATTGCCTAATCTGTCTTAGATTTGTGGATAAACGAGACTTCAGAAGTAATATTTTAGCATGCATTTCAAGGCATAAATTCACCTATTAGTGTGAAGAAGAAAAGGATAATATCCAAGTCCAACTGGTGACCACTCCCATCGCTATATAAAACACAAAAGCAATGGAAAATACAAACAAAACAACTATGGGTTTTTTACCTTTGATGCAGTCTCGTATCTGAGTTCTCAACTGATTTTTAAATAAATAGATGTAAATGTTAGGCTATGATAAGATAAGAGATTAGAAGAAAAACTGATTCTGTATTTAAATGCAAAATGTCCTGTTTGTTTATATGAAGATGCCTTCCTAATTGCAAAACCAGGAGAGAGCACACTGATCTTTCAAAAACAATTTGATAGTCATTTGGCCCGATTCAGGTACAATAACTGTGATCTATGCAGGACAGTAATACTAAGGAGTTCAAGAAGCATTTGGACAGTGCTCTTGGGGGCTCTTGGGGATGGTGCTGTGCAGGGCCAGGAGATGGACTCGATGATCCTTGTGGGTGCCTTCCAACTCAGCATATTCTGTGATTCTGTGATAATTTCTTAAGGCCAGAAGCAAGAAATATCTCTTGGCTACTTGCTTTGGTGTTCAGGGGCATGTTACTGTTACAGAAACTGTGATAGCAGGCTAGCATTTCTTACCTAACATAGCAATAAATACGTGGCTGTAGCACAGAAGGCTATGGTATTTATAGGACTGGTGGCAAATGTGAAAAGCAGTGCTACAGTGTGGTAAGCTTCCTAGGCTTTTTTGGTCATCTTCCTGGAATTGTGCTTAAAAATTAGTTTCTCTTTACTTACTGCTTCTTGTGTTTTAAACAGATACAGAATTTTCAGACAGCCATCAGTTAAACAAATAAGAAAGAAAGAAAGCGTTTCTCTTCTCCCTCCAACACTGCTGTCCCCTCAGCCTTGCTCCCTTCCTGATGGCACTCACTGAAGAACAGGTGCTTAGGGTCAATTCATGTCTAAATTTATGGGCAAATGTGAAGGACCAACTGTGGGAACACTGCTGTCATCCCAGAAAGCACAGTACTAAGCTGGACTCTATGGGTTTTGGAGTCCTGCATCCCTCAGTTTAGGACTATTCATTCACCTTTGAAGCGGAGATTATTTTTAAAAGACAGGGTTTGAGGCATACATTGCGACCATTGGGTTCCTTTACCTTTAAGGCTTTGCATTTATATTAATAGCGAATATAACACATGCATTCAGCATGGAGGCATAGAGCCAACAAAAAATTTATTCTAGCTTCACTGTCAGCAAATTACTTTATGTTGTCTCACGTATCACTCAGGACTATCTCCTTGAACTACAGCCACCTGATTCTGCTTGGTTTTATTTTCTGCCCATGTCATCAACTATTACACATAATGTTATAAAAAGGAGGAGTGATAAGGAGGAAGAAAGTTACTTAACATCAGCATCCTCAGAGCCTCTGCATGTATTGAAGGTTCTTTACGCTTCCCAAAATTGAGACCCAAATTGAACTTGATACTAAAAATTGGAAAGTTTAAAGAAATAAATAATGAGGGTCACTGTCAATGATCTGGAATGCTTTCATTAGATAAAGCCTTTATCTCAAATTGTCTCACATACAGTCTTTTTACATCCATTTAGTACAACCGATTTTATCATTGTAATTTTTTCTTTTTATGGAAAGTTGTTAGAGAGACATTGCTCACTTTTGCATGTGACGAGACATTAAAGGAAGCAGTGTTTTTTCAAGTTGATTGGAGTTTCCTTTCTGTGAATCCTTAGAAATGAAATGAAGGTTGTAGGTCAGGAAGAGGAAAGCAGCTTTGTTGCTGCATATTCATTGCAAAGATACTGTTTCTTCCATTCAGCAATTTGACTGGATCTGCTGTCTTCTACACAAAAAGGGTCATAATCTGGGATATATTGTCTCTTCTTTCTCCTCACACTGCTTCTGAAATCTAGAAATTAAGTGACATTTTAGCACAGGATATGGGTTTCAAGTCAAGACTGAGTTTCTGTGTATTTCATCTGCCCACCATGAGACAGACAGAAGTCACTGTGACAATTATGATGTACAGTGGTGAAGGTAATTTCAGATGATGAGTTTATGTTACCTCCCATATGCCTTCAACGGGGACTTAATGACTAAGCACATCCTAAGTATTGCATCAGGCAGGACCACAAGTCACATGGAATATAACTTCTATTCTGTGAAAATTACTTCTGTTACTGTGAAGAATGTTTACACCTGCAGGTCTGCTGGCACACATATTTCTCACTCTCCTAGCAGTTTGTAGATTTTAGAGTAGTTAAAGTGCTTACCATGCATACACACATTAAGTTCTGTGCCTTTCATTAGTAACGCTAGTGTAGCACCCTTCCTCAGTCTGATGCTCAGCCTGATTGTACAAAACCTCCTAATTCTGAATGAGAAGGAAGCTCTTCACGTTTAGTCAAGATCAGATTTCTTTGACTTAAAAAAAAAAGTTAAGTAATTCCACAGTTATTAACAACTCACTTTTAAATAAAATAATATCACTGCTAAAAAAACACCTCTGTAGAGAAGAGGGTTACATCTGTGAGAAAGCTACTCTCCAGCAATAAGGGAAATGAAAATTTCCAGCTCCCATGAAATTTCATGGGTTTTAAGTAAGACCTCCATGGACAGTATCTTTTAAGGACTTACAGGAGAGACCTTCACCATCACTGTTGTTAAAGTTTTCACTTGGCCATTGATTCCTTATTGGTGACTGTGAGTAATCGTTGACACCTACTTACACTGTTGTAATTAAAACTTTCTCTGCTTGGAGAATGAAGCCTTGGGGTCTAGTGGGTTTATCTATGACTGTCTTGAGCTGTGAAAATGCTATTCCATATTAAGAGAAACTTGCAAATGTTTCGTATTACCATTCAACCAACATAACATACAGGATCTGCTTAACAGAGACAGGCAGATTGTGTTTCCACCAATCTGGGTATTGCAAACTGGTGAAAATGCAGCTCAAAGAAGTGCTAGGTTGTGCGGGTTGCTCCTCTGGCAGTCTTGAAGATGTGCCTTTTTACAGAAACTCCAGAAATGAGAATTCTTACATGATTTTTGGTGTGTTGTTCTTAGTGCACACAATGATTTAATTATTGAATTGTGTGAGGTCTTTTTCTACCTTTAGCAAATGTGAATATGAGTACATGTAAAGAGTGAGGGTGTGAGTATTTGCAGAATCAAGTGGTATGGTTGGTTGATAGGCATTAAGAAATAGTAGTGCAAACCATAAAAGGCCTGGAAATGTGGGGGTTTTTTGCAAACTCTTCATTGTCTTGTACTTTGTTTTTGTTTGCTTGCTTGCTTGCTTTGGCGTTTTGTTAACATATAGCTATATCTTATCATTATTATATTAAAGATAAATGTTGTATGTATGATTTGGCAGTAGATCCTACTTTGATTTCGCACGTCCTCAGATTAAATGAAATCTCTCTTTGCATACACTACAAACGTGTTCTGCCAGACAAAGCATGTCCTATCAGATGAGTTGGACACTGTATGTTGTAAATCTATGCAATTACAATAGCGCTTTTAAATATATGTTATAATGACTTAGTGAGACATAAAGTTGATGATCAAAATTATTTAAATTTGAAGGTTGTGCAGAGGAAAGACCTTGGAGAACAAAAATGGTCTGAACTCATACATGATACTGTAGGATGGAAACCAACTTTGTACCAGTAGGTACATTAAGAAAACAACAACAAAACAAAACAGAAAGACCCTACTTGAAAAAAAACGGACAGCCTGATAAAGGTTGTGCTTCAGCTTATAAAAGCAAATGAATATATAGTGTTATTTTGTATTATATATATTTGTGTTCTTTAGTATAGCTAAAGGACAAATTCCCATGAAATAATGCATTCCTTTAGAATTGCAGGAGATTTTCATAATTTTTTTTAAACATTCCTATTGTAACCTACATCAAAAGGGCAGCTATGTTTCTTGTGTCTGACTATACATATGCATTATAAAAAAGTGAGTCTACTGTAATTACCAGTTTGCAGAGCGAATTCCTGCAGGGTTTGTACTCTCCCCATTAGTAAAAGAGATAAGTTGAAATGTATTAAAATTTCACTGTACAACTGGGAGTTTTTGTTCACAGTAAATGTGGTAATGTTTCTTCATTGCTTGACTGTTTGTGTTTAAATTTAGGCAGTGTGCCCAACAGGGACAAAATTATAGGATAAAGCTATGTATAAAAGAAAATCCTTCTGAGAAAACCAATAACATTTCTCCCTCCACTGCCTGCCCCCCTTCTCCCTCTTTTCTCTCTCTCTCTCTCTCTCTCTCTGTCTGTGTCTCTCTGTCTCTCTGTCTCTCTGGTTTTATTATATATATATTCTTCTTTTTTTTTTCCATGTTCCATTCTGGCCAAAGAGACACATATTTCACACTTACAGGAATTCTTCTCTCTTCTACATGAGGTGAAGAGATAGAATATACTTAATGAACGCTCATGAAAAAATACACATTTCTTTGTTTTCAGGAAATACCAAAGAAGCAAAATTTAAAAGTTACATTAATAAAAGAAATGCATATTTGAGTAATGAATTACTTCATCTAATGAGGAGAAAATTTTTCATCTACTAGTCTGGCTTTTTGGGGGCGAGGAAAAAAAAAAGATTGAGTGGTTTTCTTGTTCTTATTTGCTTATAGTATCAGTTTTGTGTCTGACAGGGTTGGTCACTAAAGGAACAGTGCAGGATTGAGTATTTTATTAATGTAAATAAGAAGTTACTGCTTTAGGGTATAACTTAAGAACAGGAAACATAGTATGGAGTGTTGACCTTGATGAGACAGAAGAGATTATTTTCTTTTTAGAATTATTTTCAAAACAGTATAATATTTCATTATAATTCTTTTATGTAACTTCTGTAGAACTCCTATTTATCTTCAGTGGCTAAAATGCAGCACAGCGCAGTGTAAATCCACATAATTCTCTCTGCCAAATTGAAAACCCATCATTTAGAATCCAGAAAGCAATAATGTCTGAGAAGGAAAGAAAATCCTGAAAGGCAAAACTTCCTGAAGAGCAGATTAGACAATAGGCAATGTATTTGTGATATTCTTTAAGAAGAATTCCTGAATAAATGGACAGAAAGAAATAGCTATTCCATGGGCCATGCTGCATTTTACTTTGTTTAAATCAGATACTGCTTATTCCAATTTATAGAAGAAAAATGTGGAAAATGAAAAAATCTAACTGATTATGCTAACATAATTTTGTGTGGACATTTACATTTTTCTTAAAAGGTTCTCTGTTAGAAGTGATATTTTTGTGTACTTACATCTTTCCTTTTGTAATTTTTACTGGACAGACTGTAACTGAGATTGATCAAGACTAGTCTAGAAATTATGAGTTATTTATCTGATCAGCTTTAAGACTTTTAAAATTCTCATCATCTTCTGATTGATTTGTGGAGAAACAATAGATGAAGAACAGATATTAGGTTTAATAGATTTTTTTAAATTTGATTTAATTGATTTAAGTAACTCTTTTTGAACCACTTATAATCTACTGAAAAAAAAAGCCTCTTTTATGCATTACTGACCCAATAGTCCACATAATGTAAAAAAAGTGTTGACAATTTCCTTCTATGTTCATGCTACATCCACAGGTTCTATGTCTTTTTTAAAATACTAGAGGAAAAAGAAATTTTGGGGCATTTTAATTTTAATTTTTGCATCACAAGTTTTGAATTATTGGTTTGCATACTTTATTCTAAAACATCTGCTATAAGGCAGTTGTGGATAGTTGTAGTTCCTGCTATAAGGAAGTCTGTTGTGAATAGCAAGGCTGATACCACACTATAGGAATCTCAGTATACTTTCTCCAGTACAGTTGCCAGCAAGATGCACTTGTTTTCCAGAGAATTACCACCTGGACTTTTCATAGAATCATGGGGTCATGGAGTGGTTAGGGGTGAAAGGAATTTTTAAAGATCGTCTAGTCCAACCTTCTGCCATGGGCAAGGACATCTTCAACTAGCTCGGGTAGCTCAGAGCCTTGTCCAGCCTGACTTTGAATGTTCCCAGGGATGAGGCATCCACCACATTTCTGGGCGACTTGTTCCAGTGTTTCACCACTCTCCTCAAAAAAAATTTCTTCCTTATATCTGGTCTAAACCTACCCTCTTTCAGTTTAAAGCTATTACTCCTTGTCCTGTCACTACCTGCCCCTGTACAAAGTCCCTCTCCAGCCTTCTTCCAAGCCCCTTTAGGTACTGGAAAGCTGTTATAAGTACTCTCCGGAGCTTTCTCTTCACCTGGCTGAACTATTCCAATTCTCTCAGTCTTTCCTCATAAGAGAGGTATTCCAGCCCTCTGATCATCTTTGTGGTCCTTGTTTGGAGTTGCTCCAACAGGTCCATGTCTGTCCTTCTCTGAGGACTCCAGAGACAGATGTAGGACTCCAGGTGGGGTCTCACCAGGGCAGAGTAAATCATAGGTCCAGGGCAGGCCAGTAAAACAAGTGGAAGCAGCTTGCCTCCTGTGCTCTCTAGAGGAGACAGAGGATTGTGGTTACTTGAGGTGAGTGCCTGGGTGTAGCTTGCAGTGTTATTCTCTATAAGAGTCACTGGTTAGAGAAGGGCATGTGAAACTTCTTGCAGGTGCATCCAGACGTGTTGGACACCTATCTGACACTGACCACTGCCTTGGCAATGTAAGTGGCCGAACTCCAGTTGGTTTCATAGCATAGATCTGGTTTTCGTCTGTAAGAACAAATGTCTGTATTTGCTAACAGGCTCTTGGGCACAGGGAATCTCATTCTTAAATCAACTATGTTTTTTCTTCAAATTTTAAGCAAAGAAGCACTTGTCAGGCTTAATTTTTTCAGTGCAAATAACTTTGATGCCTGAGACCCTCCAGCTAGTTTTACATGCTATAGAAACATAGGGTGATACTGTACCTGCAGTCTTTGTACAGTGTCCTGTAGGCAGCCCTGTGAGCTGAGTGTATAGAAGCAGCATGAAAGCTCTACAGAAACTTCTTGAAAAATAGAACATATATTCTGCATTAGATTTCTCTGGAAAAGTCCAGTTAGCATTCCTTGACACAGGTTTCTGCTTTTGGTAGTGTCTGGGTTGGAACGGAAGAGCAAGTCCTAAATTAATGCAAGACTACAAATTATTTTTTTTCCTTCTCTTCTTATTCCCCATTCACTTAACAGCTCTTTCTCAAGAAGACTAGAAAATGGTTTTCTAACATGCTTAAAGACTAGGTTTCCTTACTCCAGGAAAAGCTGTTTTATCCTATTAACAGCTTTCTCTCTTGCTAGCATCCCTCCCTTCATATTGTATTAGTAACTGTTTTCTTGAATGCCACAGAGAAATATAACAATATTATTACCTTTCAAATTGTATTTACTGAAAATAAATACAAGTAAGAAACAATACTAATATAATGTGATGTGAAATTGCTAATAAAATACTGCAATGCAGTGAATAACTCAGAAGATATTTGAGTATCTCTAAATGGGAGAGAGATCAAAAATATCATAGCATTACATGAATGTTTCAGACCATTCAAATGCAAAGTAAATTTCCCCTTACTGTTTTTTGGTTTGGGCAAAGCATTATTAGGCTATCAGTATTGAAGTTAGTAATGGTCATTTATCAATTAAAATTATTTTCTCTAGGTGATTCCTAGGTATAAAATCATTGATTTATCAATGGTAAATCAAAGTAAACTTGCATCATTTTAAAAAATCTGTTAAAATTTTTGTGCCAACAGAAGAAATAATAATGCTGAATGTTTCTGCCTTACATTTCCCCTCATACCTCACCATGTTGTGTGAGCAGTTTATTAGCCTTATCTCTGAAAATGGTACATATTAGCATTACTCATATTTTTCAGATTGGGTAGTTATAGATAGAGTGGTTAAGTAAATGCATCTATGGGAGTGACAGGCCCAGGATCAGTATCAAGGCATTCCCCCTCTTCCAGTCCAGTATTCTGGCTGCAGAACTACCCATATAAACATTTTAGCTGAGTTTCAATATTGTCATTTTTGTCCTGGAATTACCTCCATTAGATGGAGGTATACGGTCCCCCTGCAGAGACAGAAATGTGTCTGCTTCATTCTGAAGAAAGTGCAGCAAGCACTTCCACCCCAATTTTCCTTTTTTCTTAGAAGTTAAAATCTACATGAGAATGAGCATAGTGAATCCCTTGTTTTATTTTGCTTGTGGGTTTTTTGCTTTACCTACTAAGCTGTCTTTATCTCAACCCACAAATTTCATCACTCTCTCCCCCATCCCACTGTGAGGGAAGTGGGCAAAGGGCTGTGTGGGGCTGAGATGTCTGCTGGGTTTAAACCAAAACAGTTTCCTGTAATACCAATCTCATCACAGGAAGGTGACGTTGTGCATTTCCTAAATGTCGGTATAAGAATGATCCTCCTTTTGGTGTTAATTTGAGAAGAAACTCTATTCTACTTCTGATTTGCCAGTATTAAAAATAGTGTGATTTCACTGGGATCTTTTTGCCATCTACACAGCAGAATTTTTGCTGTGATCTTTTAAAAAAGTAGTTAATTGGCAGGAAAAAAATATTTATTTGGATTCATGAAGTAGTAAAGAAGAGAAGTGACATTTTAAAGAGCTTTTTAGAGAGCTCTATATGTGCTCTGAAAAAGAAAGAAAAACTCTGAACCTGAAACTGTAGTATGGTACAGGTCTGTGCTGAGCAATAATGTCCTGTAGACAGGTTTTATCTTCTTTGCATTATAGCAAAGAAACAGAATGAGAAAATTAATAGCAGAGGAGATTTCTGGTAAAAAAGTGTTGAAACGTTTGCAGAACTTATCTGTTGTCTTCTGCTTCATAATTTATTCTGTCATGAGTCAACATACAGCAAAATGAGAATGGATCTCTGTGTTTCTCATTAGTCTTACTCATTAACTTTGATTATTTTAGTGTCCCATTATGTATCAAGATCATGTACTCTTTGGCTTCAAATTGTTCTCCTAATGACAGTGTTATTTACTTTCAATAAAATATTAGTTCAAAATTATGTAATTTTCATTTGCAGTACAGAGTAAAACTGTTTGACAATGGATAGAAAATGTTAATTCAACATGTTGTGTTTGGGTTTCTCTTAAAGTTGAGACATAAGCTGCAAAAAGTGATTTTTGCTTTTCCAACACTTCTCATAATTTCACGCAAATATTCCATTCATTTACATACACCTGAACTGTTACTGGTTTTAAAACCATAAATGAGATTATTTATTCTGTCAATTACATAGGGAAAGTTCTTGACTATATTACAAAAATACACAGAACTTGTGAATTGCCCTTATACAAAATCTAAATTTCAAGTATACGTATGTGTGTATGTGTGTTTGTTTAAAACCTATGGCATCTTTGCTAACTAACACATTTGTGTAGAGTGCATGCTCGCTTAGTCTTACTGATTTTAATGCAGTTGTCAAGAACTGCATTTATGCACCAGTTTGCTGGTTTGCAGTCTCACTAAAAAGATTTCACAGGACCAGATTATCCTCAAGACTCATGCTTCTGTGACTGATAACGGTGGGTTTAGACTGTGTGAGCTCTGTGGGAGATGTATGGGAGATGCATTAGAAAGGTGGATGGAACATCAGTGCAGAGTGAGTTGGCTCTGTTATGTATTCGGGTGCACAGTGGTATATTATAGATGTGGAAAGGAGACATTTTTTAAAGACCTTTTTGCACTTGAGAAAGGTGAGGCGAGGACATTAAGAATAAGACTTCATGAACACTGCCATTGCATAGGAAGTTGTGACTGAGACTTCAGTAGGATGCTATTCGACCTCACAGAATTCTTAAAGCCTCATCATGATTTACATTATGAAGTTTTGTTGCAGAACTTATCTGTCTCTCCAGAATGTTGCATCAGTTAAAACTGCCTCCGTCTTTTGTAATCACCTGTAAGTACTCCAGAGGAGGAATCATATCTCTTCTTTACATGGTCTCCTTCTTCTCCCACACTATGTTCCCTTTCATGGGAGGTTATTGACTCTCATCTCCTGGAAGCTCTGCAGAATAGCCAGAAAGATTGATATTTCCATTACTGCTATAGGCTGTTTCTATTAACTTGTGAATAATATTTACTTTTTAGATATAATCAAATCACCCAAACAATATTAAATTAATAACCTTGGCCTGGGAGAAACCCACAGAAGTCAGGTCTAGCATCTTTTAATAGCCATACAAACTTATGCATAGGTGTACTAGACATCATGCTTTAATATTAGGTAAAGTTCCTTTCTTTTTGCGTTATGCTTTACAGGAAGAAGATCTCAAAGAGAGCTGCAGGATATTTCTCAATGTCAATTTAAAAATTTTTGGATTTAAGGAATCAGTAATATAAACTATTTTAAAATATTCTACTGAAGTCCAGTCCATTTCCTGCATAGGTCCTCAAGGGCCATTGTAATTTTGATAGAAATACAAGAAGCATTATGTTAGGAACTCAGTGAAAGGGATGTATAAAAATGTCTGAGAATTCCTGTTAACTGCAGATCATTGACATGGTAAAATGTAACAGCATACATGTTTCAAGGAGGTGTATGTAGGAAACTGTGTTTTGTTGTGTAGTTAAGGTGTTAACCTGCAAGTTGTCATCTAAATACTTGGTCGCCTATCAGCTAGTACGGGGAAGGCTGTGTCTGCTGATTTTAATATTTCTTTCACTGTTTATGGGTTTCTTTTCCATCTGTTTTCTTTCTGCCTTTCTTGGGGAAGTTTCTGAGGAAAATCTCAGGGAAAATTTCTGTTTCTTTCCCTAGAAAATAGTGTAGTATGCAAAGTCCCATTACATAAACTTTTTATCAAAATCTTGGGAAGGCAGAATTACAGTGCGTGACTTCTGGAATGCCTAGCTAAACTCTTTCAGAAGCACTTTCTGGCAAAATTCTAACATTGGTATACTGTTGGATTTTTATACCTACACTTTAACGGGTTGGAACAATGGTTGCAATATTTAGCTGCTACATCCAGGATCTTTTTTATTATCTCCACTTCCCACCCCACCCCTCTACAATTAAGCAGTACCAGGCGTCCAACCACGGTTACACCAACCCACTCTGCTACCTACAAGAGCACCAGCTACTGTACCTTAAAATGCTGCTGCTGGGGAATGGAGGTCCGCATTAAAACTCTGGGTTCTTAGGTTTATCTATGCCACGTTCACCTTCAGCTGCCCTTCTGGCATTGCTGAGCCTGTTGCACAAGCTGTCAGTGACTTGTATTCCCAAGTTAAATAGTACTGAAAAACAGTTGAAAAATACTGTTTATAAGTGTGATATCCTTGCAAGGCTCAGTAAATTTGCTGGATACATTGTGAAAGTCTTCAAGCACAGTACTTACTTTTATGTTAGTGAATGTTAGCATTCAGACCCTGTGTGTAGGATCACACACTGTTTTCAGCATCTTGAATCGTCTCGCCACCGAGTTACAGTGGTTTCATGTTGGGTATTATAGTGATCTCAGGTAGTTACAATAACTCTGAATTAACTGAGGAAAGTGCAAAATTAATCTTTGAAATAAAGATAAAATTCTACTTGAGATTTTCAATAGTCTCTACTACTATAGAATCCCTCCAAATTTATGTTGCATCTGCCCTGGCAACACGTTGTCATTGTGTCTAGTTGTTGTTTAGGGAATGTAGGCATCAGGCTAAAAAAATAATTTGCCCAAGATTGTCCTGAAACGTGAATTAGAATGAGTATTTCCAGTCCTAAATGAGCATCTTGAAGCTTGAAGGATAACCCTCATCATTCAGAAGTATGCATGGGATTCTCTGTGGTGGAATGGGAAACTGCTGAAACCGAATTACAACCTGGCATCGACATACACCCTTGGCAGAAAAAGCAGCCAAGTAAGGCCAGGCTGAATGTTTTGGCCATGCTAATTATCTTTTGATTTTCTCATGCCAATCCATATTACTTTATAAAAATGCGTATCTCTTTTTGAAGACTTTCCAGATTTATGTATTGGAGGAAAAAGATTTTTTTATTGGAGGAAAAGTATTTTCATGCTTCTGAAAAATTTGAGTGAATTTTTTGGGCAACGTGTCTAAAAGATAGAAATCATACTGATTAGTTAGTTCAACACTTTGCATCATCAATACGCTGTTTAACTCAGGGAAGAGGAAAAGAAACATGTAACCTCTAAACTTTTCCCCCCAGTTTATAATCTCTAGTGGCTAAATGGATAATTTTTTGAATGTGTGTAATAAAACTTACTCTTAGGCTGAAACATTGTATTTCGGGTTCAAGCTGAATCAAATTTTTACAGGCAACCTGTTGACCTCTAGGCCTAAAGTAGATAGGGTTGTAATGGAAATGCTGATGAGCCTTAATAAAGCAACTCTTCCAAATGTCAGAGTTTCATCTAGTACATGTACTGCACTATATTACACCTCTTACACGTACTGTAAGCGACACATGAACGAATCAGAATAACATCAAATACAACAAATGTATGTCACGTTGGTGTAGACATCTGAAAAAGGTGGTGAATGTGAGAAAATCTTCCATGGTAAAATAAGAATACCGTTTTGTAAGACCTTCTTCTTGCAGTACAATTAATTACCGAGTTCATTAATTAATGAACATATTAGCAAAAGAACACCATTACTGACCAGCGTAGTCCTGATATATTACCAAGTCAATAAACTATTGAACATGAAACAGGACCTTCCAGGAGATTTTTTTTCTCATAACCCACAAACACATATATTATTCTTGCACGATCAGCACTTCTTTAGTACCCTTATATTTCATATTACTAATTCTTTTAATCACGCATCCATGGAGCAGTGTTTTATAACCTGGCTAATGAGTAATTGGACAGGTGACATTGGGACTGAGGCCCTGAAGTGTCAGGCATAATAGAGCAGGATTTTTTATTCCCCACTCTGTTTTTGAGAGTAAAAGGTTGTAAAGGAGCAGATAAGAGGAATAAAGGACTCTTGTAACAGAAGTTTGTCAGAGAAATATAGATATTAAATGTATCCATGAACTATAAATGTCTTTACATTTCTATCTGATGCAGATAAGTAAAGGGATCAACCATTTAAAATAATTCTAAGGCTTTTTCATTGTCAGCAGCCAAGGAGCTTAGCCGGGCCAAGCTAATGCTGAATGTAATTTTTTTAAAGTCACTACAGTTAAGATAATTATTTTTGGTATGGAAAATATGTGTGAGTGTGTGTATTAATTCTTCAGGAAAGGCAAGAGTCTTCATAATTCTTCAGTATCACTGTGGCAATGCGTACCAAGCACCCTTCCCCCACCTTAGCCCCCAAGTAATCATTGATTGCATCTAAATCTATAGAGGTATCTTTTCCTGGCAGCTCTGGTAGTTACAGTAGATTGTTAATCTGTGAATGATCAGAATAAGCCTCTCTGTCTCAGAAATCTCCATGCAAATTACATCTAAATGCATGCCATAAATTTATTAGTAGCAGTTTGAAGTGCACAGGTCATCTTCTACACTATTTAAAAACATAGGTCTGTTACATTAGAAAGAGTCTCATTCAATTTATATTCACTTTTCTGTGGATGTAGCTAGCCTTGTCAAAGTAAACTTGCGTAATTTTTGCAATAATTTTGAAAAGGAAGATGAGAAAGTGTATTATTAAGGAAGGTGTATTATTAAGCAAATTTGAGTTCTCTGCATGGGACTGGAGTTTTAGCATTGCTACTTTGAAACAGGGAAGTCCACGTTTAACAGATGAGGAGTGTTAAGAGGTAAAAGGCTATGCCTAGATATTGGAGAAGGTGATAGATGTAAAGGCAAGCTACAGGATGTTTTATGAACCAGTCCTGGTTTTGTACCTCCATCATTTTATTCTGTTTTGGGAACACATCAAACCCATGACTTCTTTCTGCAGTGGAGTTCTGTCTTAGGTGAACCCCAAAAAAGAAATTCAAAAAAAACGTTTAGATTTTGTGGGGGAAGGGGAAATATAGCTGTAGTTTTCCTTTCCATATGTTTTTGTTTCCTAATTTTACTCTTGATTTGAAACTGGTAGGCTCCAATGGTAAGACATCACTAATAACTCCTTTTCTTCATGAAGTTGATGTAAAACCAGGATGTTTATGAACTCCACAGCATCCTCATCCAACCAACTTTTTTTTTTTCCTAAAGGAAATAGAGCAAATCTTTTAAAGATTTTAGGAATGTATTCATCTTCATAGGAGATACTGACATACGTTGATGAAAGAAAATTAATTTCTACTTTAAAAAGGAGCAAAGCTTTGAATGGTGGGAGGCTGGATTTGGCTGTGCAGTTCATACCATTCTAGCCATCACAACAAATTTGTACAAGCAGGAAGAAATACATTAACATGTGTTTTCTGTTTCTTTTTCCAGGCCATCCGCTGTACACTGGTAAATTGCACATGTGAATGTTTTCAGCCAGGGAAGATTAACCTGAGAACCTGTGATCAGTGTAAACATGGCTGGGTGGCACATGGTAAGAAATATCTGTTCCGGGCTTGTTTTTTCAATTCTGTCCATCTTTACCAGTATCTTTAAATAGTAAGAACTGAACTGATACAGGAAATAGTGATACCTATTTGTCTACACGTGCCTGTGTGCACAATCTGTGTTTGTGCATGTGTATGCATACACATGCTTTTTTTACAGCAATTTGTAGGAAGAAAAATAAGAGTCTTTTATTCTGGTGATAGCTTCAAGTGCCACTGGAGTTCAACAACTTGTGTATGGCTATTCTACCCTCCAGAAAATAATGTAGTTCTAGTAGGGCTTAACAGAAGGTCAAAAAGTTTACAGTATGGTTGCACAGCAGAGTTTGTATTGCAAAAAAGCATCAGCCAGTAAGTCATGGGGCCAAATGGAAATTCAGATTTACCAGTGTCAAACTCACTGTGTCAGATCTCACATGTTGGGATAAGATTACTATATGTGCGGAAGAAATTGCTACTGGAGTTTTCTTCTCATAATCTGGGCTATTGGCACCTAAGCAAGCACAGTCGTCATTCCCCACTTCTGCCAGACATTCTTATATTATTATATATATATATATATATGTAATATATATTATATTATATTCTGGAATTTTATTTTATTTTGATGAGACCCTGGGTGAAAGGTTAGTACTTTCCTCCTAAGATACACTTGATCTCTATTTATTTAGTTCATGTCTGTGTGGTTTTGTGCTTGAGTGTGATGACATATGGCAAGTGTGAACGCTCAAAAAATTCAACAGAGATTGACAGAGAAGTTTTTAAAGCATTCACATATATGGAAGGGAGAGCAGGTATGCAGGTACTGTGCAGTCCTCTGTCGCTGCTTAACAATGCCTCCAGACTGCCTAGAAATGCCCTAACACCACCCATCTGGTAGCTGGTTGCGGGTTTATTAGATACTAGATTACCTAAGGACATAGTTTATCTTTGTTACTCTTATTTCCCAGAAAATTATGTTTCGTCACAGAATAACCAGATCCACATTTCTTGGAAGAATCACTAAACCTCACAAAATTTGTATAGTTCAGGCATTCTTCAGGTTTTGTGTAGAATCAGCATCTGAGGTTTTGCTGATCCAAAGATAGGGAAGCAGTGTCTAGCTGTTTTCCAGGGTGTCCTCCTGATGAGCAATAGAAACTGAGAGTCTAGCACTTAGATTCTGGCACATGGACATCCTGAATTTTCTTTTTAATGAGTACATTTTGGAAGAATATAATCAGATCTTTTCTCCCTGTGAAGTGATTCTTCTCTGTGAAGTGATTGCATTCAGAATCAGAATATCTGAGAGTGATCCGAGATTGCCACTGTGTATATAATAGAAGTATCCCTGTTTTACAAATCTAGAAAGTTGAAAGGTGAATGTGGTGATTAGGTAGACACCACCTGCTCCCATACCCGAGTGCTTGACATTTCAAATACAAAACTTAATACAGCTATATATTATTAGGAAGTGTTTGTTTTGCTATTGTGCTAAGTGAATAATGCTCTGATTTTTGGTTTTTTTTAGTGCACTTTGTGTACTTTCATCTGGAGTATTTACATTTTGTGGCAGAGTGAGACAAGCCAGATATATGTTTCGCATGGTCTTATAAATTACTTTCTGGAGACTATGATATATCTGATTCAATTCTTGATCTTAGCTGTTTTTGAGGACTTTAAGGGCAGCATTCAGGAGAGAGATCAGCTCACTGCACTGTAGCACTTGGATTTCAAAATTACTAAAATCAGGTCGCAGTTCAGAAGTCCTTTGCTTTAAAACTGTTAGCACAGTACTTTCAGAAGTTGTTCCTTGAATGCGAATAGTATTTTCTGCTGTTTTAATTAAAGGGTTTCCTTATAATTTTTATTAATGAATTTCAACTCAGCTCCTTGACACATGATGTAGTGCTTTACTGAATGTAATTATCAAAGAATAGGTGTTTCCAACAGAAAGTACTGTGCTTATTCAGTTCTGATAACCTAGAATCATAATTAACAGAATAGATTAAAAAATAGCTTAGAATTGCAGTCTTTTCATGCTGTACTTGACTAATCTGTGTGGAGTTAATTCATTTTAATAGCTGCCATTTAAAATGTTGGAATTCTTGGAGTGAGGAGGAAAGGGCATACCGCCACCACTGTACTATTAGCCACCACTTAGCAACTGCTGGCCTGTTTTCTTTTCTCTTGCTTCCATTGTCTTTCTCGTGATTTCCCTCGCTCATCTGAAATAAGCTGCACACATCTTGAAAGAAAAGGTTTCCTACAAGTTCAGATACACCTGTCTGGAATTGCCAAAGGCAGGATTGCAATTATATGAACAGATACATTGGAAAGTACTTTCGTGCCCAGATAAATGTTTCTGTTGACGAAAGTTCGGCTTATCGACCCCTGTGCTACAGTGGCAATCCTACCATCAGTGTTTTTAAGGCCAAAGCCAAAAGCTGCACAGAGCACAGCAGCATTATCAAGTACTGCATCATGCGTCATGGAGAATGGGTTAGTGCTAGGAGGAATCTCTGAGTATTTTAAGGGATTTGGATGACTAGACTGTTTTCGTTTGTTTTCAGCTGAAGCTTGGCTTTCATATTGTCAGGTTGGGTGGGGATTTATTTTCTAAACTAAAAACTAAACTGGATAAGCCATTTCTTAGACTTTAGGCAGTCGAACAGATAAAATCTGTCTTTACTCCTTTCTTTTTTAATGGTAAAGATACTTTGTATAGTCTATATGGAAAATAAAATCTCATTGAAATCTTAATAATCAATTTTTAAAGGAGAATTTATTTTAATTCAGGCAGTTGGTATTTTGTGGTTTTTAAGTAATATGGTACTTAGATGACTACAAAAAATAAGACTTTCTTGAGTGCTTGGTTTGCTCTCCTGCTATTTTTGTTGTATTAAAAGAAGCATACTATGCTGTGAAGATAGTCATGATGTTTTACTCCCTTCAGCACAAAAATCACTTAAAATTTATTGTAAATAATGAAAAAACCCCACTCTACTTGCCATGCACTTCATCTAGCAAAAGATTCTTAGCCTATGAGGAAAGAAATTAAGCAAATCTGCAGTAAATGGATGTTTATTTCATTGACTTTGCATTTTGTCTTTTGTGCATGTCATTGATGTCAGAATAACAACTGCCATACTGCTGGCAGAAACTCTTATTATACCTCATCCAACACATCAAAAGACCCAATGTAGTATCAAGTGCGATCTTACCTTTTCTCATAACCGTTTTGCTCCAAAAAAGTGTGCCAAGGTGGCATAAGTTATAGTGGACTAAAGCTATTACTTCTGACATTCATTCTACTTATTTTAGTTTCAATTTAGTTTTTTTCATTAAAAAAACCAAAACCAACAAAACAAAGCAAACAAACAAACAAACCCCTCCCCAAAACAACAACCTCCACTAGAAAATGGAGAATGTCATGAAGTCAGACGCATGACATGACTGTGACTACATCATTTAGAATGGTTGAATTTTCTGAATTTCTACATGGTAGATCATGAAATTTTAAGGTGAAAGAAACATGAAATGAAAACAAAAGGAAGGAAGGATAGGTAGAAATAAATAAAAATAAAGAAAAGAAACAGAAGAATGCTGTGGAAATTCTAGAAATCACATCTCTTTCTTACCCTGAAGTTTCTGAAAGGACTTGATCTAGGAAGAAGGTTTAGAATTTAAATGTGAGCTGCAGGGAATGAGATGGGAATGAGTGCTGTGTTGAAATAAAATTCATCTGAGTTCCCATATTTGTCTCAGTCCAAGGATGTTAAGTGAAAGAAATCCAGGTTTACAAAGTCAAAGATCATCCCTAACAAAATAAAACAAAATGAAAACATGTCGCTGATCTTAGAGTCTCTCTAAACCTGGCAGAATTGCCGTGTTGTTCTTTACTTAAAAATGGATATTTTTAAGCAGAGAGTAAATTTTTAAAAAGGAAAAAAAAGAAAAAACCGAGAGAAAAGTAATTATAGTTGACTGGTAAAACAATTGGGTTATTTCTGTATTGTCTGATAGGATATAAAAAATTGTCACAATTTATCATATCAAACATGGTTGTTTCCTTCTATTCAATTTATTTAATTATTTGAAATGCTTTAAAATTACTTGAGAAAATAATTTTTCTATTATAAGTTATTTATAGATTTTCAGGAAAGTAATTCTCTGCAGGTCATTGAGAATGAAACCTAGCTTTTCATGACTTTTAAAGTAAAACTGTTTTAGATGGAATCTGGCTTTTCTTGTCTTTCACTGACAAGATCATTTTATCCATCTGTTATAACTTTCTTTTGACCCGGAAGGTGGAGGTATATTTTTCATTACTCAGTTGCTTCCAGGAACCTTACAAGATTAACCTTCATTACTGGTAAACATTTTTTTAAGTGCACCCCTTCTGCCTATGCCATTCCTTTATGCTTCCCTTCAGCAGGATTTACCAAAGCAGCCAATGCAGCACAGAGAAAATGCACTCTGTTATCTTGTGGGCACTCTGACCCAGTATCTGGTTTTAAAGCCTGCCACATTGGTAGGAATGATGTGATGTAGTGTTTGCTTTGGGTTACTCCGGTATCACCCTTAGTGCAAGTCAAGCTGAGGTGAAACCAAATCCAGATATTAGGGCATCCAGGACAAATAATACTGTTTCAAAGGTTTATGAGCTAGAAGTGACGGAAAAGGAAAAAAGCTTAGATGCCCCAAGAACAAATAGGAAGCCTTCCTTTTTCATCCTTGTATTTAGCTGATACTTATATAACCATATGGTCAAGAGTTTAATCCTCATGCAAATTTGATGCCCTCAGGTGTCAAGTAATGTTTTCCCGAGGGGTAAACCACAGGCTCTACCTTACATGTGTTCACATTTGTACCTCCTTGGACTTCCCTGGGAATCTGTTCCATTTAAAATAATTTTTTCTCTTATTCCCTGCCACCCCCAGGACATCTTAACTCAGTCAGGAAGAAGCTAGACTTTCCACGTCTCCCCAGCTGTATTAGCTTACATTCCTGGGTTTGAATAAGCCAATGTCCTTTGGACATGGTCAGGTGAGATTATAGCTGACCAGACATTAAGCATTCAGCTAAGGGCTGATCAAGTGTCTGGTAAGCCCTAAACAGGCCGTGACCCATTCTGAAGCACAGTGCCTGTTTCTGCTGGGTTGGCCTGTATTCACAACTAAAAGTGAAATATTTTCTCATTGTGAACATTTTATTTTCTGAAAAACTTTAATATTAGTAATTACACTTTATGCTTCACATAATTGTCATTAATATCATCAGATAGTAATTAGCAACTCTGAAATACACTTTTTAAAATGATGATTGCCCTTGATTAGCTATAAAATGCCCATAGACGATTAGACTAAAAGTATTTCGAAAGTGCAAGATATTGTTATTTGGGTGCCCATCATTACTGAATTTACATTTTACAGAGAAGGCCTAATCTCATTTAGTACACCCAATACCATGGGATAAAATTCTAGGAGATGTCTGGGACTATGATGTCTTACTCTTTCGTCTTAAGGAGAGAATCCAGAAGAAAACAAATAGACTTGCTGTGTGCAAGCTGGAACAAAGGCTATACAAACAATGACTTTAAATTAGCACCTGGAATTCTTCTTTCCAGTCATAGTAGAGGCTGTCTTTTGGAAAGGTAGTCAGTGAAACCCATGATCTTGAGCCCTTTAAGTGGTGATAACAAATTCACTACATGGCATAGCTTCAGATGGGAGCAAAAGAGTGTCTGGTGATCACTGTTTGATTACCAAATGAGCGGGATAAATTCTGTGAGACTTGGGAGTTCAAATCCCCAACAGGTTTGTGGGGAAGCAGTGGTGGACTTCTGCAACGTGCATCCACTCCAGGATGTTTAGGTGACAGTACCTGCTTACTTGTCTCTTTTAACACCTATGCTGCTGCACATGAATTGCTGTGATGTGCTAACCACTTTATCATTTTATTACAGTTTATTACATCATAAATTTTTATATCTTCTTAACGATCCTACAAGAAGCTTAATTGTTTATAGGAACATCCTAATTAACTAGAGTTCACTAGGTTAAGCAGAACACAAATTGAAACAGCTCTAAATGAAACAAACCCTACTACTTCATTCCATATAGCTTCATAAGGTTAAAATGGGATTTGACTGCAAGAATAAAAAATTCATACTACTTTCAGATGTTTAAATGATAATACCATGGGTAACTTTACCTCAGCTTTCTGTTTTGCAAATGTGAAATTGAACAGAAAAGCTTTTTTTACCTTCTAGGAGGAATTTCATTTTGAGCTATAGCATTATGAGGACACTTGCCCCAGATTAATTTAGCAGACAATAGTGTTACTCAATTATCCCATTTCCATCTGGATTTTAGAAAGAGAAAAGATGATACAAGAAATGTATAACATGAGTCTCAGAGACTTTTCTAATTGTATTCTAATTGATTACAGTCAATTTTTCCATAGTATTTTTAGGAGGAGCTTTGTGAATTGATCAGAGTACGTGGATTGGGATGGGTAAGACTGATGTGTATGAATGATAGAGCTGGTTTTATGAACCAAACTTCCCAGGCTCTGAACATCCTCAGCTGTCAGCAACCTTAGGACAGCAGGTTTTCCTGGGAAAACTGAGGTGGTTTAGCACATGTGGGAGAGCATTTCATAGGCTTGAACCAGAGTTAAACCCTAAATTGAAACACCACCATGGTCTTGGCTTGCCTTTGTGAAATACATCTGTGACACAGTACTCCATTCAAACATAATGGTATTAACATTGCCTAATAGGCAGTGCCTATTGCACTTTCATTACAATTTTCAAGGCTGCACAAAAGATGGAATAGGTTGCCTGAGAAGTGGGGGAATTCCCCCCCCCCC
>VZTE01002664.1:115278-137961 GCA_013397775.1 Eulacestoma nigropectus | reverse complement strand
CCTTTTTTTTTGGCCCCCCCCCTCCCCATTTCATGTAAGCATTGGCAGAAACTCTGACAAGCAGTTCTTCATGTTTTATTATGTTCTTGTCTGGCAGAATCTCTGTCAGGCAAAAACCTTGTCAGCGGAAAACCTGTCGTAGGATCAGAGGAGACAAAAACAGGTGTCACAGAGGCAGTCAAAACTGAAGGAAAAAAAAGATTAGGCTAAAGAGAGAAAGGCAGACGATTACATTAATGCCATTGCTTTTATCTTATAGATGTGTGTTATTATCTCGGGGTGCTGAGTGCGCAATTGCCTCAAAGAAAAGTAGACAGGAGACAAGGGGAAACTTGATAGTTATTAACTGAAGAGGCAGTGTGTCAAAGCTGGATGGGGTTCAAAGTTTTGTAAAGGGATAAAAAAATTGCAGACAGCAAGCAACGTCTGTGAACAAACTGTGGTTCTGCTTTTGGCTACATAAACCTAGTAGCATTCTAGATGTTTTAACTTGGAATCAGATCATAGACAGAAAAATTAATGAAAGTTTTCATTCAGTCTTTTTTAATAACATTTGTTTTGTGTACATGCAGCTGAAGTGCTGGGGGATTTTTGTTAGAGCATGAGGCATGGTGGGGCATGAAAACATATATCAGTATAGTTGCTGTGTTGTTTGGGTTTGGAACACCTATTGTCAACACATGTTTAATTTTAAAATGCTATTAAGAATCCTTTTACCAAGTGTGAACATCTGTACATGCAAGCTGTAAATTAGCGGATCACATGTGTCCCTCTGTCAGAGACTCAATGCATTTGGCAAATGGTTTCCATTATTAGTTTTTAAATACAATAAAAGGCATAACAAAAAAAATGATTTTGCCTATGAATCAGAATTTCTTTGCTCACTTCCCTTCCATGATCTTTTGTCTTAGTGAACATTTATCTTCTATATGGAATAAATTGTGGAGAAAATGGAGAGAAAAGTGAAAAAGAGATTACCAAAGGATGCTATGTTGTAGGTGAATTTTGTACTCAGACTGGTTCAGGGTGGTCACCCACTCCTGTAAGTGTTCACATCCCCCACTCTCTGGTTCCATGGATGAATGGGATAATTTCCTAGACCACGGAAATATTTGAGTTGTTCAGTAGATACTGACAATTTTTCTTGTCCTTAGTCACCTTCTAAGCATGATATTTTTCAGGAGCAATTTTTTCTGTCTTCAAAATGCAGCACATTGCACCATGTTGGAGGTGGTATTAAATCTGCATACTGAGGCAGTCTAGAGCTTAGACCACCTCTTATGATTGTAGTAACTGGTGCCTCCAGCATTTTAATCATTACTCAGGATTTGTTACTTTTTTTTCTGTGGTTGATGAAAAAGAAGAAAATCTTGAACTCTGAAAATGTGATGCTGTTCATGTTCACCACTAAAATCAAGAGTAAACTACAGTGTGCAACATTGCCATTAATAATACTGTATCTGTTTTACTACACTCAACACACTATTGTTGCAACAGTATTATGGAATCATTTTATGTTGGTATTATGTATTTAATCTGTCTTCTAATTTTAGTTTCTTTTGCTGCAAAAAGTGGCCCAGTTATTTAGATTTTAAAAATGTCTGGAAAGCTCTTTGTTATTGTCTAGACAAAGACTACATATTATTTTTTTTTCATCTTCCTGTTCTTGAACAAATATAGTAATTTAGAAAGAAGATGACATTTTTAAAATTTTGTAACATCATTTGTGTGTGTATTCCCCTTTGGCAAGTTGGGAAACTGTCCAGAGAGTATGCCAGAAAATCCAGAGTGGTTATATTGGAGAGCCCGAAACTAAAACTGAAATGGAATGAGATCCATAATGCTATATTGCAAACTATAGACTCTCCTCTGTGGTGTTCTGAGATACACAACCAGGCAAATCAGCTGAAAGAAAGGGTTTCACTATACATTTTCATCCCTCTCAGGATAATAAAATATTTATCTAGGATCAGGAAATTAGCAAGAGGTAAGTGTATTTACAACTCCAATTGCATTAAAACTAGGATATTTAAAATTCTTTTCTATTCAGTAAAGGCAAAATGTCATGCTTTTATTGTAGCTATTCAAAAAATAATATGAGACCCTCAAAGTACAAAAGTCATCTCTGCATATTTGTATTTCTTTTACTTAGCAAAAATGGAATCTGCTCAGAGGCATGGCTTTTAATTTGGTTGACCTTTTTTGCTGCACATTGGGAAGGAAGGGGTCTAAGGGCAATGAGTAGATTTGCAGAGCTGAGCCTGTGCACTGGCCACAGCATAAATGAAATGAAAAATCTCTTCTTTGTTTTTCTGTCTTTTGATAAGTTGAAGAAGAAGTTGTGCCTTACTTTAATGTATCCTTTGTACTTAATTTCATTTGAATTACTCAGTCTCAAAACTCCAGTAAAATATAAGTAAGGTACATTTGCCGTCCTTACTTTACTACATTAAAAAAAAACCCCAAACTACAAATGGAACATAGAAGTTTGTTCATTGATTTGTTGCAAAGCTGTCCAAAGTTTTTTTTTGCTGAAATCTTGCATAGTAAGAATACTGCAGGCTGTAATGTGAAGATTGACACTGAAACAATTTCAAAGCTCTTTTGACATTTCACATTATACTGAGCAGAGTCTCTCTAAAATCTTGGGGATTTTATCTACAATTCAAGAAGGTAAAGAGTGAATAAGCCAACATAGGGAGGTTCAGGCTTGATATTAGGAAACACTTCTCTACTGGGAGGAGTGGTCAAACCACAGGCTTCCCAAAAAGGTGGTCAATGCCCCAGGGTGTTCCCTGTTCCAGAGGCATTTGGACAACCCCCTCAATACGGTTTGACTGATAATCAGCCCTGGAGTGCTCAGGCAGTTGGATTAGATGGTCAGATCCCTTCCAGCTGAAATATTCTCAATAATTATGGTGTATACTTGATACTTCAGAGTTGGAAAAACAGTGTTGAAAGGTTCCTAATTCCTGAACTAATTATCCAGTAAGTAATTTTTTGTTTGAAGACAATCTTTAGTGTCCTCTATACAATCCTTTTGGTCCCCTTTTTTAACAGTTTAAATTTCTGAAGCAAGTACTTGAAATTGGTAATTCACCACAGAAACATGACTTCACTGAGTATTGTCAGAGTAAAACACAAGGGTATTTTTAGGCCATTCCATGAAAATGTTGATTGCTCAGTAAGTATGTGTTTTTAAGATTTGTTAGATCTCTTCTTGCTGTATCAGAGAACACCTTTTCACATATACTGAATTAACAAATATCAGACTGACTGTCAGGGCAGTGCTAAGAATTAAATTGCTCTGTTAAGAAAAGGTACCTTTCTTAGTTGAAGCACATAACTGATCCCATCATAGTCACAGTTTTGGAAAAGATTGGGCAGATTACAACTAAAACGTCACAAGCATGTATGGGTGAACTTTTGATTCCACTGGAACTATACAAAGTATGAGTTATACCTCATGCTGCACCAGTTAGGGACTTTTAATGTGTGCTTTGTGATATTCAGTCACTGATAAATTGTTAATAAAGACATCTCTGTTTACATCATTTTTCAGGTATGATAGAGCACATTCCTTTGTATAGCATATTTAATCTTGAAGCCTCCTAAATGCTTGTGAAATCATCAACCACTGCAGATACTGTTAAATGTACTCACCAGTAAAACAGGGCATTGTTCATTAGCAAATATAAATTAAACCAATAGTTTAGAACAGAAAGTGATGAAGAATGCATTATCCACATGAAATTATGTGGGCAATTCAGACGGCAGAATGCAACTATTTGCTCCAAGATTTGACAAGAATCAGAAATTTGTCAAGAAGGCTAAAGCTAATACTCTTTTCTTTACAGAAAACCAACAACAATATAGGTCCTTCCTTATCTCTTACCTGAAAAAATACCTGTTTATCAGCATAAATAGCGTCTTGAATCCACTTAGAACACTGGCATTAGTTCACTAAGGGTACCAGGGGAGAAATGAGAAATACTGCAAAAATTCTCTCTGTCAGCTACATCTTTAGTGATCTCTTTGAAAGAAACAGGAAAATTTTTATAAATTACAAATTAGAGTGACGATTTTCATTTTTCTGACAATTTGAAGGGGTATCAATTGTCAATGTTCAGAAAGAATTTCAGATTCTTACAATACTGTTGTTTCCCATATGAACACAACTATGTTTCCTTTCTCTTCATTTACAACCCTTTTATTTTCATGTAGCATGAGGTTTGTCTTTAGCTTTCAAATATTCTTATGCACCCATGCAATAATGTATGTTTTGTTGTGTTATAAATTCCACATTTTACTGCATATCTTGACTTGTACTTCAAAAGGATAAAATTCACTGCTTGTTTATTATGTAATATACATGCTAAGGACACAAATCAAAATTGGAGATAATATCATTGTCACTTGGAATGTTATTCCAAAATCATACTAATTAGTATTTGTGTGTGTGTGTGTGTGTGTGTGTGTGTGTGTGTGTGTGTTGAGAACCAGATGCCTATAGGTAATGCTGACAAAAAATTAATATTGCAGTTGAATGGAATAGCACAGGTTAGATTGCAAAAATTTCTATCAGCTGGTCAAAGAGTGTGCTTAGTTATTTAAAAGGACTTTATTTATTTTTCCCCCTCTTCCATTTCACCTCAACCTTTCCAAAGCTATTATCCTCAGAGTGGTCACATTACATGGAGTAGGTATATGTCCACAGAGTTTTGTAATCTTATTGTTAGAGAAATTAAAAGCTATTAGATCTGTAATCCACCCAATAATCCTTAGATAAAGATGTCTTACAGTCATTCTCACTTAGACCACAGTAGAATAATGATGTTAATATCTTCAGCATGACAAGTCTTTAGATAGAAGAACTTGTTTTTCCTCACTGCAGGCATAGTATTTACTGTTACGAAGAGAGAAACAAAAACAAATGCTAGGATATATTAGAAATACAGTATGATTTAGTCATTAAAAAGCACCAAGTATTCAGAAAACATCTGTTCATGTCTTGGTTCTGGTCTGAATTTGCATAAACTTGGACAAGCCGGTTAACATTCTGTAAGACTGAAGTTGAAAAGCTCAGGGTGATCCAAATCTGCTCAATAATTTCAATAGTCTAGTAGAAATTGTTCTTACAGGGTATCTATTTAACACTAATATTATTTAATTGTTTAATAATATTTGATTTTATTATTTAATTATTATATAATTAATCTATTAACACCATTCCTATTGTGAGTAATGCTAGTATTAGAAAAAAAACACAACTTTATTTTACTCCTTCTAAATGGTTGCTCAGTCCCTCAGGTACACATATATACGTACCACCACACATACAGCACAACCTGCACAATAACAGTATCAATTTTCTTGGCTTTTCTAGCTGAGAACTTTTATGACACATCTATTATGATAGTAGCAAAATAACCATCTTAGAAAAAGATCATAGATAAAAGAGGGGGGAAAAAAGGCAGGACAGCATTTAACCTGTTTAAGCTTCAATCAAATCTCATTTATTACACCTTGTAAAAAAGTTAGTCCCACACCATGAAGCCTACATAGCTTAAGTACTTTGGAATAACAGCTTTTGGAAGCAAAAATCCCACTCTTCACATTCTGCAGCATAAATGTCCTGTGGAGAGATGTAGGATGGAAGTCCCTAGGCTTGTCAATTTCTTATCTTATTTGAATGTTAAATTAATATTTAAAGCTATTTATTCAAAGTTGACTTAGCCACTAGAATAGGAAAGATCAGACAAATCGGTTGCAAGAAATGAAGTATGAGGAAACCAGAACTCTTTGACGATGTAGTCCTTGGAGTAAATGTGTTGAATGAAGCCAGCAAGTAAATAATAAGGGCCTTTGCACTCTGGATGTAAGAAAGTAACTTATCAAGAGTACATGAACTCTCTAGTGACCATAAGACAAGAAGAAACTGACTACCGGAGAAGTCCCTATAATGTTATTTTAAATGCTCAGAAATTTTGTTTAAAAAAGCAGTGAGGAGGTTAGGTGCTGCAACATAGTTCATAAAGTAGAAGTAAAATTAAATTTAAACATTGATACTCAGTAAAATGCATGATGTCACATGCAATTCCATCTTTTCTAACTTCACAGGGGGATAAGAATTACCTTCATCCTGCAAACTTTCCTTATCTTTAAATTACTCACATCATAGTGAGTAACGTGTAATTCATAAAGCCAGCTGAAAAGAACTAGCCAGCTCAAGTAGCAGTGAATTCATGATCAAATTTTTGGTAAATCAGGGGCCTTAGTTTTAACATGTTTGAAAGACTGAAGTTTAGGGAGTACCTGTTTTATTTTTTTCCTCTAGAGATTAAGTATCTAACCTTTAACAGTCCCATTCAATTTGGTATTGCTTCAGTGTTGGTCTTTAGTTAATCATAAATTTCTCTTGACCTATGAGTATTGTAGTGCCTGAGTCTCACCTGAGAACCCTTCTGCCATAGCAATTAAAATTACTTGTGACCTTTGGAAACTAGGGCTGTTTTGGACTGCATCTGTAAAAAAGGATCCCTTAGTGATGGCTGGTGTCCATCAGGAGTCCGTACTGGGACCAGTACTGTTTAATATCTTCATCAGTGACATAGTGAGGCCATCAGCAAATGTGCAGACGACACCAAGCTGCGTGGTGCAGTTGACACCAGGAAGGACAGGATGCCATACAGAGGGACCTGGACAAGCTTGAGGAAGTGGACCCATATCAGCCTCATGAGGTTCATTCAACAAGGCCAAGTGCAAGGTGCTACACCTGGGTCAGGGAAATCCCAAGCATGAGTACATACTGGGAGATGAGCTCATTGAGAGTAGCCCTTCAGAGAAGGACCTGAGGAACTTCAGTGGATGAGAAGCTGAAAATGACTCGACAACATACGCCTGCAGCCCAGAAACTGACCATATCTTGGGCTGCATCAAAAGCAGCATTGCCAGCAGGGTGTGGTTGATGATCCTGCATTTCTGATCCCGTCCTGGATGAAACCCCACCTGGAGTAGTGTGTCCAGCTCTGGGGTCCTCAGCAAAGCAAAGACATGGATCTGTTGGAGCAAGTCCAGAGGAGACCACCAAGGTGGTCAGAGGGATGGAGTCCCTGTCCTGTGAGGAAAGGCTGGGAGAGTGGCGATCCTTGAGCCTGAGAAAGAGTTGAGAAGAAGTTTGGGCAAGGGTCTTTGGCAACCTTTTTGTAGGCTTTCAGTACTGAAAGGGGGCCTAGGAAAAGGCTGGGAAGAGACTTTTGACAGGGACGTGTAGTGATTGGACAGGGGGTAATGGCTTTAAGGTAAAAAGAAGGGAGTAGATCTAGATAATAGATATGAAGGAGAAGTTTTTTACGAAAATGTTGAGGCACTGTAGCAGGTTGCCCAATGAGGCTGTAGATGCCCCATCCATGAAAATATTCAAGATCAGGTTGGATGAGGCTTTGAGCAACCTGATCCAGTTGAAGATGTCCCTGCCCATGGCAGGGGGGTGAACTAGGTGGCCTTTAAAGGTCCCTTCCAAAATAAACTATTCTGTGATTCTACGTTTCTATGAATCATCCAGGTGATGTTTCTCTGGAAAGTAAATGTATCTGCCAATGTGATGTGTATACATGACTCTTTGGAGTTGTTTTCTTGTATTTTCTTTGCTCTTTCCTTATACTTGACCCTTTTTCTTTCAGCCTTGGACAAACTTAGTACTCAGCACCTCTACCACCCAACCCAAGTGGAGATTGTGCAGTCCAATGTTGTGTTTGACATCAGCAGCCTGATGCTCTATGGTACTCAGGCTGTGCCTGTGAGACTGAAGATACTGCTTGACCGACTCTTCAGTGTACTGAAGCAAGAGGAGGTGTTGCATATTTTACATGGCTTAGGCTGGACACTTCGAGACTATGTTCGAGGCTACATTCTTCAGGTAGGAAATAAAGCAAAGCATGTTTTCAAGCCCAGTTAACTGATATTTTTATTGTTGATGTATGGATGTAGTGATGGTGCACCCAAAGAGGTAGAAGGATATGAAGTGAATTTACTCTGGCATGTTGAAGCCTAATGATGGTGTTGGCAAAATAAAATAGTCAATTTTTCCTAAGCTAAAAAAATACAGGTGCCTTCATACCATAGTATTTATTTGTACTTGCTTACATTTATTGTAGGAAATGCCTTAAATACTGCAAATACTAAGGTTAGCTACCTGCGAGCATGATCTGGCCATCAGAGGCAGCTGGCAAGTTTTCAAGGGCTACTGTTTGACTTGGGAAACTAAGATGCAAGTCAGCAGCTCCGTCATCTTTTCTTTCCTTCTTTAGAAAGAGATCTAAAAAAGTATAGACGAAATGGGAGTTGTGATCATGGTTATATTGGAAACTATCCTTATGGTGTAATGTATAAACAGGAAAATCCTTTTTATAAGGCCATTTTTGAAATGTAGCTTTAAATAAAGTGTTGCATGCAGGTTAGTTGAAACAGACAAACAAACAAAAGAAAAACAGAAAAATGGGCAGGCTTGCTTTATGAGTATGGTCATAAATATATATATAGTTGCTTATCTGAAAAATTTCATAATCTATTGAGTTCCAAAGTGACTTTTTATATTTTGTAAGACTATTTCTGATTAATAACCTGAGAGTACATACTTCTAAATTCTCTTAATTGCTTCTGACTTTGTGGGAGCTCTGCATCATCTAGAATTCATCCAGTTATTGAAGTGGACATGCCTAAAAAACTTTGAAAATTTTAGTTGCTGATTTATTGCTTTACTTTCTTTGGGAATGGTAGCATGTTAGAACTTTATTGAAAATATGGGATTTATACCTGTTCTGAGAAATTCTGACTCTGTTTCTTAATTCCTCTTCAGATTTCTGTACATTGTGTGAAAAAGTAAATTAGCTTTATGTGATTCTGTATTTCTATTCATATTCTATTGATGTTATTCTTCTTCTGTGCTCATAAATATTTTCTTAAATGGTCTATATATAGATTTTCACAGAAAAATGTACTGAATTATAAAACAGTCCTAAAAAGAGAAAGAGAACTAAAAAGGTTTATACTTTAATAATGAAATCTTTTTATTCTTGTTAGGTCATATATGGAATGGATCTCTTTAATTGTTTCAGGATTCTCTCGGGCGTCTATTTTGTAAAGGCTAAGTGTTACACCTATTCAAATAGAACAGAATCCATTTTTTCCATTACCAGTCTAAAATTTACATATAAGGATATATCCATCATATGTATACAGTAGATATCTATGATTTTTGTAAGATATAAATGTATGGTTATGTATTTATAGATTTTACATATGATAGATAATTAAGACAGATACATGAGCGATATCTACAGAGATATGTACCGGCATTATGTGCATATTGCATCATATTTTAGATTCCTGGATTCTGAATCCTAGAATCTAGAGGGCTAAAGTAATTTGATTTGTAAAGGAATACATATAAAAAATGCATAATTTTAAAGATATAATATTAGAAATCTGCTGGTTACTAAATGTGATTAATAATTAGGCGTAATGTATTACAAACATGGAATGTAATTCTGTGTCTCTTATAGACAAGAAGACTGACTGAAATCAGTAGTTTTCTTGTTTTAAAGGCCGTTGAATCATGCTCATATTGATTTTGTTTTAATTATCTTTTAGAATGATCTCAATATATGCAAGAATGGCTTGTAGTATAATTACATAGATGTTTATACAGACTGCGATGGTGACCTGTGCGTCTGAAAGGTGTAAAGGCCTGTAATACCCCATTAGGTCACAGTTCAGTTTATCTGGCTAAAACTCAGTCACATTGTAGCCCCCAAGGCATGAATTTTGCCGTTACTGTGTTCAACAACAGTATATTGAATATTATGCTGTTTAAATGAGAACAATTACCAGTGAAAGTTAAGGGCAGCTGTTACAGACTTGCCACATATTGACTTCATTAGCGCTCGACTGTGGATTTTCTTAATGAGTGAATGAAGACCTATGATAGGTATAGTTGAGCATCCCTGTTAATTTAGATGTCTAATTTCAAAGAATCACTCACTGGTCAAGGTTAGAAGGGAGGTCATCTTGTCCAAACCCTCTGTCCAAGCAGAGCCACCTAGAACTGTTTGTCCAGGACCATGTCCAGATGGCTTTTGAATATCTCCACAGGATCTCTAGGCAAAAAGTGCATTTTGTTTCCAGTAAAGCTAGAAAACTCAGTATATGGCAGAAAAGGAAAATGCTTAGCAAAGCATATACGCTGAGAAACCTTGGGAAAATTAATTAAATCTATGATAATAAAAATGTCTTGTTTAAAAATAGTTCTGCTGAACATTATAAAGGAGAAAAGGGGTATGCAGGGAAATTTGAAAGGAAATGTGTAGTAACACTAGCACAGTAAAAGTGCATACAGGTAATGTCTTTGGGCAAAAGGCATTGTTCCATGAAGCTCATCACTATAGACTGGAACTTTTCAAAGAATTGTTTGAGGCTTTTAAACTAAGCTTTTACACACCAAAACCTCAGAATAAAATGCTGTGAGCATCCTACAGGAGTATCGAAAGTATCAAGTACCAAAACAAATCATCCAGAGTATCACAAACTATGGGATTGTTAATAGGCTGTCATGCAGTGAACTGAGGAACATCTGACTCTCAGTCAGGAAATATAGTTCTCTGTAACTTGTGTGTCCAAACCCACTTAACTTATCACCTAATTCCTGTCAATGCTAGTAAATTTACCATACATTCATATATACTCATCGTATACCAAATACAGAAATATATATCCGTAGGAAAAGGTTTGCTATGATAGTGTAGTTAGAGAAGCGTAATCTAGTAAAAATTGTGTTTTACACTTGTAACCTTACAGAGTCATGTATAACACTGTTCTCCCGTTTTTTCCTCAGGGGAGGAAAACCAGGAAGCTTATTAGCAAGGAATAAGAGAATTAACAGAATAGGGAAATGTAATGGTTGTAACAGATTCCAGAATACTTAATCCAGGTTCAAGTTCCAGTGTTCATTAATTAATCACAGTGCATAAGATTTGTATAGCTGACACAAAACTGGAGTTTTATGCTTTGGGATGGTCCAAGACATCCACCTGTGCTGAATGTGCCTTCACCATGATGGAAGTTTTAAAATATTTTAACATTTTTTCTAAATGGAGGCTTTTTTGAGGGGTAGGGTAGAGGTATCCACTCAAAATCAATTACTATTGTCAGATGTTTTCTGTTCTGTTTGAGATCCATAAAAACCCCTCTTCCCACAAAACAACAAGAAGAACAAAAACAACAACAACCACGACCAACCAACCAAATGAACAATCCCCCCTGAAACCTCACAACTTTTTACTTGTAAGTTTCAAGAAAAAGCTCATGATTTGTTCCACTGGAGAAACAAGGGGAAAACAGTTGTTACTGCTGCAGGGTGGGTGGGACTATTTGTAGTACCTTCATTTTGACCAATAATGTTTCCAAATAGCAAATTAAAAAGCAGTGGGCAGAGAAAAATGCAGTATTTATGCCTTCATTCAGTGGATGCATTAATAGAGCACAGGATGTCAAGAAACCCTGAAGCCGCAGAGGTAATTTGATAACACCGCCTTTCACATTTGGGCACAGTCATGACATTGCCAGTAATGGCTGAAAGGCATTAAAACCTGGCAACATTCTCTGGCCTCCATGCGATAAATATAGTTTCTGGTGAACAGATACCTGTCAACGAAATGCTAGTGACAATTTGGTCACCAGTCTCATCAGACTGTCACGGGATTCATGTTTTAGGAGACGAGTTGTTCTCTCATGTTTAGAACTGATGAGTTCAAAAAAACTTTATGGCATAGGGGAACATTCTGGATTATGTTTGCTCCATGGGAATTCAGAGTCCTTCGGATTTTAGGCTTGTTTTTTCTGTCTCAGGGAACTAAGTTACTGTATTTGGTGTCAACCTGTATGTGGCTAGTGAGCCTGCAATTCTTTTCTCTTGGAAACACTTAACTTTACATGACAAGAAACTGTTTTTGTCAAAAACAGTAGGTGTTTTGAGTCAGATACTGCACATGCTGCTCTAAGAGATGTGTGTGACTAGTGGCGCTATTGATTTGAATGATGTTACTTTTGCTATAAAGAAAAGCTCAACTGTGAGTCTCCTACCCCGGTTTAATTCCAGCTAAGCTGAGAGAAGAAGTAACTTTGCCAGCTGTTCTGTGATCCAGCACTGGAGAATACTTTACTCCATCCATTTGCTAGTGTAGCTACATGTGTAATTGCTCCCTAAGCCAGGTTCTCTCTAAACAAACCAGGTTAGAAAAATCCTCCTTCTAAACATGTGCAAGTTAGCTCTCATTATTTTGAGAGGAAAGGGCTAGAGAACAATTATGCCACTAGCCGTGAAGAGCTGGGGCATTCAGCTTTTACACTGGTCCAGCAGCAGAAGACAGGAGAGAGGCCATAAACTGACTCCTTGCAAATAATGATTCAGTTTTAAGTAACAGCTCAACACTTTTTCAGCTGTTTTGTGATCAAATAGTTGTACTCTCTTAGCGTAAAAGAGGAAAATATATATTGTCTTTACAACACAGAGAAGGAAGCAGAGGCACAGAACAGAACATAGGCAGAATTAGGAAAAATGGTCTAGACCTTGGAGTCCCATTCTTATCATCATTCCCTTGAAAAAAGTAGATTATTCAGTAGCTCTTAGGCAGCGTCTTAGCTGCCAGACTCTCTGGTGCTATTGACAGCTATGAGAAATTAAAAAAAAATAAATAACACAGAACAAAGTCAAAACTAAAGCCATCTGGAAGACTATGGGTATTTTATAGGTCCAAAAGGAGACTAACTCACAAAAGTTTGTATACTGGACTTTGCATGAGGAATCACTAATCCTAAATGAACGCCTTTTCTGTAGCAAAATCAATGCTGAAAAATGCTGAAATTCAAAATTATTAGATATCATTTTATGCATTGGGAAAATTGGTTTAGTCTTCCATCGCTGTGCTTGTTCCATAGTCCAACTGTTAAGCAAGAATTCGGCTAAGAAGGTATGCTCTCAGAAGGTATATGTGGTCCAGGGCAGAGAGTGGGGAGGGACATGCAGTTTTAGACATTATCTCAAAAAACCAAAATCTCATTAACTAGAACAAACTCATTGAAATTATGAAATACATAACAATGTTTAAATAACTCAGTTCTGAGATTTTAAAAGAAAAACTGGTTATATGCATAGTCAAGCTACATGCTCACATATATTGATACATATGTATCAGTATATATATGGCTGGTATTGTCAGTTATATTTGACAAACAGTTTCTCAAATTTTTGTAAAACATAGTTGCTCTTGGTAGTATGGGTAATTTGGTTTCTGTCCTAGTTTACCACCACTAGTTTGTTCATGCATACCATTTGTACATCCAGATTAAATGAAGCTATTTGGGTAGAGAGCAAAGAAAGAAACTTGAGCATCTTTAATAATATTGCTCTTAATTTCTTTTCTGTTCTTTCTCAAAGTAATCCCTTAGCACTTCACCTTCTAAGCAGGTGAAATATTAACCATATGCACAGATTGAAATTGCTTTACTGTTCTTAAAATTAAATATTGCCCACCATTGGCTTGTCTGTGGAGGATTTCAGAAAAGGATGGGTTCTGTTGCTGTCTGACCTCCTTTAGAGACTTCATAGAGTCTTAGCTTTTCTGTCTGAAATCATTTGCCTTTTAAGATCTTTGAAATTTGCTGTAGAACCCAAGTGCAAGGGCTATTTCATTAAACAGCTTGTCAAACAGCCTTCGTTGCTTAAACATAAAGAACATTAGAAAGAAAACAAATAAACAGAAGCTCTGATATCAGCCTTTTCAAGGTAGACATGTAGTGTCAGGTTGCTGTAGTGATGGTATCATACTTGAAGTTCAGTGTAGTCTGCTGTCTATAATCATGAGTCACGAAAAGTTTCTGTCAGGTTTTTTTTTTTCCCCAAGTGCTGTCAGGTGATTTTACTGTTTTTATCTTTCACAACAAGAACACCATTAAAATGTTGGTATGCTATATTATTTGTTGAAGAAAATTAAGAGAAATAGGCAACTGAATGATGAAAAAAGAGAAAAAAGTTGACTGTTGCAACCCAGCAAATGTTAATTGACAGTTACACACATGAATAATAAAAAAGAAAGTTTGTATGTGAAAGTTTTGTCTTTATTTTATTGGTATTGCTTCTCATTCCTCATTGGTCTGTTTGCCAATACCTTAATTAATACTTTACGCTCTTTTAGCTGTAGCCACTGGAGGATTTCCATGCCTTTTAAGAAGCGTTCACTTAGTGTTTTCATGCCTCTATGAGCAGTATACCTTTTTTATAAAAAAACTTGTAAAAATTAAGCAGATAAAGGTTGAGAAGTTTATGTGGTAAAGATTTTAACAGAGCCAAAGTACAATGTAAGTCTTTCACATACAAGATTGTGTTTCCCATAATAAGTGCCACCCACATGTAATTACTTGATAATGAATAGAGTTACCCTTTTACAGATTAATTTACTTTTTTCAGCTTTGTTAGGTACAATTCTGTCTTATGTTTTCTTTTCTTCCTTGGAGTTATTGTTAACACTCATATGTGTTCTTTAGTTCTGATGTTTTTCAGCAGTGGCCCTCAGAGCAACCAAGACTCAAAGCTGGGTAACATTTATCCAGACTTCCAGTCCCGCGGTACACGTGGTATTTAAAGGTGTCTCTTCTGTATGTGCTCTGCCTTCTTCTTGTTCTTCGTGCCTGTCTTTTCCTTCCTCCCTTGCTTTCCACTTCAACTTCCTTATTCTTTTGTCACTGCCTCCCATTGCCCCCCTTTTTTATTTCCTTATCTTACCTTCTTCAGCCTCACCTTAGTTTCACTCCCCCTCATTCTCTGATTTTGCCTCTTTAGTACAAGAAGATGAAAAGGATCTGTTAGATGACATGTCCATCTTCTGAGTGCTCTGTTCCTCCCATTGCATCACAGTATGCTAATATTTGAAACTGGAGGAGTTCTCTTCTCCCCTGTGTGTCAGTTTAGTATGACTCCCCTACACTTCTGTGGAACAGAGATTCTCTTCTATGCCCCTTCCTCTTCTGTATTCTTCTTAGCTGTTCTAATCTAGGCATGACTATTCTATCTTCACCCTAAACGGAGTGTGGAAAAGCTCAGATGAACCTTAAAGTACTGAAGAGGGAGATAGGAAACAAAGTACAACTGCTGAGCCAGCGGGAAGCGTTGTACTTTTGAGCAAAGCAATGCCACTTGTTCTATAGTGTGAAGTGCTTTCAGATTTTCTCTGTACCTGCACTAACTTGCCTAACATCTCTCTGATGCTTTTGGTGCCGTACCTCTAATAGTAACACTGCTGATCACACTAGTACTACATGAGGTTATTTGTCATGACAGTTCACACTTTAACCAAGCAACACTAAAAATAAAGTCCAGAGAGTTTGATGACGCTTCTGAATGCCACCAGGACAAGTTACGTAACAACAGATGTCTCAGTATATGCAAAGATCATTGGGTTTTCCAGAATATGTGCAGCCGGAGAGCTGTGCTATTGCTGCTCTGTGTCTTGCATCTTGCAAGGTAATGAAGCAGAGGGCTGTATAACCCCTGGTGATCAACAGCAGTATACATCATGCTAGTTCCTAATGACTACTATGGAGTAGTTAGCCTTTATAGCCATAGTGCTTCACATTGCTCAGAAATGTAAAGGTGGCCTTTTAATGGAAAACATTTATGGCTGTCAAAGTCAAAAAAAAAAGAGAGAGAGGGGGAGAGAGAGACTTTTGTGTCGGTGTGTTTGTCCTACCTGGAATATGTACTGACTGTTTACAGTACTAGGGGTGAGAAGCCGTGATCCCACTGATGTACTTTTCGCACAGCTACTAGACTGCAGAGCATGGAAATGACTGTTACTGAAGGTCTGTCAGGCGTGTGCCAGGACCATGTCTGCTTGCTTTTTAAAATGGGGCTGAAAATCTCTTCACCTGCCAAGGCTTGAGTTCATGATCCTGTGTCTCTCTTGTGATAGTTGATGAAATCACAAACACCCAAAGCAGAGTGAAGGATGAAGGAGGTGGGAGGAATAGTTCACTCCCGAGGCTGTTTTAGGTGTGAGTGATGCCATCAAGCATTTCAGAAGAAACAGAGCCCTGAACTTGGGTCTTGGCAGGTAAGCCAAGGAGGAAACTATTTCCAGCTTTCTTGCTTCAGAATGTGGTTGAATTTCTGTTAACCATTTATGATCACAGATCTTTTCCCTTGAAATATGTGTGAGTGTGTATATATATATGTATGCATGTGTGTGTGTGTATATTTGTATATATGTATATTTATGTATATATACATGTACTTTAACAATCTATAAATTGTATTTATATTTCTAATAGACTGTGACTGTATGTGTCTTTGGCAAAAACCTCTGGTTTTGAGATTGATTCTCTGTGCATGAAGGGAGGGGAGAGAACGGCTTTCCTTGTAGCCTGGAAAATCACTTTTTTTTCTGACAATGCCATGTTGAAGCCTCTACCAGAACATGTCCTTCACTATGTCAAAGAAATACGACCACTGAGTTGAGGACAGGATCTTGGGGTTACTGTTCACCTCAATTTTCTTGTGATAAATGCAATGACCTGTTATAAAATAAAGAAAAAAAAGGGCATAAAGCTATTGATTGAAGGGAAATATGCATGTGCCTGTGGAGGGGAGTGGGTTGTGCCAAGAATCCGAGGAATTAACGTCATTCTTCTGACAAAAAGCAGCTCAGAGATTAGAACTTCTGCTTTTTATAGACCACTCTCTTTGCAGAGAACCTTGGGCTGAATTCAGATCATGGTCCTGGAGGTGAAAAGGCTGTGATATTAATTGTTCAGCTACACATCAATGGAGATTAACTCAATTAGAGACTATGGAGTCCAGACCACGACATTTAAATGAATTTAAGACTTTTTTTCCAGTTTAGAAACCTCTTGCTTTGAGTTCAGGTGTGGTTTTGATTGTCTGTGTGTCAGCCCTGACTTCAGGCACTTATGAAATTTAGGTCCACAGACACTTAGGAATCAAGAAGGGCCATAGAGAATCAAACTTGTCATCTGTCCAGCATTAGTTGATTTACTGCTTTTCTTGAAGTCCAAGAGATCTCAAGGGGACTTTTTTTCCCTTGCAGCACTGATCTTTCAGTGAGGTGCTAGTGCCTGTCCTGAGCAATAACAAGGAATAACAGTGAAGTGAGTGACTCTTATTAGGCGGGGTGAATGTCATTAACACTTACTGTTGCCTTCTAGGCAGTAAGAGGACAGCATTGAATGTAGACAGACAAACCCCTTTTGCTTATCAAGGTACATTTTGATTCTAATGAAGATGAACTCCTATATTTTAATTAAGAAATTTACTTTTCTTTTCCGTGCTGAAACATCTTCTCTGATTTACCTGTCATTTTGAATACTTAACTTGAAGCCAGGAAGTGTGTATTATACTACTGGCTCTAATATATTAACTTGCTGCACGAGTCCTTTGTGCTTCAGCTTGATTTTTTTTCTCCTCCCCCACAGCTTTAACAAAATGTTCTAATCATCCCAATTTATACTTGGATGTTGTTAATTAATGTTTATGAAGTGCTTTGAGATCCTCTAATGAAATAGAATGTGTAGTTATGATTATTCTTTAGTCAAATTCTGAAGCATCACCACCATTGGAACAGTAATTTCAGTAAATATTTTTTTTAATAATCTTTTTAGCAGATAGAAGAGGAAGATTTTGTTTCATTTGTTCATTTTTACCTTTTACAGTAGCGTAAAATATATTTTTTTCTATCCAGTCTTGGTGGATTCTTCATGATGAATCTTGCCAGAATTGCACCCTGAAGTCTTGCATTCCATCTACTGGAAAGGGAGTGGAAAAAGGGTGTGGAAACCTCTATTACTGACAGGCAGTTGTCTGCGCAGAAGGAAGTCACTTGTAGGACAAGTAGATTTTTAAGACTGCTGGCCCAGTGTATGTCAGCTTGCTGGATTTTTTTGTGTCTGTATAGCTTGAGTAGGGATGTAGATAGGGACGTAGAATTTACATAATTACATTTTTATCCGTGCATTCTGGATATTGGGTGTCTTTAAGTTGTGTCCAAGTTGACATATGGTGCTGACAAACAGGAATGGAAGAAATAAGGCCGCTCATCAGGTTGTTTGCAGTGTAGCTTGCGTTGCAGCAGGCTTTCCGTTAAAAGCTCTCAGACTGTTCGGAAGTAGCTAGGGCAGTGCCTGGGAAAACTTGCTCGGTTCATGCTGAGTATGTAATGTTGTGATCCACAGAAATGCTTTTGTCCAACCCACGTCTTTTAGAAAGGATTTCATAAAATAAAATTAAATTTGGGGTTAAAGAATTTAACTAGTACTAATTTAGTTGCTTTCCATGTGGGAGCTGGTTTCCTCTTGATAGGAGCATTTCAAACAGTACCATAGGATACAAAACAAAGCTCTTCTCTCTCATTTGTAGGCTCAAAGAGTTGTGAGGTAATAGACATTCATTTTCTGCCACAGCTGGAGGCAGAGATATGTTTCTTGATGGACAAAGAGCAAGGAATTAATAATGTCTGTAGCAGACTGCTCGCACAGTTGTGCTTGTTGTGAGGCTGCGGAGAACCTGGATGTTACAGAGTGCAAGAAGCTCTTCTGGGACAACTGACCAGCAGATGTGAGGTTGTCCAGGGAGAGAATGGCAGCCATTTATGATGTTCATACCATCTCAGACCTAGTCACTTCCAGTCTTCGTTTGGAGGCTGTGGCTTGAGAAGCCAGTGTCCCCCCAGCCACAAATGGCTAGCAAATTGATTGTACAGGATGAGCCAAAGATGAATCTTGAGTGTCTCATAATACCTCATTGTATATATTTTCAAAGCCTGGAACATGGTGTGTTATGAAGCGTAAAGTCTTGTGACCCGGTATATATGTCAAGTTGCTAATTATGTTGCCATGTTATAGTGGAGCATTGTTGCATGTGGTATTAATACTATCCAGTAGCAATTATGAAGTGGAAGTTTGCTCTGGTATTTGGAAAAAATATCTGGATATCTGTCCTTCTGGAATGCAGTTGGCTCTTTCATTGGGTCATGGAAACATTTTAACATAAGTAACCTGAAATGTTCACTTCTTCTGGAGTTACAGAAAAAAATTAAAATTTTTTTTTTTCAAAGTTTTTAAAATTTCTTTGGTTTGTTGGGTTTTTTGGTGAATATTAACTTACAGGATGAAATAGTTCAATGAAAATATAGAACTGCTTAGTATAGAACTGCTTATTGTATCAATGTTGAGATTAATTTGGAGCAGGAGAGAAGTGCCAGTGCAATGGAAAGTTGTATGGGCTTTGAAGCACATTTGAAGAATTTTAATGTCAATCCAGTTTGAGGTGCTTCAGAAGTTCCTCAGCCTGAAAATTCAAAATGAAATTATACATATACTCCCATGCCTGAATAATAACTTCAGTAACACAGTATGAATTTCCAGTACTAGTCACGTCAGTATTTAGGTGTGTGTTTGTGAGGCTTTTCCATCACCAGTCTCCTTTATGCTGTAGTACTCTGTAAGTCCTTTACTAAGGTACCCATTTTCACTTCAGCAGTGTTTACCCTCAGTTCATACAAGATAATTGTATTGGAATTTCAGCAGCTACTGCGCTGTAGAAAGTCCTTCTTTGCTTGTTTGTTTGCTTGCTTTTATCTAGCTGTTCAAATGAATAGGACTCCTATAACAATGCTTTTTATAACTATTTTGAGATTAGTTCAAGAGATGGGAAGAAAAGTTCTCAAAATCTATGAAGTTTCTGAATGCTTTGTGTATGTGGCTGGGTAGTAGAGAGAGATAGTGGAGAAAAAGCAACACATCCTTTTTGAGGCACCAAAGAAATTATAGTAGGGAGGAAAGAGGTTAGAAAGATGCAAACCAGAAGAGTTCTCAGCTTATTGTAGAGATATAAAGCCATAGGGAACCAAATTTAATTTGCTACCCAGAGAACTGCTCAGACACTGTCAGAAAGTGGTTGCTGATTTAGCAAGGTGCATAACTTATACAATAACTAACTTATACAATTAACATACCTAACTTATACAATTAGTACCCTTTACATCAACAATGTTCTATTCACATGATTAACATTAAGCATATTTTGTAAATAAAAAAAATTGTATGTTTTTTCTGAATAGAGGTCTCAGTGAATGTATGTAGGTCAGCTCAGGTCACATAACAGTTCTCTTCCTGTAAGCACTGCCCTTTTCTTGAAAAGAAATGAATAGCAGGTTGTAGGAGCTGTACGAGAAAGTATGTTTCAATTAAAAATTGTCGACTTGTAAAGGTTCTTTCTTTGTTGTTAATTGTTTTCACTGGAGTAGACTCCATCTGTTTCTGCCCAGACATGTATTACATCTCTCAAAACCAAGCTGTGGATTGTTTATGGCATGTTATACAAATAGAGACTCACTAATAAAGCAGATTCTCATCATGGGGTCTCCAAATCAGTTTTATCATTTTCCATGATGACCAGAGCCTCCTTGAAGATCTTAACTTCTTTAGTCTAGGTTGCTCTTTCTTTCTTTCTTTCCTGCCCCAAGCCAGAGTTTTATGGGGTAGGTGGAAAAAATAACGGGTGAGCACAAAGTCCTTTCCCACCCCGCCATCACCTCCCTGGTGTCTGTTGGTCAGCTATGGATAGCTGCTGCATCCCCAATTCCTTTCCCTCTAGCTGGGTGGCTGCAGGCCACCCTAGAGCACAACTCTTTGACTCTGGCTGCACAGGGAGCCAAGACTTTGACCAGCCTGCTGAACTGATCACGTAGCACGTACAAACTGAGGTATGAGTTTCTGTTCCCTTTGAAACATGCGGACATAATTTACCAAATACCTTCTGTGAAAAAGAGGAGGAGGCTTGCAAAAATGGTTGAAGTACATGTTAATACATGACCAACTAGGGTAGTGTGAGGAACACAGTACATCTAGAATCAAATACAGGAAAGGGAAAAGTCCTTGACTGTTACATTTCCAACAAACTTTGGCACGTTTAGAAACCAGCTCTCCTTCCTAGTATCCTGGCTTTTTATTTCTATTGGCAGCTTGTCTTTTGTGTCGCTCAAGAAGTTATAATGAATCCATAAAAACCAAGTAGTACTGCATTTTGTTTGGAGGAAAAAAAAGGAGACCTGCTTTGGTGGATGGACTGGCTGTGTGAAGCTGAAAAAAATACAATGTTCTATATAATTCTTAGAGCATTAATTTTGACCCAATTACATGGTAAATAATGTAGACTGATAAAAAATAAACACACTCATGGTTTGCACCATATGCTTTATAGTAATTTTTCTGCCTTTGTTTGTTTGTTTGTTTGTTTTTGCTGAAAGGTAGCAAACAAAACTTTGAAGCTATTATTTTTGTATTTACAGTTTTTAAAAATAAGTTGCATTTTACTTTTTGGGCATGATAGCAACAGGCACTGATATCTCCATGCAAACTTGGATATCAAAACACATGCTTCTAAATTCATAGACCTATCCATAATGAGAAATTAAAAAAAATTGATATTTCAATTTCTATCTATGAATACAAGAAAGAAAATTCTCATTTAGAGGCGAACTGCTTGTAACCAATGGAAAAACTTCTGCAGTAAGGCAGTATTTAATTGAAATGTAGAGATCAAAACTAAGCTCACCTTGCTCACTGTAAATTCCACGCTTTTTGACAGTAAAGCAGAGGGAATTAACTTTTCAAATTTCACTCTGTGAAATTTGACTTAGGTTTCCTATGCCTTTAGACCAGGTCCTCTAGCATGTGACTTTTAAGCATAAAAAAATTAAAAGTAGGATGGAAGGGAAACAAGGATTTAATCAATATCTGGGAATATAAGGATAGTATTTTCAGAAGGCTACTAATGCCAAATTCAACTTATGTTCAGTTCCCGAATCTCTTACTAAACCTTTAAAAATGATGTTATGTTTCTTTTATGCTCAAAAGTTCTGTGAAAAGCAGTTTCCACAAAGCATAGTATTTAATAAAAATACTTTAACGATCAATTGTTAAGATAAAATGTAACTGTCTCACTTGCTTTGACTATATATTTAAGTATTGATTCACAGTGTGAGAAGTTCAGACACTGAGGAATCATAGCAGCTTTCCATAAGAACTAGAGTGAAAGAGAGAAGGGGAAATATTAGAATATTATGAATATCAGAAAACAGGTAAAGAGTAAGCTTGACTAATATCACATCCACCCCCAACACACACATGCAGAGGACTATTTGCCTTTTAGTGATGTTCACTTTGGAATGCCAAAACTTAAAGATTTGGACAAAATCCTGAAAACAGTTACAATGCTGAATCAGTTTCTGCCATTATATTTTAAAGCCTTAGAAGCTTTTTGAAGTGTGAACCTTTTCTGGCTCACATATCTCCCTCCTCCAGAGCATGCAAGAGCACAGTGTCCCTATGGCATAGAAATAAGAAGAGGCAGTAACCATAGATATAAACAGTTTTCTCCCTCCGCCTTGGAGAAACCCAGCTGTTGCTGACTAGCCTTCTTTTTTTCTTAACATTTTGCAATCTGTGTGAGACTCTGTTTCAAGAAAAACTGAATTTTAAGCTTAAGCATTTCGTTTGTTAATGCTTTTCCTCTTTTTTTTTTTCTTTTTTTTTTTTTTTTTTTCTCAAGTTTTGCTT
>VZTE01002664.1:35590-110656 GCA_013397775.1 Eulacestoma nigropectus | reverse complement strand
GGTCTAAAAAAAAGAGTATTAAAGGAAAAAAAAAAAAAAAAAAAAAAAGAGAAAAAAATAAAGAAAACCAGGCTTTTCCTTAGAAAACCAAGCTTTTCCTTTCTGTTTTCAATCACCTCTTATAAGAAAACACCCAAAAAGCGGAACCTTGAGAAAGCTTCATAAAGCATAAACTACTCCAGTACTCACTTGGTGAGGCCATTCTGCAAGCAGAGATTGTGTACTGCAAAAGCCATAGAATGAACGTGGGCACTGAAGTTTCAGAAAGTGATATGAAGACTATGTATGCACAAAAATTAAGTTCCCAATGAGGCTTCCAAAATCAGCAAAGGAACAAAGCAACAAGAGGCAGTTTGTTTCAATAAAGCAGGAGAAACAAAAAAGTTGGGGAGGGTTTTCCACAGTGTTGTGGTTTCTGTTCTAGCTCTGAAACTCTTCCTCCTCCACATGAACAGTGTCGGTATTAGTAGAGAGCTTCTTGTGAGTAAGGATCTGCACAAATCAGACTTCAGTGTCAGGAATATATGGTTGTGCCCAAGTTAAATGGTTTAGAATCACTTGTGCAATTAATTCTAAATCAGGTTTAGATTTACATCTCATAAAAGTAAAATAAATGAAAGTATTTGAGCACTTTAATTTGACAGAATTTATTGCAATCTTTAAAGGAGGAGTGGTGCAGGAAACATGAGCTTTTGAATCCCTGAAGACTTCTGTTTGACCCACATGTCTCATCCTAAACTCTCCAGCCAGCCAGCCTCCCTTTATCTGAGAATGCCGTTGTAGCTTGTCAATTTCTCTTCTGATTCGTCTGGAGGGTCACTAGAGAGTTGATGTGAGGTGGAACCTCCTCTGTCATGGTGTGAGTGAGCTGTCTGAAGGCAGCTTTGGACTGGTTTAGAAATTAAGAGCTGAAGGCATCTTTGAACTGCAGCCCTGTAAGTGCTATAAAGCGTTTGCTTTCTGATTGAACTGCTATCTCATCCTGGAATTTTGCACAGGTCTGATGTTTTGCATACCAGCCTGGCCAGTTATGTGGAATCTAAGACATTTAGCAAATCAAGTCAGGTATCAAGTCATCATGTTCTACATTTTTGGTGAATATGAATTAAAATAACTTCCTTTTATAAGGCAACGTGCTGTATTTTATAATAGAGCACTAAAGCAAGGTGCTGGTAAGATGAACTGAATGTTGGTGCAGTCAATGCAGCAGGTGGAGGCCACATGCATTTTAGGCACAGTCATACGATATTTCACTTGTCATCAGCTCAGTTATATTCATTGAAGTATAAGCATGAAAACCACCACCTAGAACCAGACTTTTTTTTCTTTTCCTTCTCTTAAATGGCAGTCCTCTTTATCTAGTCAAACCAAGACCGTAATGGATACATATCTATTTGTGACCAGGAAAGTGTTTGGCTTTTTGTTTGTTTGGTTTTTGGGGTTTTTTTTTTGGTTTTGTTTTTGTTTTGTTTGGTTGGGGTTTTTTGTTTGTTTTTTTGGTGGTTTTTTTGGTCTTCTTTAGTCTTTCCATTCAAGAACTTGTAATCGATAAAACACTTTTAAATCTGATCTGTAAAATGAAGATGTAAGAAATATATTACAGAATTCTCTTACGCTTTTTGTTGGGGGAATGCTTCTGATAAGTAACATTTCCATACTGATTTTGTCACATTAAAATATGGAAGCCAAAAAAATATTCCTTGCAGTAAAACCATATTAATGATTAGAATGATTTCTCATTATTTTTATCCTGTGATGTTTGAAAGTCACGTAAGAATAGAGAAAAAGGAGGAGGGAATTTTATGATACACTTTGCCAGTAAGCTTAGAATTACTCAGCTGCTGTAGGGTAGCAGACTGCATGGACAGCTCTGATTTTTCGTTGAAGAGCTGGATGCGTATCTTGACTCTCACCTCCTGAACTCTTGCATATACAGAGGTAAACAACTGCCATTGCAGTAAAATCCATAGTTCTTCACAAGGCTTGAGGAAATACTTTTTTTTTTTTTAAATCAATTAACCTGTGTTTATGACAGTATGTTAGTAACAGTTTTCTGCTGCTGATTTTAATTCTTTCTGGTTGAAAATAAGAGATAAATGCACAAGGAAATAAGACAGATTTGTGTCCCTTCCTCACATTCTTTTAAATGTCACTGGGGCTGCAGATCTTGGCTAATATTGAATTGTATTTTGCTTGCATACAGTATAAGAGAAAAATTGCCATATAGGGGTATGTAAATTGCTGATGTTTCATAACCCAGCTGAATTAGCCTCCTTCTCCTTCACGTATACATGAACACGCGTACCACTGTAGAACACTACATAAACTTCATAAATCTGCATCTTATCTGAATCTGCAGCATTTGAGAGAATTGCAGGGAAGACTGTCAGCACAAACAGCCTGTGAAACCTCATATGGATTTGGAATACAGCTCCCAGGTTTTCCAGCCGTGACATGGTAGTTCAATTTACACTCACTCTTAAGCTCTGTGTTTTGTATACGAGATGTCACGTCTCTGCTTTAGTTGTGTCACGATGGCTCTGATCAACTTGAGCCACAGTAACAAACAGTGCATATTAATACCAAAGGTAATGGAGTTGTCTTTAGTTTCCTCATTAGGGAATGGCTGCTAGTATTGTTTTTGATTCTGAGGGAATGTAACCTGGCCTTTTTTATCTGGACAAGAAAGTAAACCTTGTGGGTAATATGAAATCATGAAAAAGGTCATCTTAGAAAAACATCCAGAAAGGCAAAAAACATGTTTGAGTACCCCTAAATGACTATTTGCAGTTGCTGCAGTGCCAGCTGTTCATTTCCATGTGAAAATGCTAGATATTTAAATTTGCTAATAGGGGCAAATTCTGGAGATGCATTCCTAGAGACTTTTTCAAAGTTAGTTCTAAGTTTTTCTTTTTGTACCAAGCAAATAAATGTCTGCATCAGTGTGTCTAGGATGCTGTTTTCTTCATATAGCCTTGGAAAGAGCTTCATTATTAATTGTAATGCTCCCTTGCTGTGAATAATGAAAAGAAAATTAAGACTGTATATTGTGTTAGGATTGTTTAAATGAGGCCCTTTATCTGTGTTAGTATAGATGGCGTAGCATAAGGAAACAGTGGCATGAATGTGTCAGAGAACAAAAGTTAACAGTTTTCCCTGATTTTTAGCAAATGGTATATGCAGCACTCCGTGTCTAGAAAGAAATCAGTGCAAGAAAAGCAGTGTAGTTTTTCTATCAAGAAATCCAAGCAGTATGAGAATAAATAGGGCATTTGTGTATTTTATGACCGTATATGAAACAGAGGGGCGGTGCAAAAAAACCCTACAATAAATAATAAGCTTTTTGCACTGGATTCACAATTCTCTTTGTAACCTGACTGGGTAAAAAAATTTTAAAATCATGCTCACAGTGTTGAATATTTAACAGAAATTTGTGGCAGAGAACTGTAAAACACAGAAGAGCTCTTGTATTTACCAGGCCACCCCGAAAGGCAGGAGGGCATAAGGCACTTATAAACAGTGGCAGAGCACAAGCAATGTTGTCTTTGAAAAGTTTCATTTTTCCCTTGAATCAGCTACAGTCTCTTACTTGAGGTCACCACAGTTTGCAATCTTTGGCAGAAGGCTTCTTCCATTTTTGGTAGTGGCAGTCTGAATTTTTTGGAAGTGTTTTCTTCTCAAACTGCCATTATCTTCCAAACCTGTTTCATGTTATCATTGTCAGATGCTTCTTCCCTGACTTTCTGAGAACAAAATGTTGTGTTTTCCTAGGATTGGCTTGTGGGGTTTTTTAAGCTTGGAATTGAGAGTCATATGGTTATGATTTGAGAATGTCAAGCCTGATTTTTTTTTTTTAAAGCAGTACCTTTCTCTCTGGGCAGTGAACTCACTGCAGAAACATCAAAGGGAATGTGTGCTGTTGGATCAAGGTGAATTTTTTTTCCTCGACCACATCATTGCCAGCTGTGGTGTTTATGATTAGAGGCAGGCGTTCCAGACACCTCTGAGTCCTTGCTAAGCGTCAGATCTTTTACGGGATCCATCCCAGCTGAGTGACACTAAACAGACAGCCGGGGGGAGTTGGTGGGATAGAGCAACAGAGGAGGGGGCCTTTGGTACTCAGTGCACTCGTCATCCAAGATTATAACAAACTCAGCTAATGCTAGGCTTTAGGCTGCCTAGAGGCCCTGCATTATGCCTTTCAGAACTGCTTTCATTAGCAGAGGGGATGACTAGAGCCCAGCAAATGCTGTCATTGATCCTCTCACACTGAGTGCACGGACATGCAGCATTCAGGTCACAGCCTACTCAGCTTTGAAGCAGCTCCATTTCACACTCCTGACAGCCACATACTGCCGGCACGCCAGAGCTGACACAATTCCCTCTCCGATCTGATTCTTTGCTCTGTGCAGCTAACTACACTGAATTCCCCACGGGTGCTCCTTCCACTAGAAATATTAACACTTGTTTACTGGTCCTGTTGACATAAGAATTCTGCAGATAGCTAGCGTTTCTGATAGAGGTACTCCATTTCATGCATTCTTGGTTTTGCTGCTCCTTACTACACACTTCTAGAGAGTATTTTAACTGTGTCAGTGCTAAACTGTCTCCCTGAGCAGAAAACAGGCTGCAACATCTTCCTCACAAAGAAAGTTAGAAACCCGGATTAGATCTGGAGTACCTACTCTGAATACTTGGCCCTTAATTGGAACTTTATAGAGGAAAGGAAGTTTCAAATCCAGCAATTAGCACAGAAGTCAGCTGGCTTGTAGTTGAGGTAGTGGTGTGGAAGCAGCTATTGTATATAGTACCTTGGAGGCCATCCAGAATAAAGGTCACATAGTAAAGGTGCTGGTTAGGGCAAAGTCTAAAAGAAGAATGTAAATCAGTCAAATGCCACTGTAACAGAAATTCAAGGCAGTACATTGTGCTGAAATTTCTGAATCTTTTCCACTGCCACTGTAGGAGATTTTAAGAAGTCCACTTAAAAAAAAGATTAAAAATTCTGTTGTATGAAGATCTTGTTTCCAACAATAAGTTCATTTCACATTTCATTGTCTTTTAATATTCCTGAGCTTATCCTGAAGCAGTGGACATCCAAATCAGAGTAAGTACAGAGGAACTGAATTACTTTGTGGCATATAGTAAGGGTCAAGTCAGCCATCTCAGTGTAAGAATTTTTTGGTTTTGTTTTGAGTCAGAATAAACAATAGTAGCTGTTCCAGTGTGAAAGAGAAGAGTTCCTGAAATCAATCAAGTTCCATTAATCACTGCAAGATGAGAATCAAGCTTATTTGGCCACATGGTGAGGTAGTTAGCCTTTGCACGTGACTTTTTGTTTCAGTCTTTCCTAATGGTGGTAAGTGACCCTCAAAAAAGTTAGATGCTTCGATTCAGAAAAAAGTTTCCTGCAGTGTCTGGAATTAAAGCTTTTCAACCTTTTTCTTTCTTTTTTTTTCTTTCTTTTAAATGAACACAGAAAACTTGACTTGGGAAAACAAAGCCTTGATTATAAAATTGTGATTGTTTTCAGAACTGAAAACCTTGGAGCTCTCTTTTAAAAATACTTACAGGTGGCTTCTGCAGTCTAGCCAAGTCTGGACCTAATGAGTCAACTACTTCTCTACAAGATCTTCAGCCCAACATACGAAATTGAAAAAATTGGGATTCTGGGGGCCATGACACCATTTCCCAGATGATTTCCCACCACCACTTGTTACCCTTTTTTCTTTTCTTACATTCTTTGATTAGCTCTTGTCACTAACTCGGCTGTTTTCAGTCTCTGGTAAAGCATTTCTGTATTTCGTCCCCTTATTGCCTGTAATCCTCAACCTGCATAGTTCATTTTTCTTGCTTTACCACCTTTTTTTTTTCTTTTTTCTTTTTTCTTTTTTTTTTTTTTTTTTAATAATAGTACCCTGTGAGGAAGGACATTGAAAAAGAGAGGTTTGTTCTTGTTGGTCTGCCTTCCTTCCTGAAGGAGTAAGAAGAGAATAAGTGAACAGGGTGCAGTTCTTTTACTTTGATACACTACTTCCTATCTTGTCTTAGTCACTTCTGCAACAATCTAGAAACAGCAGCCTGCGGGTGCTGGCAACTGTTTTCACTGACAGGGAGCATTGGTTGGGATGCTTGGAACTACATTTGGTAAGAAGCTGAGCTGTTAAGTGACCCACATATAAAACCTGAAGAAGTGAAATGGTTTTATTGATTAACTAATCTTTCAACTCAACTCAAGAGTATCAACTGGCTGTCCAGTGTAATTATTCAGTAAAAAGGGGAAGGGGGAGCAAAGGATGGAAATGGAAAGAGTCATTGGTTGTGTAGTTGGCATTATTTTATGATACGATTTGCACCTCTCTGATGCACTGGCAGCCCCAAGTCCCTTTGCAGAAGAGTCTGTAGTTTTATTTCTTTTCACAGTTAATGATATATATGGAGACATACAGGAGTGCAAGACTAAATTTAGTAGTTCTTCCACAGAATAAGTTTTCAGTAGGATACACAAGTTTGTTAAGACTGAGTGAAAACATTAGTGAAAATATTCCATTTTTATTTAGACTTGGGGCCAAGACTCCTCATCAAGCCTTGAAAATGAGTTAAATGTATCCAAAGATGCCTGTTAGCCAAAATTCCTTTTCCCCTTCAGAATTAAAGATCTTTTTCTTCCTAAGGAGAACCACAGACCTGAATCTGCATTATTTTTACCACCATTATTTTGGACATTCGAAGATGTTTCTTCAGTAGTTTCGTCTGCAGTTCTTGCTTTTGGAAACGAAGAAGAGGGTTTAGAGGGGAAAAGAGGTATTGGATTACAGCTTTGGCTAAGAAAGGGAAAGGGAGGTATAAGACCTTAGAAGGGTTTTTTTGATAAATGAAATAGTCGACTCATGAAAACATAGCACTAGTGTGGTGAGCATCACGAGATAATTTTAAAAAAGGTAAAATTTAAAATACAAAGAGACTAGGAAGAAGTTTCAAATAATTATTACTCTGCAGTGAAGACTGAAAAATTGGGACTCCTTGTTTTGTGTTCTACCTAACAAAAAACATTTATCCTCACCTTACTCTTGTAAACTTGATAGAGTAGAAACATATATGAAAATAAGACTGTCCTAAGAAAGCAGGTGTTTGAAAGAGTCATTAAGATTCCTTCTCTGCCTGAAAATAATTTCAGATAAATGTATTTCATGAAAATTTAATTTAAGGTGACCATATTCAACGAACTAGAAGATTAGAAGTTTTTCTTAGGATAAAAAAGCAGGTAGAGAGGAAGTAGTGTAAAATATTAAAATAAAGGAATTTGGGTGGCAGGGGAAAGGGGTTTATTCTTTCTTGACACAACTGTGTTTTTAAAATGTGTTGATGAGGAACTTCCATCTTTACAAATCTGATGAAACGCCTAGCTTTTGCGTGTTCTAATTTTCTTCCTCTCAGAAGTAATTGAATGTAGAAGACAAAGGGAATAGGGAAAGAATTTGGAAAACTGCACATGTTGACTTCTGAAAAACAGAATGTTTAATACTGGCATTAAGTATCACAAACATGCCATACAAGTATCCCCTTGTGTTAACATTTCGTACACTAAGTGAGTTCTTTTGCTCCAGTAGTATACAGGCTGATGGAGATGCCACAGATAACACCAGAGAAAGAACCACAGGCAATACTTTGAAGTTACTTGGCAACAAAATTTGTTTGGTCTGCTAATGGCTATTTCTTGAAATTTTTCGTGTTTCATATTTCATCTAAAACCTGCAACCCATCCTTGAAAGTTATACAAAATATATATACATGCAGCCTGTTTAGTATGTAAGTATCACACAAAGCACAATTAGAGTATATTCAAATTCTTTTCCAGTAGCCAGGAAATTCTGTACCTGAGATTGCATGTTAGCTTCAATGCCCTGCCCTTGGGCGTACACATGCATGATACGTTTCTTGATTCCATGAGCACATGGCTGGTGGTGGGGGAGGGTGGTGGTGGTCTTTGTAGTTTGTTTGGTTGCTTGCTTTTCAGGGGGTTGATTTTCCTTTCTTTGTTTGTTTTCTTGTCAATAGTGGCTATTTAGTATTTATTTTGTCCTTCTAATGGATGATTCTGGGCTCTCCTTGTCTTCATGATTGGTTTAACCTCTGGAACAGAAGTACTGGTTTACCTCTGGTCTTTCTGTGTTGATCACTGAAATAGGTACCAAATAGTTAGTTCCCAAACAGTGATGATGTATTTTTCCCTACTTCCTTAAATAGGTGGTTTTATTTCCTCTCTGTAAGATGCTGAAAAGACTTGTAAAAGATATCTTAGAAAAGAGAAATATTTTGGCCCCTTCTTTTGATGTTGATTTTGCCAGATCTTCAGGAAACATAAAATGGTGTAACATTTGGTCCATTCAGAGTTTGTTTGATGTCAGTTGTGAGCATTTTGCAGACCTTCCCATTCCATTCTAAAGAGTGCAGTTCAACTTGCCTGACTCTGGAATACTACTCTAAATACTTCACTTCATCCCAAAATTGCCCCTATTTACCTGAATCACAGAGAAAGGAGCAATCACAACAAGAACAACCTAAAGCTCCACCAAGAGCCTTACAGAGGAGGAAATGCCATGACTGAGTGCATGCTTGCACAGAATTTACATCCCTGTGATAAAGGTGCTGCCATTTTTAAAGGAAGACACAGGAAATTCTTATCTTCCTGGTCTATTTGTATGGAGGAACCATCAGAGCCATAATGCAGTTTTGTTCCATCTGAGCTTTGTCTCTCTTGTTTATGTTGCAAACCACATACTGAAGCTCCCACTGAATTTACTGTCCCCACCACTAGTGCTCTTTTCCAGTCCTATTTTTTCCCTGATGGAGATGTCCGCCTGAACTCCTGGTCTCTGTATCTGCCACAAATCTCTTCCCCTTTGCAGTCATCAGTTTTCTCTTCCTGGCTATAAGAACAAACATTTGCAAACAACTGCCTCCTCAACCTTGGCCACATCAGGCTGGTGCACCTTCAATTCTGACTGAAGCTTTAGGGAACATAGCTCTGGAGTTCTAACATGTTTCTGCAAACAGGCTCATGTCCTGTCTTGTCAATACTGGATCTGGTTTTCACAGGTACCACAAGGAACGCCCTGGCAACGTTCATATAAATTGTTCAGTCAATAACAAGAAATAAATTAACTATTGAAACTGAACCTTTATTACTGCTTCCACTACTGCAGTGGTTACTACTAATCAGCCTGAAACTGACTCTTGGCACAGGCCAGAAGCTCAGTGCAAGCACGCTCAAGGCAGGCAAAATTAAACAGATGTTTGTAACAGGAAGTTTTCAAGATCTTTAATATGATCACCTCCAAAGTCATAGCTAGTGCTCCTGGTATCAGCTCAGGGTCAGAGATAGCATTTTTTATTTCACAATATTATCATAAGTCTCTGAGAACTGCTTACTTTGGGAGTAGTGGGAGAGTTTAGGAGAGCACTAAGAAAGCAGTGCAGTAGAGGTATTATAACAAAAGAAGCTGGGTGATCCTTGCTATGTATAAATAATAGGATTTGTCGTGTCTATGCTTTAATTTTACTTCAAGACAGTCTAGCATGTGTGGCTGGTACTTACTGACTTGATCACCAGAGGTCTCACTGACCTTTGCAGCCTTATATGACTCCGACTTTCACATGGATGAACTGTTCCTGAACAATTTCTTCCAAAATACTGGGCACAAGCAGTCCTTTTACTTACTTTACTTCAGGTGGCTACTGCTCTTTCTGCTGGTTTTTTTGCTATGTTCTCTCTTTAGACCTTTTTTTTTTTGTTTTTTTGTTTTTTTTTTTTTTTTTTTTTTTTTTTTTTTTTTTTGGTCATTGTCATGGAAGTATTTTATTACAATCACTAGAAGAAATTGTCAGGCTATGGTTCCTTTCAGGTGTCCATTAATTTTTTACTTAACGAAAGGCATAAGGAGATTTTATTTTCATTCTCATTGCAGAACTAAACATCAATGTTTCTGTTCATGTGGAAGCCTACATACTTTAATGCCTTTATTTTTTATCTGAGAGCAAGATCAGATGTCACTAAAATAATTTTTTTAAATAGTAGCAAATTTATCAGATGCTGAGGGGGTTTTTTTTCACTTGGGCTTCACTAAAATTAAACTGGTACACCTGAAATTTTATGTGGTCTTTGGCTTTCTAATAGCTTTTTTGGGGTTTGCAGGGTTTAATAAAAATTGAATATAGTTTTTTTTGAGGTACCACATCTTAGAAGCCAAGAAAGTTCTCCCTATTAAAAAAGTTAGCCTTTTTTTTTTTTGGAGCAGCATATCAGCTTGATGAAGTAATCCTGTTTTATAATTTTTTCCTACATCACAACTATGTCATAGAGGCTTTGCACACAGGTTCTGCATTTAACAGTTGGAATTATAAATCCATAGAAGATAACTTTTTAATGATATAATAGCTTGCCTTGCACTGTTTTGATTTTGTGGTCATACATCTTATTCATCCTGTTCTACTGAAAGAACTGTTTTCTGCTTATGTAAAATTAAATTATTTAGTAAAACCATACTATAACTTTTAGGTTCATGTACTGAAATAAATTCATGGGCTTTGGCTATACTAGCTTATTAAAGGCCATGTTATGTTAGAAAGAACTGAGAAATCATCATGCCTTGCTGACTGCTGATCTTCTGTTTTGTACCGAATCAAAGTCAGATATGTTGAAGGGCACAGATCATCTTGCAAAGAATGTATTTGGTTTCAATTCTTTCAAAAAAAGCTGTACAAAACTGAAAGAAATATCCTGTCTCAAAAAAAAAAGGATTTTTATAGGTATGGTTACATTAAATTTCAGTGAGTTACTGCCATGTGCAGATACTCAGAGAGCTAACAGAAATAGCCTTTGAAAGGGAGGTATCATTTTCAGGTGGTTACATTTTAAAATGAAAAATTTGGTCAAATTATTTTAGTTGGTCAAAATATTGGTAAGGAGTTTTTAGTAGTTTAAATATTAATGATCATTAACATAGTGTTCTGAAATATGAAAGATCTGTATTTAAAATTCTGTGAATAAAAAGCTCCTGAACTTACTAGTGAACTGTAGGCAGCACTGACAAATACAGTGCCACTGATGCCAACACAACAGCTTCCCCTTCCTGGTCTGGCATGGTTTAAGATTGAAATGACTTGCCTGTCTACAACAGGCTTGTAGGAAATGAGAAGGAAGCACATCGCAGGATTTCTTTCACCACCTCTCCTGTGAAATCGTATTTGGGAAGGAAATATGTCTTGAGTGGAGCCTATTACATTCTTGATGATTTTAAAAAGCCTGCAGAAAGAGGAGCCAGTCCTCTCTCTGCCCAGGACCCTTTCTAGTGTGACTCAGGCATGACAGAAGAAACTGTAAGGCGTAGGTGTCGTAGGATGGTGAACTGTGAAATAGGTCTTGTAGAAATTATAGTTTTTTGGGGTGATTTCTGGTCTTGGCATCTGATCTCACCGGAAAAATGCTTCGTTTGCACAGATTGAATAACATGGAAAGTTTTCCGAGATGCCTTGAAGTTTTCATAGATCTAAAGGTGGATTGAATTGAGATTGTACTTTGTGTACGAGCGTATTTGCATTTGCGGACTAGGTTGTTGTAATTCAAGAACCTAAGTTGTGTGGATTTCTGTCTTGCTAGAGTTTGATGGCCTGAAAATTCATAGTTCCATTTCTGGAATGTAACTTTGGTGCTGTGGCACTGTTTATTAACTATCCTTCCATGTCTTTTTTCACTTTCAAACACGGTCCACAAGTCCCAATTTAAGAATGTATAGGCTACCTCTCATCTCTTATGAAGTCCAGGTGTTTATCTGTCAGCTAATAAGACAGTTAGACTGGAAAAAGAATTGGCAAACACCAGGTTCAGTTACTAAGGCTGTAACAGGACTGTACATTTAATTGTACAGGTCCACTGGTCAAAAAGTCACATGAATTCTGTGAGCAAGAGTCTACTTATCCATGTATTGAATGCTGGGGGGAGAGTTGAAAATCAAATAACATTGTTTATTAAGTGATTATTCATATATGCAAATATATAACTGTCTTCTGCATTTAGGAGCTCTTTGGAAAAGGGTTGCAGCAGATCTCAGGGCTGTTTGCTATTAAATATTAACAATTGAATTAACTATTGGAAATACTGTATGGAAGAACTGAAAGTCTTTTCAATCTGCCTGAGGACCAGAGTCTCTCAGGACTTGTATACAGAAGATATGACTGACACCAAAGGCCATGTATCATGTTGTATCTGACATCATAAATTTTGCAAGATAAATATTCATTATTTTTTCAACCCCATTTATTTCTCTGTAAACAAAGAAAGGATTGATCTTAAATGGTTTTGTTTTTCAAATGCTCTTTTAGAAGTTCTAAGTCCAATACAGAAATTGATCACTAGGAAAAGTTCTTCTATGTAGTATATTTAAAATTCAGGTTTAAGGTGATTTTCTGTGGATAAAAGTAACGTCTTAGCCACTACAGTTTTTCTTCAAAAAATTCTCTTAAAGTTTTTCTTTTTTTTTTTTTTTTTCTTTTACATGCCTTTCTTCACAAGCCTTTGTATGGTGCAGATTTTCACGATTCAAGGGTTAAAAAGCCAACTTAAAGTCTATAAATCAGAAGACAGTTTTACTTATCAGAGTGCTGTTTTTTACCTCAATAGACTGCTGGCTCTGTCATTCGTGCCAGGCTCTGCCTTATCACAAAGCCATCAGCCCTGCATAGTGGAATGTTCTTTGTTTGGATTATTTACTTCTACTATAAACAAAGATTAGAGCAAAAAATTTCAACTGCGGGGCCCATGCGCTGTCAAACTGTTGCTGGAAAATCACTGTCGTGTGTTGCATAAAGCTGCTTGCTTTTCAAAAACACAACTGGCAATAGAACATTTGTTTTTTAACACCAGCATATTTCACACATGGTGAGAATTATGACAAAATGGCCAAGACTTTTATAACTGTAAAACCACTCTTTTCTTTCTTTTTTTTCAGTTGTCAGATGTGAAACACTGTGAATGTTGTATGTATAAAAAGGGAACTCTAGAAAACTGGGACTTTTTACTTGATGAATTAGCCATTATTTGAACTTGAGATTCTTTATACTGTATATCATATGAGATTTCAGGGACAATTTTAGTTCCAATAAACTGGTAACATTCCATTGTGCTTCAGTGTCTTCTTCTCTGATGGAAATCGGCAAATGTTCAGAAAAACTAAAGCTGGAAAGTCAAAATATTTTCAGTCTTGAAAACATGTCAATGTGTGTTAACAGTAGCAGTTAATTCCAGTATTATTTATTGAGTTCACACATCCCAGATTAACCATTTATGAGTTTGAATTTTTAAGTGGCATAACAATCTACCTCTGAAGATGTCTGTTCATGATGGAGGCCAAAGACATGAGAATCTTTACGTCTATTTGTCTTCAGCTCGTATTTGGTAACTCTCTTGACCTGAAATTCAATAGTGAGTTTTCTTCCGTGAAATGTGACTAAAGCTGCAAAAAGAGTGCAAATTCCTTTTCAGTTTTTCCTACTTTACTCAGAAAGATAAGATCTTTTTTGTATTATGTTTGAGGTTGGATTTTTCAAAGTGTGAGAAGTTTTGCTTTCCAGAGATACCTTTTCTAAACACATAATTTGGCACAGAATTGTTAATCAGGAGTGTGGTTGGGCTTGCATATGACCTTTGCCCTTATTGAGAGAAGTGTTCAGAAAAACCAAAAGGGCTTTCCTTTTCACAGGCTATTGGAAAAGTTCCTTCTGTGCTTCATAATTGAATCTTCTGGTACATCTCCTCCTAGAGAGCTCAGCTTGAACCTTTTGAATTCTCTTTCTAGATAAAACCCATGGAAATTAATAAGCCTCTCACTAAATGTATTTTGTGGGCTTATTGACATATTAGAAACTATAGAACATATTATTGGCCAGTTTAATTGATTAATAATGGCACTTAAATATTTATAAAGACACTACTGTGTTGATGGATATATATAGACATACCATGGCAATAGCAAAATGCATTGCTAAATTAACCCATTTGCTAATTCTGAGGATGATATAAATTATACATAATATATTACCAATACAAATGTTACAAACTTGTGCATATATATTTATTGACTACTAAAGGGATTTTGCTGTATTGTGATAAGATTTCCCTATCAATATGGCTCAGGGGATCATGTAAATATCAAGTAGGTGACTGCCCATTTTTTTTGTCATTGAAGTGGTGTGTTGTATCGTGTTTTAAAAATTCCATTGGAAAAGGTGTGTTGTGATGGATATGTATTTCATTAACTAGTACAGTGACCAGATTTTAAGTTTCTGAGGGGTTTTTTTGACTGTGTGGAAGTGTGAATTTAAAAACACATGCTACATCTGCCTAAAACAGCATTGTTTTTCTACCAAATTTCTCATTTTGTTGTTGCCATTTTGTAATTGCCCGTGCATTTTGCCTTGAAACTGGAGAAGACCGTCTCCTTACTCTGGGTAACCGTGAGAGAAATGGGGTCTGTTATGCAGAATGCCAGATTAGCAAACTACAGTGGATCCTTCCGGGCACAGTATGTATTAATACTCATGCTTCTGTCTCAGCTTCATCACCATAACCTTTGCAAATTGGAGACAGCAGTATTCAAGCGTCCTGCAGGACTTAAATTTCCATTGGTGGAGGCCTTTGTAGCAATCAAGCCCTCTTCCCTATAAATGTGTGCTAAAGAGTAACTGTTTTGCAAAATGATTGGGGAGATACCGTGGTTGCTGGTAAATATATGATAAAATGATAAAGTTGGCAGAAGTTACAAATTGAGTGGTACAAAAAAATGGAGCAGTAGGAGAAAGAGAACAGTTAAAATGCATATTTTTCTTTACTTTGGACAGTGTATATAAACAACCTATTGTTTTTGGATTACCACATTCAACCCACAGAGGGGAAGTGGTTATACAGACAGTTGGGTAATTTTACACTAAATTTTTTTTTCTTTTGAGAAATGGTATATTTGTCACAGGTGAAGATGCCTTTTTCTATTTGCAAATGTTTTCTGCTGTCAAGAAAACTATAAGTTTAGAACTAAGGAAGAATGCAATTTTAGAGACTCACATACTCTCAGTATGATGTTTCTGGTCCTTCTTTTTACCCAACTACCCCTCCCATGCCTTAATAATTATTCCCTTCTCTTGGCTGATACAGAAAGCAAAATTGTGGCAGTTGAGGTTTTTTTCATTTTAGCGTTTTTTTTTTTTTTTAAGGCTTCAAATATACTACATCTGAAAACATTGCAGAACAGAAAATTCTGTGATAAAAAACCAAATGAAAATAACAAATTACTTTGTTACCTAGGGTGTGAATGGCCTGCCTGCATGCCAATGCTGTACGTAAGTCCTTCTCTCCTTTATTTTACCCAGTTGTGCTTTAATTTAGAAAGAGATATCAAGAATCATGTGTCTTCTGGAAGAACTGCCAGAGTGTACTCCACAATGCTCTAATAAAACGAGGAGAATTAGCATGCCTGTCTGGCTAATTAGAGGACTTAAAATTGGATCTTTGAAAGATTTTAAAGGAATTAGGCAACTAAATTCCAGTGAAATTAAATAGCTGTGATGGACAGTCATGGGATGTTCACACTGCTCGCTTTAGACACCTAACACAGATGCTACAGCTGGATCTTTGACTGCGTAAATTATGGAGAGACAATGGAGATCACCTAAGTTAGGTGCCTCCAGTTAAGTAGTGGACTGATTTCTCTAAGGTTGTTTAGGTCAATGATGATAGGGGTTTTTTTGAAGTCCTAATAAATTCCTTCCAGACCCCCAGATTTCCCTTGGCAGTGTAGCTAGAGACTAGTGGGGATTTCTAAGTCCTTTAATACTTTTTTTACTTATTCTGAGAAATGGGGAGAAAATTCTAAACCATAACTTTCTCAAGTTTCTCCCACCTAATTTTGTGCTCCCACAGGTCTTGAACTGGACAGGATGGCATATTTTTGGTGCGAATGTTAATTGTCCATGTCATTCTGGGAAAAAAATAGTTGAAAAGGATTTAATGAATAAATTTAATTTCATTATTTTGCAGGTATTTTAGAGATTTAAACAGCAACAATAAAAAAGAGCCATCCAAAGGAAGACTGTTGTCATGCTCAGTGGTACAGTGGATTACTTTGGGTTATTTAGATAACAACATTCTTTGTGTCCTGCTGGTGGTAATAGTTACCTAGGTCTGTCCAAATTTAGTTGACTTGAACTAAGATTTACCATATCCTCCTGGGAAATTCTGAAGCCCTTGTGGAGTAAACCTGCATAGTGACATTAAATCCTCAGACAATGCTGTATGGTAATGCTATTATTTTAAACATGAAATGCCTGAGAAATGCCTCTTCAGCCTACTCACATCTCACAAATCTTAAGATTGTCATATTTCGGTAAAGAAGTAAATACGAATCTTGCATTTATTTTGTGTACTTGCTTTGATCAATAACTATGACTTTTGGGGAGGTTTGGTAATTTTTTTTTTCCTTTTTGTAATCTAGGCCAGGACGAAGTTCTTTGAACTTAAAACACACGAGGGGATAGTTGATGGCTGGTTTCTGATTCCATGCAAAAAGGGCAAATCTGCAGGTGGCTCTGTAGACAAAAATATGCAGTTAAATGGAAGAATCAGATTGTAGCTAAGCTATACTGAAAATACTGGATGACAGAGCAAATGAGACTTAAAGCTAATAAGATTTGGAGTGAGGATTTTAGCCTGTAAAATGTTCCCCAAAACAGCCAATTGGGCTGTGTATAGCAATCAGTAAATAAGAAAAATAAATGAATGAAATTTAAATGAATGAAATGGAACCAAAAAAGTTGACAGGAAAAACAATCTTGCCCAATGCCAGGTATTTATTTCAGAGTGTTAGAAAGGAAAACTGATTCACAGCAGATGCTTTGGCTCTTCCACACAGATTAGAAAGAGATTTGCATTCTGCAGAAGTTGACTTAGCCTGAGCCCTTATTTTCCTCTCCTTTAAAGTTCTTCCTGTCTCCACATTTACCTGAAGAGCTTAAGAAGACGTATCAATTTTGGGCGGAAAATATCTGTAGGACCAGGACAGGCAAGGAGATACTAGAGGCAGTGGAAAGCACATGCCTGTATGTTCTTTGTTTTGTCATTTTGTTTTACAGGACCACAGACATGGGGAAGTAGTTCCTGTTTTCATTAAGTCAAGTGGGACAGACATGTCCTTCAATACACAAAATTCCTGTTTTACAGAAGAGAGCAGAAGTATATATGCAAATTAGTTCTGATCTCACTGAAAGGGAGACAAGGCCTGAGAAATTTTGGTGCTTCCTGCTCCTGACCTTTCCCAAGCTAGAAAGATTAGGTGATGTCATGGCAGGGGGTACACAGAACTGCACATACAGAATTAATTCGGGGTATATCTAGGGTGTAGTATAAGGCTGTGATTTACTCAGATTGTTTCCGTTTCTCATGGTAGTATGCCCCAACCATTTAACTTACTGCTAAGACATACTCAAGCAGCTGCAGACAAGTTTTTGTAAAGTTGTCAATATCCTCATTATAGGGCCCCCCAACAAAAGCCTAGTCTGTCAAAAATGAAGGATATCAATATATACAATGCATTTTATAGTTGTGTGGTGGCCTTCAGCAAGAAGTGAATTCAGCTAGAGAACAATAAATAAATAGAATATAGTAGCCTACCTATCAATAAAGCATAACTGTTCCTCTTCAAAATAGCTTCAAGTAATACTTGTGGTGGTTTTTTTTCAGGATAGGTCTCTGTTGGGGTTCAGAGCTCTCTTTGGTCTTGTTTAAATGATATTTTATCAGTCAGAAAAAATAGTATTAAGCTATAATACAGTTCTGCTAAAACAGATTAGAATAAAGATTTAATGTGCTTTTTTCTGTGAAGAATCTGATACCCACCATGTAGTGCTATAATAAAATGGAAACAAATGAGCCAACTCGAAGTTATTACTCTCCATGGTTTTTAGGTCTCTCATACATTTTTATAAAACATATATGAGAATTTCTGAATTGTTAAATTGTGTGAGGGGTTTTTTTAATGAAATTGTACTCCAACACATGTCTAAAACAAAATTCTGTTTGCAGTTCTGTGTGCAGTGTGAAATACTATCACTTCATGAATTCTCTGTCTGCCGAGCAAAATTTAAAATCAAATAACTATTTTACATAAGTAAATATATGCTAGGATAACGATGTGTTCTTTAATCAGGAATTTGCTGATGTTGCAGGTTAAATATTCTGTGCAAAAATGGTTTTTTTTCCTAGACATTGATTTTTTTTTTTTTTTTAAATACTTATTTATGCGAACACTAGTAAAATCTTTGTAGACAGGCATACCTGAAACAAGCTAAAAGTGTAGCTCCTACTGTTCAAGGAAGGGTACACAGGATGGCTTATGAGTAATAAACATACAGCTCACTTGAGTAATAATGGCAATGATTTGCCTCTGGTTTCATGCATCAAACTGGAAGTGGAGTGCCATCATCTTCTCCCATAAAATTATTATTTTTTTCTTCATGTAAGGCTATTGCAGGTTTGGGGATTTTGCTGGTTTTTTTAAGTGATGGAATGTTCGTCATTACACTCCTACTAAATGTCTTTTCCTCTGAGACAGCAAAAGCTGTCTAAAGAGAAGGTTATTAAGGAACGTCTACCAACTCTGGTAATTTAAGTTTAGCATTTGGCATTCTTTGCCTTCCAACAGCATTATAAATGCTGGTAGTTTATTTTTACTCCTAAGTTAGCTTTGCATCAGAATAAGCATCCTCAAAATGCATTAGCCTTACAGCAAAGGAATGGAAACCTATGAAGCAGGAAGCCTTACAAAGTCTTCAGGGAAATCTTGAGTGCTTTTGAGAATGATTTATTTTCAACGGGCTTAAGCAAAATCATCTCCAGAAAAGATATGAATGTTTCAGGCAATGTGCAGGGAAAAGACATTGTGGCTCCAGCATGGACTTTGCCTTCTACAAATTATTTCACTACAGCTGCAGAACCTTTGTATTTTTACAGGCAGTCATTCACAGAAGAGCACAGGTTATCAAGGGTGTGACAGATTTACAAGCCGTTAGATAAAGCGTTAGGAACTGTAAGTCAAGGCAGTCTGTGAATACGTTAGGCCACTGACTGGATGAAACAGGTATAATAAGTGTAACCACAGTATTTTTAGATCCGAAATTTTACAGGAACAATGGATTCAGTTTCACAAACCAGAGGGAGCACCAGTAGACATGTGGGGGGGTGGTGTTGCATCAGGGCTCCCAGAAGCAAGATTGTCTCAGCAGGGCAAATGTTCCCAATGAAATAATAGGGGCAAATGGGTGGATTCTTAATTAGGAGTGATACCTGAAGAAGCCAATATCACGTAGGTAAAGAACCAATGACAAAAAGCATATCTGTAGCTTGCAATCAAGATGTAAGCGTAAGTATTTCTGCTCTGTGAATCAGTCTGAAAAGTAAGAATTTCTTTCCAGAGTTCTCAGATCTACTCTGCCTCTCTTTCTCTCTTTCCTAACTATTGAAAGAAGTAATTTCAGCCTAAAAAGTACAGAAATTTTTGTCCTTCAATTTTTAATTCACAGGTACAATCTGCAAGTTCTAGATGAGAGTTTTTATGGATGGTTTTGTAAATGAGTCCTTTTATATTATTTTCTGAAAGGTGTAAGTGGGAGCTTGAGTTTCATTTTTTAAAGTGATTTAGATACTTGAGAGGTAAAGTCCTGTTCGCTGTTGGTGAGGGTTAGATCGCTAAATTAAGGCCCTTCATGGCCTTTCTTATAATTTTCTCCCATATCATTTATAATAATCTTGAGATAGAAGATTTAGTTCTTGACAGGCATGTCCCTTAATTCTTTACTTCCTGTTTTCAAGAGCAGCTGTTTAGAGGGTAACTTAACTTGCCCAGATCCTTGTCAATTTCCTTGTGGCAATTCTTAGGTCAATTGGGTATTTCTTTGTCCTTGCAAATGAAGCAGAATATGTTCTCTGGACCAAATGCTGTTGCTACTACAGTAAAGCTTGTTGGCAATGACATTTTCTAAGTTTTGAAGAATGACATTAAAATTGAGCTTTAAAGAGGGCAAATTACTGAGATCTTAATTTAGATTGTTATTACTCCCTAAAAGTAAAATTTGTAAACTGTTAGCTGGGGAGAATAGATAGCAGGTGTTGTAAAATATAATGTAGCTCTATTCCTCTGAAAGCTCCTTGAGTTCTTCTGTTACTACTAATCAGATGTGTATACTTACTGCTGCTTAAGAGTACAACGTGGAGTTTCTTGCTTGAAGAAAATTCTGAGAGATGACCTGAGACCAATGTGTCTGGTTCTGATCCATTGGCTCAGAAGCACTATGAGAAGATTTTGAAAGAGAAGCATACATTACTTGATAACTATGAAGATTTTACCCTGAAATGTAGAGGAAGTGCAATACAGTATTTTGAAATAGGACTTATCTATTACAAGAAAAGGAGAAGTCATTCACAGATTATTTACGGGTAGTCTTTCCTCCAACACCTGTATGGAAATACATCTGTGTGTGTGCGTGTGTGCATGTGTATATTTATAAACACAAGAAAATATATGTTTTCTTCCTATAAAATTACAATTACAATTACTGAGTTAGGAGTTGGAATTGAAATTCCTGAAAGCTGCTTCATAGCTTGCTGTATGAACCACAGTATAAATTTTTTTGAGCAGTTAAATAAAATAGTTGTAAGATACTCCAGACAGTTAACTGAATCAGCTCTGCTGTTCATGATGGAATGAGGGCTCTGTGCTCTGGGTTCTTTTGAAGTACACATGGATGACAAGCAAGAAGTTTCTCACTGTTAGTGGATAAATACAAAGTTCTGCAATATACATGGAGTTCTGTATGCTAGCAGCCAGTCATAATGTCTCACTCTCAAATACTTGTATTTAGATTCATTTGTAATTAAAAAAAACCTGGGAAGTAATGACATGTGTATGCTTTTAGCATTGTGACCACAATCCTTTAACAGTACTAATGAAAATAGATGAAATTTCCCACTTAATTTTGTTGTAGCAAAGTTGGTTTTTTCTATAGCTTCCTTTCATTTTTGTTGGCAGAAACTGATTCTCAATTGCTTTCTACTGTTTGACCAAGTTACTGTTTTAGGTTTTGGTTTTCTTGAAAAGATGTTTTAAAAAAAAAAAAAAGAAATAAAATTTAATGCTAATTGCAATGAGTGATAAGCCATGTGGCTATGTTCACCCTTCAGTAGATCATGTGAGAATGTACAGTACAATTTTACTAGGTAAATAACACCCTGTAGTTACCCTCAGTAGACATATGTTAGAGCACACAGATTTCTTAAACTGTGTTGGAATACTATACAAATTCCTAGAATAAAAAATATGTGTCTCATAAAAGTTAGGGGGAGCTGAAAATATTCTGTGGATTTCACCAAGTTGGAGATGCAGTCTCTTCGAGTCCTGAGCAAAGGCTGGCAGAAATTTTAAGAACTCTTCAAGAGGTACAGTCAAATAAGTTTTACAGTCCTCTTTCTGCTGCATTCTACTCTTTAGAAATGAAATCTCTTCCAAAACAATTAGTTCTGGAGAGTTTAAAAACTTCATGTGTTTTTTTGCAAGCATACCATACTTCTCTAAGAGTTAATAACTCAAAACTTTCAGATATTTAAGCTGTTACCATATCTGATAATTTTCGTTATGGAATGACAGGAATACTGTATATATCATGATCAGTATGATAATTTTCACAAAAGTCACAAAATGAAACATTTTAAGATACCTAGATCATGATTTCATGAAAAGCGAGAAAGGTCTGAAAGTGAAACAGATATTTTCAGTGGTAAACTTTTACTTTCTCTCGTTGTCTTCAAATTACTCAAAAGAAATTACTCAACAGTTTAAAGTTATCATTTTGGACAAGAGAGCAGAAAACTTTGTGGAGGAAAATGTCTGTTTCCTTCTCTACAAGTAATTACATGGGTGTAACACTGAATTTTTAATTAACGCTGTTGTAACTTAGAACTAAGTGTAGTTGAATGGAAGTTCTGTTAACAGAATGACCACCAGAGAAATCTTTCAAAGTTTTGTGATTGCAAGTAATTAGTGACAGTGAAGTGTTCACAAGACATGATAAAGGAAAAAAAACCCAATGAATTCTGTAGATTTATATATAGATTAATGTTTAGGTTTGATGTGTATATTTAACTGTATAAATTTAATTGCAACCACTGTAGATGAAGATATTCCTCTAAAATATAACTGCTAGTTTTCAGTCACAATCCTTCCACAAAATCTGGAGAGTTTAAAATACGTGCCAGATACAGAATGTGATCACACTATAGAGATGTAGTCACCCATTTCAAACATATTGGGGGTATGTGTTTTGTTGCTTCGTGGGCAACTTCTTTACCTCTACTGTATTTCCTGGAACACGAACTGTGTCTTTACAAGAAGAAGAAAAAAAGAAAAAAGGGCAGCATACTGTATATGCCAGCTAGCTCTGTTTTTTTAAACACATGATTATTTTATTGGGGTGTACATTAATTAATCCTGAAATAAGATCCTGTGTGACATTCAAAGTTGTGTTGAGTAGCGCAGAGTTTAAATATTTTAGCTTTACAACTCTGTTATGCTGGCAGCAAACAATAGTATCTCAGTGAAGTCAGCATATGAACACTGCTTGTGATGACATCTGGAAGGCATGTTTTATCTATAAGCACAGTTGTAGACAAATGAAAGCGGACAGATGTAAGGCTGGTGTGGCATCTTCGCCTCAAGCATTCTCTGGCTGTACATTTTCCAGTGTGTCAAAAACAGGGAGCTTTTTTCTGGAATAAAAACATTCTGTCACATCTGTACACCAACTACTGTGCTGCCTTCTCTGAGCTCTGAGGTGTAAAATGGTAGATATTGTTCAAAATTTAACACAAAGCCAAATTTCAAAATGCCGAGAACTATCTGGGTGTTTGGAGTATGAGTCACCAAGGGACAATAAAAAACACAAATTATGAGCTTACATCCCTAGTCTTATCAATGCTGCCTGGTAGGGAGATGGGTTTGATGTTTATGGCAAGGATACGCAGATATTTCTAAAAGTACCCTTCACACTGATCCTTCATTTAAGTAACAAATGCATTTGAGGGAGGGTGAGAAAAAAATCTGTCCATGTAGCAAGGTCTATAAATGCCTCATTCTTTGAAAAGTATAGTCTGAATCTTAGCACAAGTCATATTTGTTAGGTGTAGTGACACTCCAACAGTCCTGATGCTCTTCTGTGTAGAATTAATTTTCTGAAGAGAAAAATACTATGTGTTTGCCAGAGATAAGCAGGAAAAAAAGTCTAGGCATTATTGGGGGGGAGTTTTTATTTTTATTTTTTTTTAAATGAGTTGCTTTCCTGTAGTTTTCACCAGGGATCTGAGCTGATACAAGCAGTAAAATGCACTGCACCTGCTATGGTGCATGCAATTTAGTCACAAGTCTCTGGAGGTTTGTGGATGAAATGCTCCATCCAGTGTATGTGTCACCTAAGCTTTTGCTAATTACATTTAAGTGTATTTTTTAAGGAGCTGAAAACTCTGGATGGAATCCAGCCTTTGCTAGAAAGGTTTCATGTATTGTATTATATTTTAAGCTAAGTAAAAAAAACCAAAAGCAAACAAAAAAACCAAACCAAACCAAAAAAAAAAAAAACCAACAACAACAACAAAAAACCAAACAACAAAAAAAACCAAAAAACCACAACAACAACAACAAAAAAAAACCACAAGAAGAAAAATCAGACAAATAAAAAGAGAAAGTTGTGCATTGGTACATTTAAGTCAGCAGTAGCAGAAACTGCAGAGATATAACAGCAATCAGAAGAGAAGTCCGGAATCACTCACCAACACTTTTTACTTTCTTGGTATCCTTTGCCTGAATAGAATCTGCTTTCCATTACAGCATATCTTTCTGCTCTGGAAAAATCAGTAGCAAAAGGTGGTGAAGTGCACAAGTTTTTTAGTAATAGAGAATCATTACGCTATTAACCTGGGAAATACAGTTGTCCATTTCCTGTTTGTCCCCACCGCAGTACCATCAATCTATTCAGAGTGCTTTGTATTCAGAGCCCAAGGGCCCCAGATAAGTGCCTTTGTGTACATAAAATGGCACTTTTTTGTTTTACATGCTGTTAGCATAGGGCAAAGGAAGTGAGTGTGTAATCGCATATGTACAGCAAATAGCCATTTGTACCTGCAAGGAGCAAATGGGCCCACTCAGATGGATTGGCTGGCCTTTAATAGCACTTGAGTGAGCTGATAGGCAGACATAGATGTACCTGTTACACCAGAGACCTGAGGCCCTTGTACCTTTGCATGACTTTTCACTTAAAAACTACTGTTTGTGGTTCAGTGGCTCCATCACTTTATTTGTGTTCCTTTGCTTGTAAGACCATGGACTGCTCCTGAGAGTCCTGGTTTCTAAAATTTTAATGCTGTAATGCTGACCCCTTGGTAATGTTCCCATATTGGAAAGCACATTAGCCTTAACTTGAAGGATGTAGTTTAACAGCCAGCAGTAAATATTTTACTTTGTTCTTCTCAGCATGTTTTTGTCTGAGTTTGGTTTTCTTTTTTAATGTCCAAACTGTAACAGAAGTAGCAAATCCTATATAGTCTGACCACAGACCATCATTTCACAGCCACTAAAAATTCATATCTCATCACCTAGCTGATTGAGCAGAGGAGTGAAGATATAGAGACTGCAAAAGATGTAGGTACTCTATGTACACTGACACATCATCAATCACCTACAAAAAAGTTAAGAATTAAATCCAATATTCTGTGATTTGTTGGTTGTGTTGTTACTGCAATAATTTTGTTGCATTATGGTAGCAAACATTTTCACTCTTTCAGGTTATTATTTCTGGCCTTTTAAGTATATCTAGGGTAAGAGCAAATAGCCTTGACCTGTGTACAGTACATTGCAAACTTACTGAAAACCCATCTGAGACCAGAACTACTGTAATTTCCTTACAACTGACTGATCTTTTACTTCCAATACAACAAATCCACTTTTTCCTGCCTACTGCATTAACTGGGTTTTTTGGTTTAGAAAACATTTTGGAAGTCTCTTTTCTGTAGCTTTTTGGGGTTTTTTTGTTTGTTTGTTTGGGGTTTTTTTTGTTTTTTTTTTTTAAGCGTCCCACACAACTAATTGGCAACAGATTTTAATTGCAAAATTGCTAGAGATTTTTTTCATAGCTGTCTGAGGGTTTTTTAATATTTATAATTTAAATTACGGTAAAATTCAGAGGTCCAAGCTCAGAATTTGTGCATGCCTATGCTAAAAGTAATGCAGATACAGAGTCAGTACAGGACTACCTACATATATCGAAAGTAAGTACTTGATAAGTTTATTTACATATATGTAAATATGTATAAGTACAAGAAGTTCTACTCCAGTAGAATCCAAATGGAGGCCTGCAGTCAGTGGTGTTCTCCAGGGATCAATACTGGGACCAGTCTCATTCAACTTGTTTATCAACAGCCTGGAGGAAGGGATCAAATGCCCCCTCAGCGAGTTTGCTGGTGACACGAACCTGGGGGGAGCGGCTGATCCACCTGAAGGCTCTGCTGCCATTCTATGGGACCTTGATCAGCTGGAGGCTTGGGCAGAGAGAAACCTGATGAGGCTCAACAAGGGCAAGTGTCGGGTCCTGCACCTGGGGAGGGGCAGCCCCAAGTGCCAGCACAGGCTGGGGCTGAGCTCCTACAGAGCAGCTCTGTGGAGAAGGACCTGGGGCTCTTGGTGGATCACAAGCTGTCCATGAGCTGTCAGTGCCTCTGTGGCCAGGAGGGCCAAGGTCATCCTGGGGTGCATCGGGAAGAGTGTGGCCAGCAGGTCGAGGGAGGTGATCCTCCCCCTCTACTCAGCCCTAGTGAGGCCACACCTGGAGTGCTGTGTCCAGTTCTGGGCTCCTCAGCACAAGAGAGACAAGGAGCTACTGGAGAGGGTCCAGTGGAGCGCCACAAGGCTGATCAGGGGTCTGGAGCATCTCTCTTATGAGGAGAGACCGTGGGAGCTGGGCCTGTTTAGTCTGGAGAAGACTGAGAGGAACTTTTCTATGACACTACATAGAAATATCTCAAAGCTGGGTGTCAGGAGGGTGGGGCCAGACTCTTTCCAGTGGTGCCCAACAGCAGGACAAGGAGTAATGGCCATAAACTGAAACACAAGAAGTTTCACCTCAGCGTGAGGAAGAGTGAGAATACACTGAGGGTCGCAGAGCACTGCAACAGGCTGCCCAGGGAGGTCATGGAATCTCACTCTTGGGAGCCATTCAAAACCCACCTGGACAGTTTCTTGTGGCAGCAGTTTGGAGTAGATGATCTCCAAAGGTTCCTTCCAACCCTAACAATTCTGTGATTCTGTGAAAGTAACATTGTAAGTGAACAGATATTGCAATCTTCATTGACAATTATGGAGATTTTGAGTTTTTTCTTGTTTTATAATGACAGCTAATTGTTAATTCATGTATAATTTTATTGATCTTATTGGAGATTATGTCAAAAGTACAATTTTGTACCAAAGCAGAACACAGACTTGCTATTTTGCGTAGTGTGTACAGTATGCTACTAGCATAAACTAGCATAACCTTTAACAAAACATATGCAGATACAGCTTAGTGTTGGACTGTCTTTTCTTTGCATGATGACTGTGATTTTTTACTGTCTTAATATAAAGCTGTGTGTTTTTTATTTCGGCTCAATAGAGAACCAGTGGTACTGCAAAGATGTACTTTAAAGCTAGGGGTGTTTCTTTTGTGTTCATAACCCGGTGGTCTGGCATAATCAATTCTGACTGGAAACATATTTTGACAGTAGAACCTCAGAGATGAGGCACAGCAGTGGATGCTGCAGGTCATCACAGACAAATTTTCAGTAAGGCTGACTGCACCATAGTTGGTACCTGCCCACACTTTGGGTCTCATTCTTGTCAGACAGGTTGCTGCTTCTTGCATTGCCATGGCACTGGTTTCTGTTGAGCACAGCACAGATGATACAGGTCTTACCCAGAGTCTGATTCCAGTCAATTTGCCTCCAGTTTGAACTTTCCATTACCGCTAACTTGCACTGACACCAAACACCCAAATATACATTGTGACTTGGATTCTGGGAACTTACAATGGAAAAATGCTCTTAGGCCATGTGAGAAAGCTGGGGGGTTTTTTAATTCTCTTTTGTCATCACTAAACACCATGACTAATTTCCCCTTAATGTTTTTCTAAACAAAAAAACCAATTCATTATATAGCTTTACCTTTACAGAGGCACTGGCAGGAGAGTTGAAAATCTGCTGCACCTCATGCATTATACTAAGTTCTTCTCCTAGTATACGAAGATGTATAAACATACACACACACATATTACTAATAGTAGAGTGTCATGCTTTTATGTTCCCTATAGTGGAATGAAACTAACCTGTGTCTTCATCTATGTGCTCAGCTCGTTCTGCTTAGCTCAGCTCAGTCAATAGTCTGGGAATAGTATTTCTTCTCCCTTACACTAAGTGACAGGCTCTTTTTTCTTATTGCAAAAGCAGATTTATTTTAATGCATAATGTTACCATCTTGGTGGTACAAAACCATGCTTGCATAGTTAAAATGTGCTGTTGCACAGTCCACCAGCATCCATGTGGCTAATTTAGGTCTTGTGCTTCCTCAGCTAAAAATCACCTGTACAGGAGATGATCTGCGCTTATTACATCTAACAGTTCTTTCATCTTATAATTTGCATTAAAGGATGTTTTTAGGCAGAAAATTCTGTGTTCACTGAAGTATAAAAACAGAGATTAAGTAATAGACCATCCAGGAAAAAGGTCACAATTTAAGCTCTTTCTGCCTGAGTGTTCTAAGTTTAGGTATTTTCCTTTTTGTCTTCCACCAACTTCCAGTCTTACTCATTTCTCCTTTGTGCTGGTATGAAACAGTAACAACTCACATTTATATGTCTGCAAGTGAAAGGTACCTCAGCCTCAGTAGTTCCCATGGCTTGCAGAATTTTATTATTGTAAACAAAATGCAAGGAATCTCTTTAAGGAGATTGATGTTGGATGGAAGAAACCCATAATGCAGTCAGGATCTGGGGTGACCCTCCATTTATGAATGAGTGCACAATTTTTACCGGTTTTGGCACATCTCTGTGGCTATCCTGGCAACTTTGGGAAGAGCACCTCACATCAGGTATATTTTGTGTAGAAAGGTGTGGTCGGTCATTCTGCTTGGTAAAAGGGAATAGGTGGCCAGAACATAGCTGAAGAAGTATGAAGTAAGGAAAGTACAGCAGTAGGATCAAAAATAAGGAGAAGAATGAGAAATAAAAAGTTTATAAATTTAAGTATTGCTATTATATTTACACTTTATCTTATGAGACACTTCTAGGATTCAATTAGTCCACTGCGCTTCAGAGATAACTGGGGATGCAGCTTAGGAAGAGTATTGCACTACTGAATGGTACTTACCTCTTGTTAATTAATCTATTATTTATCTGCATTGCCATTCACTTTGCCAGTGTGATAGTTATTTTTTGCCTGTATGAAATCTCAATATATTTAGACATTATTTTTGTCAGGGAGGAGCTGGATGACTTTTTCTTTGCCTTTCCTATAGCAGTAAATGTGGATGTGCCCACAGCTCAGGTACGGCAGCTCCCTCCACACAGACCTCTCTCTCCTTCACACATAGTCACAGGGTGTGGTCTGGACTGGACCTGATGTAAGGTAATCTGGTTCACTGACAGAGGGTAAGCAAGAAGACCAGGCATGTTGTGAGTCAGATAGAACGTGATTTTGAAATAAATCTCTCTTGTTTGCCTTATTGACAATGGTATTTCATTCCCGAGATCACACATTTTTCCTTCATTGCTTTGCTTTTCATTGCTTTACTTTCGAAATGTTTACGAGCCATATTGCCAGCCAGTGGGTGCAGACTCACTGGGACCAGAGGATGCTTTTGGTCCTTTAAGAATTCCTAATTGGTTTTGCATGATACATTTGGCAGAAGATTTATCCAAACCCATTAATTCAATACTGGTAAGGAAATGGACTGTAATGATGGTAAAGATTGTTATCAGAGAAAGGGTAAATACATTTGGCATACATCCTTGTACTCATTATTTGCACAGAAATATCAGTACAACTTGGACAAGGAGCATAGGAGGATTTGCCGCCATGTGTCTTTGTAGAGGAAATTACTTTCTTTTGAATTTTCAGTAAGGGCTTCAAACATCAGAAGATTTTTATACTTACAAAGCCCAACAGTCTCTATGTATGGAATATTGGAATCAAAACTTTAGTATGAATCCTATGATGGTCCCTTATAATCCTGGAAAAAAAATAAAATGTAATAGTTTGAAAATAGTAGTTTGGTTTTTTTCTCCAGAATGCGTGAGCTGAAAAATTGCAGAATTTTGAGTGTTTTTGAATAATGAGAGATCTGGATCTAATCAGATTAGATTTTTATTGATTAAGACTCAGAAAATTCTAGTTTCAAAATCAAGTGAAAATACAGTAGTATATGGAGACTTTTTACATGGAGATATTTAAATGAAACGTGAGTTAGTAGGGAAGATCTTCCAGCCCTTGTGCACTGCACTAAGAAAACTAAAGCATTGAAGCTCTGTGTTTGGTGACCCAACAGCAGGCGAAAACACAATGACACCTATCACACCTGAGTGCACTTGATGTTGAACCTTCCTGGGAGCGGGCGCAGAAGGACTATTTCTTCCTACTTTGGCCCGTGCAAAATTGCCACATCTGCTCTCTAGCAGTTTACTCAGGCCAAAGAAACAGACTGTCGCTTAGGCAGGCGAACAGGGTATGTGCACGGTTTGTGTTTATGTAGAAAAGTGTGCATTTGGGCCTGGACTCAGGAAGGGCTCAGGTTCAGGTTCGCTCTTCTGTGTTAATCCAGGGCAAGTCTGAGGATATGAAATTGTTTCCGTTGGCTTCATTAAGACCAGATTTCACTCCTAATATTTTTAGCATGTCATTATTTAGTAAAATCTTAAGCAAAGCGTATAGCCATGGGTCAGGAACTCTTCCTAGAAGTGCTAACTGTATGTGAATATTGATAAACTGTATCTTCGATGTTTGTTTCCCTTAGCTTCCTAATACTTGCTTGAATTAATTATTCATGTCTTGTCAGATATTTTTTGCAAGAAAATTTCCTCTTTTATATTAACTTTACGTATGATTTGCCAGTATTTTTAGTAGTATTTACACACAAAAACTCCGTCTAGAAAACAACTCTAAACAGCTTAGATTCTATCATGCTTGAATAATAGGAGTAAGTATATTTATGTGCTATATAGTTGTATTTCAGTAAAGAAATTTTCAATTCAACTGCAGCAGAAAAAAACCCTAAGAGAAATGATGGACTCTGCAGCAGTGATGCTTGTGAGGGTGAGGTGAAATGATTTTTATTTCTGATTTACAAGATAACAAGATTTTCAAGATTCTGTGTAGTTTTAGTCAGCATTTGGTCAGTGTCTACCCAGACTCCCATTGCCGAAAAATGACAGATAAGCTGCAGCTGAAGGAAAACATCTGAATGTTTAAGAGATCTCAAATTTTAAAACAAGATTAAGTCTTCAGATTTTGCTTGGTCACAAAATAGTCCAGTTATCTAATATACAGGTTTTAAGATGTCTTTAAAATGACGGTTCTACCATAAGCAGTTGGATTGCTTAAGGAAATGAGCAGTGATAAGTATTAAGATAATTCTTAACACTGAATAGTAGTTAAAATATATGGTTTTACATTTGACTTTGAATTCATAATTAGTTGCTAATGAAATATCTATTTTACTCTTTATATAAAATCCAGGTGCCAGTATATGTTTGTACTCTTGATACGTGTCTCTATAGACGTGCACATTTGCATCTGTAGTTTGAATCCAAAGCTTTAAGATTCAACCTCTTTTTACTGTATCATGTAAGTAAACATTTGAGCTAATGCTGAAACTTATTATCAGGATGTTTTAAATATATTGTAACACCTGAACTGTGTTCTTACTGAATCCTTTTTATACCACTCCATGTTTTAAAAGAAAAAAAATTTAATGCAGTTAGCAGTTTCTGGGCTTTATATTTTCTTCCACAAGTGGAATGAAATTTTTAAACTTTTTCTTCTGCCACCTGCACTACCAGCATTTAACTTCATAGTAAAAAAGTTGCACTCATGCCTACTGGTAGTGAAAAGATCTGGGGAAGAAATAAGAGCAAGCAAAATGTGAATGCTATTTGACTTGGCATACATTGCTACTAAACTGGGATGAAAACTTCTAACTTCCTATCCAGTTAGTTGTCCTGCATTATTTATAGTGTCACAGTTTGACACTGAAATTGGGAATGTGGGCAGACAGTAGAATGTGGGTGCAGTATCCCTTAAGTCTTGCTAGAAGACCTATCTGTGTGTTTAGGAGAAATTATGCACTGTGATGATTGGGCTGATCTGCAACATGAACTAACTAGTAAATTTGCTTATGATTAGCACTACTCCTGTATTGAGTTTGCTAACTCTAAATTCGAAAGTTGTGTGATTTTTCAAAATTAAACCTACCCATAACTTTACTCTTCTTTAGAGAACACAGAAAGCTAACAAATGAAAAATTGTAAGAACTTACAGGAATATGACATTGAGAAACATCTCCTGGTATAACTTTAGGAATCGTGAAGCTGTCAGTATTGTGCTGTCCTTAAGGTTCTCACAACAGTACAGTACAGGCTTTAGACACTGTTGTTTCGTTTTGAACAGTGACTCTCAGTGTAGTTTTCTGTTGCATTGTAAAATATTCCCAACATGAATCCTGAATTGCACTGAGGAATGAGGATAAAAGACAATGTTTGATTTATTAATTTCTAGTGGATTAGAACTACAAATGTTTGCTGTGTTTTTAATTTGAGAAGTAGAGAGAATCACATCAGCTTTTAATTATGCATTTTGTGTAATGCAGCCCTGAATAGAGCAGAGCAAAATTAAAATTGTGGATCAAATGCTAAATCTGAGTAGTGACTGAAGTGAGCTGTAGTGTAATGCTAATGGTTTTGCGTCTTCTGGCATTATGTCAATAATAGCTCTAATCACATTAAAGAGAGAGCCCATTAGCTTATTCTCTTCGGCAGCATGCACCATAGCAACATATTGTAAGCCTTGAAATAACTGGAAATTTCTTTCAAAAGCATTGCTGTCTGTGACCTAAGGAGGGTGTGGTATTAAGCATCATAATAAAAAATCCCTAAACCTAGGAAAGCTTTCTCTGTATCTACTTAATTAAGCCTCTGTTAGCTTCCATTTAATTTAAGAACTTAAATTTCTACTTGTTGCCTGATTTAGGTGGTTTTAGTGAGAATCCATGACAGTTTTGTGAGACAGAGTGATTCTTACACTGACTGTACCTGAAAAATTAGCTTTTACGGGATGTGAACTTGAGGGCAGGGACTTTTTCAGTCACGTTTATTAAATGATTTTTCTGCCAACCTGTTCCAGCATATATGTTATTACATGTGCATAGAAAAACTGCAATCATATTGACCAGTCTTCCCTTTTTATCCATTTAGCATTTCCTTCAGAATATACCATAGACTAGATAGTTATTCATGAAGAAAACCAAACCAAACAAACCAAAACCAAAACAACAGTGAAACATGCTTTTGTTCAGTTAGACTGATCCACAAAAGTCAGTTTTTAAGTCCAGTTACACCGGAAAAATATTTTGAGATCCTATGAAGACAGAATTGTTCACAATCTATAAAAGAGAATAAGCCAAAATCAGAGGAAAGAGCTGAATTCTGGCCTTGAATGCTCACGTGTATGTCTTGTCTACTTGAGTAGAGGCTGTAAGTCTTTATGTGTGCTGGGAAAATTTGACCACTGTATTCCTAGACCTTTCTCTGCTGGCTCAGCTCATCAGCAAATGATTTCCTCTATCTCCCACCACGGGCTGCTTGTCATAGCTCATACAACCTCTTCTCTAGCTTTTGCTATTAGATATAGTCTATGCTTTGTTGGCATCTCTGTTTCTTTTCAGGTCTCAGTTGAAAACATTCCTTTTACCTGTGCCTCTTAATTTCTCCCTCTGCTGTAATTTACAATATCAGTGTTACACTAGGATATAAGTCTGTGCAGCATTTTAGGATACAGCTTGTTTGAAAGATGCTATACTAAATAAAACTCTGTTTTATGTCTGCCCAGAGAACTATATTCTGGATATCTCCCTAATATATCTATAAATCATTTGCCACATAAATGACTGATTCCATTTGATACCAATTTTTGTTTCACTTACTGACTTTGTAGAGTGTTTTATTTCTTTTGCATCACAAATAGTATATTACCAGGAAGAAATAGACACTTGAAATGGATCCTAGTTATGGCAAGGAACAACTGTGGCAGAGAGACCAATCTGCCAATATCAGGTTTAGGCATTCTCATTAGCTCGCTTTATCCACTGGAAGGAAGCAACTTCATTTAGCCATATTTGATGAAATTCATGTTCAGGCAGATAGAAGAAGAAACAATAACAAGGGTACGAAAGGTCTAATCCAGTATGCATTTACACACATGGATGGCCTCAGTGAATACAATTGTACTGGTTTACCTCAGAAATGTTCATGGAGACAGAGCATGGTTCAGCTATGGCTTAAGTCACAAACATTTTGATTATTTGAAACTTTTCATCCATTTGCATTTATCTAACAAGGTGCAGAACAAAAGACAAAATCCATTGTTTTAAATTAAATATGCAGTGTTTAACATGGTACATGAAGCATCATTTTTCTTCTTATACTTGTGAAGAAATAATATCTTGCTTATTTATTTAAACCAAAGGAAGTATTATGCTTAACAAGCAAGTTATTAAAATTTAAAAAAAAAAAAAAAAAAAAAAGTTGCTAGGGAAGGGAATTTTATCCAGTTCAGCTAAATTACAAGAATTTATTTTGAGGTTTTGTAAGTACTTACAATTTAATAAAAAATTGAGGTTGTTAGAAAAAATGCCTTATAAAACAATACACCCTGATAAATAATAGGTTATAAAATTCTGCAGAGTACTACACACTTCATATTTCTGCAATTTCTTTAACAACCAGTTTTGGATTATTTAAGTGAAACAGTGAGAATAAAATTCTTTTCTGCCCAGCACATGCCATAATTCTACCTATCAAAAATGAAACATCAAGGCAACAAAAAAGACCAAGTGGGGATAGGATTTCTAACTGGTATCACTTTTTTCATCTTTATGGGCCAAACCTTTTCACTAATGTGTTGGTTCAGGAGATCCAGATCTATCCTAGGGCTTGCAAAGGAAAAAAAAATCATTAAAGAAAAAAAAGTTGGAGGAATTTACAAAAAGCATATGCGTGCAATAGTGTTCTTATTTTCTGTTGACGTGCATACAAAATGCAAGTGATGCTTATGCATCATGAGTGTGCAGCACTGAAATAATGGGTATCAAAGTCCACACTTTCAAAGAGATCTCACCTTGGGAGGTTAAGAGGAAAGGGGTTGGTTTACTTTGTAGGCATATGTGAAACTGGTTCCCACTGCCTGCTCATCATACAAAATGTATTCCTATGTGTTTCAACTTTAGATGTGCTTTCAAAAAACACATGTTCACCATTTTAGATTTCTAACATGAGTATGTCTTTGAATGAATCTCAGACCTCCCAATCTCCTTCCATGTAGAGCTGATAGAAAGGAGAGCTCCTGCAGCCCCCCTTCTCTGCACACTTGTAGCTCTCACGCTGTCATTGTCTTTACATACGCTGCATGCAGTCACTAGTGAATGATAAGAAAAGCACCTATCCCCTCAAAACTGTGGTCAGCAAAACTCATAAAACCCAGACAAAATTCTTTCACATTACATCATTTTGACAGTAGATTGCTACTTTCCTTTGCTTTTATTTTCAGAATGTTGAATTTTTAACTGCTGTGTCACTTGCCACATAACCTTTCTAATGATAAGCATTTATGGTCGCCACTCTATTTCCACACTTAGGTCTCGGTGTGTATGCATGAGAGACAATACCAAAATACTTCATTCCTATTGTATTGCTAAGCATTCCAGATTCCTACACTACTACCAAGTTATCTGTATCGGTACTGGAAGTATTGTACAATTTCGTGAAAGTTTTTTTTGTAAAATGTTTGCAAAAAGTTGCATTGTTTCTTAATGACTGCATGATTTGAGGTGACTGCCTGTGTGAGGACAATGTTTTACAGCTATTGCTTGAAAGTAGGACTTATTTTTAGTTTATCTGCCTATCATGAATAATAACAGCAAAGTCAATATGCTTGGATGCCTCATTGTATCAGTATCTGATAAGGTTTGGACATCTGGATGGAGTGTTAATGACGAAAGGTATATTTTTGGCTATAAAAGCTTATTCCAGAATAATTTTATCTTGCATCATAGATATATAGTGATGTCAAAAAAAAAAAAAAGAAAAAAAAAAATCTCTTAATAATACAGTTTGATAGTCTTTGTCACTGACAATATCATCAGAATTAAACTCACAGAAAAAGAAGAGACTCTTAACACAGTAAAAACTCAATGTATTAATTAATCAGTGAATAGTGGGTAAAGGGCATTGTAGGCCATTAATGCCATTAGCATTTTTTCTATTGATACCCAGCCTCACTGTGCAAAGTGTACAGAAATCTAATCTGATCCCGGCATTCATGTCTTTCCTAACTGATGTCTGTATTTTATGTCTGCAGCTAAAAATTAACTGATTTGGGTCACAGTTGCATAAGCATATGTGCAGTTTTACATCAGCAAGTAGTTGCACTGGATGCTTGTATAATGTGCAAGAAATTTGAATTTTTTAAATTGGAATTTTTAATATGCTCTCTTTTAAACAAAAGAGAAAAGGTAGTGGATGGGTTAAGCACTGTGATAGATAGCCAGTTTTCTATGCTTCCAGGACTTTTGAAACAGTGTTTGGACAAATGTTATTAGATATGTAAGTGCATTTATTCTTAGAGAAATAGATAAAATGGAGATGAAAAAGAAAGTCTAGAAAACGGTCCTCTCCCTCTCCTTTTTCTCTCCTTTTCACTCCAATTCTCCCTGGTTTTCTTTTGCTTCCCCCCTCCTTTCTCCCATCCTTTCCTCTCTTCTCTCTGTCTTTCTCCCTCCCCCTCCCAACATATAAAATACCAGCAGTCATGCACTGTAAATTCATAAAAGGTGGGAATATTTCTGGCTCTCTGGCAGGTAGAAGACATTGTTATGGGCTGAATACACTTATATCTGAATAAATTCCCAGGGAGGCTGAGAACCACTGACATGGTAGGTATGTAAAACCATGTAACTGACATCAAGGCCTGTTGCACTTGTGTAGCCTTATTGAATCAGTGGAGCGCTCAGTCCCTAGTGAGGCAGATGTCACCAGCATCTGCATTCCTGACAAGCAGCTGCACCTGAGGTTCAGGGGACACTTACGTACTTAGCGGGGCTGTGCGTCACCGAGGCTTCATCACCAGCTTTGAAAAGTATATTTTTTGAAAACTAAGACAACAGCTTTTATATGTTGATTGGGTGTAGTGGAAGGAGTCATTAGAGAGCGAGTTCTGTGGTGTCTGTTCAAGTGTCATGAGGTCTGTGCTTGTACTCTGAATGAGACTGGTTCTTCTTATGATAACATCATACTGACACTAATTAATTTCAAAATACATGAAGTGGATTGTGACTCTTGCATTTTCTCTTAAGTTTATCTTAAACGTGGCATAATATCTCATCCCCTCTTCTCTCTTCCTTCTTTTGTCAGTTAGTTTTGTCTTGTTTCAAAGCCCTGTATGGCACAGGACAGGAGAAGGACTTTTGTTTTACTCCAAGTATAATAGCAGTCAAGTTACAAGACAAAATGCAAGCCAGATAAATGACGTGAAGGAAGAGCACTATCAAAAGCCACTGTATACCTCACAAACAAACACCAAAACATCCAGACATAATAAAGTCCAAGAAAAAAAAACTACAATTCTGTCAGGGAATCCTGCCTCACGTTCTTTGACTAGACAGCTTTTACTTGGGCAGTAAAGATGATGCGATGATCAAAAAACTCTAAATAAGTAGCATTCTCTAGAAAATGTAAGCAAAAGGCATGAAATGTGTGTAGATGCATATATGTGTGCAATTATTTTAAAGTTAGGCACTGTTGTCTAAGTTTATTGCTCTTCGATTCTGTGGCTGACCTAACACTGTGCCTTGCAGTACATGCATGTATTCCTTGAGCCCTGGCTAATACATGGGCTTCTTGTGGTGAGTCTGAAATTCCACTGCAGGATTTTGAGTGGGGAAACTCTTGTGGTTTATGGCATCATCAGTACCTTGAGATGGAAATGAGGCTTTATGGAAATCAATCCTCCTTAAAGGGCTCTGTACAATACAAAGTGCTTAAAAAATACTGAGTGCTGCTTTTACTGTTCTGGCATCAACCCAGCCTGTGTTCACTTATGGATGGTTATACTATAGGTGGGTGTTCTTCAGCCACAGTGCTTGCTGCTCTGGTTGAAAAAATAGAAAAAAAAACCCTGATTGCAAGGGGAGTTTGCTATTGCTTTATCCTCTCTCCAAATTCTCACACACAGCTTTTTACTTCTTTCCAAACCTCACCTGTCCTGTTTCTGTGAAAACACAGCTTAATTCTATGTCTGCTTATGTCTGCCTGTGTTATTTTCTAAAACTGCACCTACGGAAGAACGAAGCCTGGCTTTAACTTGATTTGACTACACCTTGTGTTAAAGGTTGCTCATAAGTCGTGCAGTACCAATAGTGCCTTCTTTGTGTGAGTGTAAATTTAATGCTTTTCACTTCCTCAGCTCAGTGAAAGGACAAGTGTAATCCACTGCTTTTCTGCATGTTCTGGCCTACTACTGCTGCTGTTTGCTATGTCCTTGCTGCTATGAGTGTACCACAATGTAATTGTCTAAACATGCTCACACTGCTGTGATGTGCCTATGGTGAATCCTGCATAGTAATTTGATTTGATTAATGGATTTTTGAAGGTGTAGTCACCTCCTTGAAACTCATGTGGTTTGAGACAACCATGTTAGAGGTAACCTTGCTTGTTTAGCTCCACCAAACTGAATTAATTACTGTAGTTCACTTAAGAAACAAAAATTGAGAAAACAATTCCAGGAATTGATCACATAACAATACTATGTTGCATTACTAATGACTTGGCAGCGATCATTTCTTGCTAAGACGAGTGCAAGACATACAGGTATGCTTTAAAATGCTTATAAATTATAACTGTTTACTGTGAGTTTTAAAAATCCCTATAGAGGCCTGACCTTATTGTCCTATGTGGGCAAAATTGACATTGGCTTGTAGTCTTCAGTTTTAATTTGCCTCTTTAAAAGATTGCAGGAATACGGCCTGTATATGCAAGGTTTTCTGGGTTATTATCATGTTTGAGCCAAGCTCAGTTGGTCTGCCTGAGAACAATGAAACAGAGTGTCTTACATCCTTCACAAAACTGTTTAAACAAGTTCATTTCAAACGTTGTCATCACTGAGGAACAGCTGAGGGAGTCTGTGATTGCTGAGAGATTTGCTTGGTTCTTTTGTACACCATGATACTTTCTCTTTGCTCTATAGTGTAATTTACAATGCATTTGGCTCCATGTGAGCGTTTTCAGTTGTTTGCAGGTTGCTATCCAAAGTGTTCCTTGTTTTATTTTACAGTGGACATTTCAGATCTGAAGTGGAATCTGTTAATTTTCTGGGTTTCAGAATGCATATTCAGGATTGTGTTTGCAAATAAAATTTTATATATATATATACACATACATACATACATACATATATATATATATATATATGAGAATTCCTTTTATTTTAATAATTTATTTCAGTCTCTCTGTAGAGTGCAGTAAATAAATGGGGTATAAAATATTTGTATCATCATGGCTGTGGCCTGAATTTCATACACCACCATAACCTTGTCATCTTTTGGTTTTGATATAAAAAATCAAAACCAAGACGCTTGTAATCCTCCATATATTGATTTTTTATTATTAAAAAGTGAAAGTTGAAAGGCAGCTCTAAGCCTGCTTTATCAGCCACACTTGGACCAACTTTGGACGCTGTTTCTAAGAGCTGGAGATGTGCCAAAGACATTAAAATTAACTTTTTGCTTGCATTTTGCCAAGCTATTCTTACTGCTCTCTTTTTATGAAAACAATTCATTTTATTTGCTTTACGACAAATATTTTTTTTCAGAGGAGTCTCTTCTGTATTAGACAGAGTCTGCCCCCTGGGGTAAGAGGGCAGCTTGTAAAGTTATCAAAAGAAACTTGTAAGTATGAGCACTGTCATTTCCTTCAGAATTTGCTGTGCTAGAAGTAATCTAATGACAGTTCATTGGTGTCCATTTGGGGATGAGGGGTTGGTATTTTTATTTGAGAATTATTTCACTTGGGAAGCCCTGAACGTTATAAGCATGAATGAAAGAATCGCAACATAGTGTAATAAAGGTCGTTTTTGGAGAGGATGAACTAGAAAAGGTGTTCATTGACTGATGGTAGCTTACATGTCCCAGTATCATAGAAGTGGGTCGTTCCAGCCATGTCCCGCCATCCTCCACTGAAAAAAGCAGTTTGAATGTTACTGAAATTCTCTAGATAGGCACTTTCAAAGTCTGTCGTTTCTTTTCAATTCTTCTGTAGCTCAGTTCACTTATAACCTTGCTGTGGGGCAGAGTTGTTGGAATATTCATAAAGGCAGGTGAAGTTCACAATATACAATTTATTTGAGGTTAGCTTGAATCATAAAATCACAGAATCAATTAGGTCGGAAAAGATCTCTGAGATCATTAAGTCCAGCCTTTGACTGATCACCACCACCTTGTTAACTAGATCATGACACCAAATGCCAGATCCAGTTATATCTTGAATGCTTCCAGGGATGCTGACTCTGCCACTTTCCTGGCCATTCCAATGTCTGACACCTCTTCCAGTGAGGAAATTTCTCCTATTGTCTACCTGAACCTACCCTGGTGCAGCTTGAGGCTATGACCTCTTATCCTGTCTCTGGTTGTCTGGAAGAAGCGACGGAGCCCCACATGGCTACAGCCTCCTTTCAGGCAGCTGTAGAGGATGATAAGCTCACCCTTGCACCTCCTTTTCTCCAGGCTAAACAACCCCAGCTCCCTCAGCCACTTCTCATAGTGGGGGAGACCACACCCTTCCCCAGCCTTGTCGACCTTCTCTGGAGACACTCCAGCACCTCAATGTCTTTCCCATTGTAAGGGGCCCAAAACTGAACACAGGATTTGAGGTGTGGCCTTCCCAGTGCCAAGGACAGGGGGACAATCCCTTTCCTAGTCTCACGGGCCACACTATGGCTGATAGGATGCCACTGGCCTTCTTGGCCACCTGGGCACAACTGGCTCATGTTCAGCCACTGTCACGAGCACCTTCAGGTCCTCTTCTGCTGGGCAGCTTTCCAGCCACTCAGCCCCCAGATTCTGGCACTGCTTGGGCTTGTTGTGCCCAAAGTGTAGGACCTGATACTTGGCCTTGTTGAACCTCATGCTGTTGGCTTCAGCCCATCAATACAGCCTGTCCACATCCCTCTACAGAGCCTCCCTGCCCTTCAGCAGGTCAACACTCCACCCAACTTGGTGTCACCCATGAATTTACTGGAGGCACACCCAATCTCCCCATCCAGATCAGCAATGAAGATATTAAACAGGACCGGGCCCAACACAGATCCCTGAGGGACACCCCTAGTGACCAGCCACCAGCTGGATGCAGCACCATTCACCACTCTCTGGGCCTGGCCACCCAGCCAGTCCTTAACCCAGCAAAGGGTGCACCTGTCCAAGCCGTGGGCAGCCAGCTTCTCCAGGGGAGTGCTGTGGGAGACAGCGCCAAAGGCTTTGCTGAAGTCCAGGTAGACAACATTCACAGCCTTCCCCTCATCCACTGGTTAGGTCACCTGATACAAAAGGAGATCAGGTTGGTCAGAAAGGATGAAATTTTATATTACGTATAGAGTCGTAGAGTAGTGCTCCATAAAGTCTGCAGCATGTTTTGCATTATAATAGTAAAGTAAGGAGAAATGTTGTCTATTTCCATTTTAAAAACAAGGATCTGGGGTATGGAAAGACCATGGTTTGTCCAGAATACACAAGAAGTGGCCAGTGAGTCTAGGAATAAAGCTTCCGTTTCCTTGAAGATACCTACCTCCACCTCTTTCTTTGAGATTACTCTATGACAAGGCATTAAAAAATGTAGAAATACTGGTTTTCTTTTCAGGTGACAAATATTTGTAGGTTATGAGATTTCTGTTTGATGTTTTGAATCCTTCTTTAAACCCTAAGACTAAGTATAGTTTGATTGGTCAGTTTGAGTTTCCAAGCATTTAGGTCATTTGCACCTGTAGTTCAAATAGAAAATCTGTAGCTGCAAACTCACTAGAAAAAAAAAAAAAAAAAAGATTTTTCACGCAAGAACCAAGGTCACTTCTGTGCTCATGTCCCTCATATGATTTCAGGCCCTTTGAATGGAAGAATGAGAGGGGTGGCACAGGCCTCAGCATGGCTCAAGTTGGAAGAATTTACTCAATCAGAATTCCCATTATGTTTTGAAAAAAGTTTTACATGAATACAGGGTTAGGCTAGCAAATGGTGCTTGTTCATTTCCACATTTAGCATTCTCCTGCTTATTCTTCCATTAAATCCATACTGTCAAAATGTGTCATTTCTTTCATTTTATGACAAGGTAACCCACCTAGTTGATCAAGAGAAGCCAACTGATGTAATCTTTTTGAATTTCACTAATGCTTTTGACAGTTTCTCTGCTATTAGCAAAGGTCAGAGGCCAAAGAAGCTTAAAAATCAGAGAGAAATATTAATAATTTAGAAACATTTTTTTTCCCAAATAAGATTGTACATGAAAATAGCGGCATTCTGTGTCCTTAAACTTCTTAAACCATTTGTTGCACTTTACCATCTACCACATTATTGGTTTTTTTTTTTTCCTTCAGCATGGAGAGAAAATAATATACTTAGAGGGAGGGTGGAGGGTTACTACAGCACTTCCATTTATTTCTGCAGTGGATACCCTGCTGAAAGTTGCATTGACTGAGCACAGGACAGACACAAAGATCAATCCTAGTGGGACCAAAACCCTTGAGGTAGTGCTTACTCAAAATCGATCAGTCTTTTCAGTTATCCCTGGCAGTGATGGCTGTTACATTTTCTTACCATTTCACTACAGCTTTTTCTTCCAAGTTATACTGAGAGCATGGCCAAAGGTGCCACCCTCATCTGTGTTGCATTCAAACCACTATGATTTTCAGTAATATCAGTAATTTCACTACATTTCAGTCTGTCCATTCTTTCTAGATGTGACGCTATCGTAATCCAACAAAAGAAATTTACACTTTACATTGATAAAAGAGTTTTCAGTGTTGGTATAACCTCCTGAATTGCAGTAAATAATCACCATATTTTGGAGAGTTCTGACACTTTCTTTTTCTTGTACAGCAGCTTAAACTGTCTTATATTGCTACCATTCAGGAATCATAATTCTGCTCCAATTTGCATCTTGTCTTCCTTACTTCAGATTTTTTTGTAACTCTTTGGTCAGAAGCTGGTGCTGAACATATTTTATTACATGTATAGAATGAGAAGGTTTACTAAATGAGATGTACAAGATATAAAGCAAAATCATATAAATTTTAAATATATAACTGTGTAGCATCATGATATTTGTGAATGTATTGTATATGTGCATGAAGTGTATCCCCAAATATGATAAGATGTATTATGTGTAACCTCATTCCTAACACTGTGCCATTACTATGTTTGCCAGCAATACAAAACCAGTACTAAAAGGCTTTCTCTGACTCAAGAAGGGACCGTCCCAAGACACAGTGGAACTGCACTGTCTTTGTTGTACTGTTTGCAAAAGACTGTGGTTTGTAGGACTATGAATCTGGTACCTTCCCAGAACCAGTATAGGAAAAGGCATTATTTTTAAAAGCAGTTGTTGTTTTAGTGTTCTTTACCATAGGCTAATTTTGTCTCTGAGCACTGACTATGTAGGCACTTCTGGTGGAAGACATTGAGATGTCTTCGGTGAAAGAAGGAATCAAGGACAATAACAACAAGTCAACCTTTTTTCTTAAAGCTGGACATATCTGTCACAGTGATGTCCTACCAACAGAGTACTCTTGACTGTGACATTGAAGGTACCTCAAAAAAATAGAATATACCAGGAAGCTAGTATTTGCCAATTCTCCATTCCTCTCCTGATGCAGATATTGTTCTGAAATGCATGCATTAAATTAGCATTGCTTGTGGGTTTACGAATGCTACTTCTCTTCCAAATTTATTTGGATTTTTCAGCTAAAAAAATAACCCGTGTGGTTGTGGTCGGAAACAATAGAAATAGAAATCGTGGAATTCGGCACAGCCCTGAATATGAGATTGTTTGGAAAATATCCCTGGCTCATCTATCAACTGTTAAAATTAACAGAAGAGTTCTCAAGACGTAATCATCAAATTACTACTAGTGTAGCTTTCTATAGTTCTTCTGTTTTAATGCCCTTAGACTTAGCACTTCAGAATCTTCTTCCACCACAGTGTCCCATCCATGTCTAAATATATCTCCTAAAACATTCAATATGTGTCTACTAATTGTGATCAGGGTAAAATTCAAGTGCTGTGCTTGTGGGACATTTTTTTATCAGACGCTGTATTTAAGTGATGATACACAGTAATTTGTTCATTCTTCTGTCAGTGTAATTTACAAGGCAACGACAGATAAACATAGCTATACGAGATTCATTTACGGTGACACAATGGCAGATACACAGAGCAGAACCCTGCCTATGAGATAAAGTGGACTGAGTGACTTATGCAGTAATTAGGGGATAATTGTCATTAACCTCGCAAACAGTAGTTTACCCATATTGTTTAAAAGGCTCCAGGATGCATAATGACAAGGTAATCTGTCAAAGCGCTAGGGGGAAATATTAATAAGATTTGTGCAAGCCTGGATAGAAAATATGCAGAAAGCAGCCACATTAAGCTAATTGGTGGATGAATATACACTTGTAAAAGTGCTTCTAATGGCACGTTTGCTGCTCTCCAAATGACTACTGTTAATGTGGAGAAGTGGGCTGCCTAGAAAGTCAGGACTGCTGGGACAAGAGGGTATTAAGACATGAAGGCACAGTTATTATTACTTTGTACACTGCAATATAATTTCCCCACTTTCTCTTGCATTTCACTGCCTCTAATAGGTTCAAACTGATAGCTAGCTTTATGCCCTTTTATATTCCAGTGACCTTTGCCTTTTTGGTGTCACTTCTGCACCCTGCTGTCTCCCTTTTGCATCACATTGCCACCTATGACACACCTGTGTTTTTTGGAGTAAATTTTTTCAGTAAGCAATAAAAGAAAAAAAGCCTCATTAAGATCTTATAGTATATATTGCGAGTAATAATGCATAGTCCCCTAATGAATAGTAAAGATGGAAATCAATCTCCTGATTCTGCTGCCATTCATATATCCTGCATATAGTACAGCTGAATCCCCTTATTGAGACACAATTTGGGTTCAATCAGAAAACCAAGCATGTAATGAAATCAAATTTATGAGTGTAACTCATTGGCACTTTCATTCCAGCGTTTATGTCCTTGGGCAACTTCTCAATTCCTTACAATGCCCCTGGTTAGGTGAATTTCTTACTGACTTAGTTGGGAATTTTCCTTACAAGCCCAGAAAGACTCAGCTTTTGTTGGTTGCGTTTTCTAGTTAAGGTTATGGCTTTAGTCAGTTTAGATTTAATATGAGGGAGGGACCATCTGACAATTTGATTTGACTTGACTGGTTAGATGTCTTGCCCTGCATTTGGTGCAGTCCATGTTAATAGAGCAAGGATATCAGACGCGATTTGTTTATATTATCACATGGTGCACTGGGAAAGGTCTTGGCTGAAGACAGTCGGGGTGTCTCTTGTGGCCGTGTGCATTGCAAATACAATACCTCATCAGTGCAGTGAATATTTCCTGTTTCTCATAAAAATTATGTGTCATTCTTTCAGTGTTAGTGAAACTGGGGCTCAGAAAGAGCTTACTACACTTACTGAAAGAGTGCCAGAGCACAGAAAACCAGACAAAATATAGCTTTACTCCTGAGTGAATTTTGCAGCACTAACACCAAAAAGTAAAAGCACAAGCAATTTGTGGTGACTGATAGTATCAAGGCAAATTTTTTTACATACTATACCAAAATGGGCAAATACATATGCAAAAATTGGTGAAAGTGAGAATGAAAATAAATCATTGCTATTGTTATATGTATGATGGTTATTTCCAACCCACTTACATGCAAAATTGTGTTCTAAAGTTATTTTGTAGCCAGAATTATTTCAGGGGCTTACCTTGTTCATGTCTCTGTTTACATGCTATCTGAGAAGTGCCTGTGGCACCTCATGCACTCTAAATTTTACACACATACACCCTGTGCTTGATGATTTAATTGCCTCTAGTAGCCATGTTGGCCTAAGGACAAACATGCTGTTACTTGCCACAAATTAGTGGCAGAGCTTCTTCAGATACTTCGAAGAATTTTCCACTCTAGTAGGTTGTAGAGAAGCAAAGGTGTCAAAATATTCTCTGTACTTCGGGTCCAAGGTTGCCGATTTCAAAGCCATTTAAGAAATTTGAATAAACAATTTCAATAAAGTCTTCCATTTCGGGAATGTTGAGAACAAATGCTTCCCCTTTAGTGTGCATTAAAAATATTTTTGGTGAGCAGATACCGTAAAGCGTATGTTCTCCTCACATTAATTTCTTATTTTAAAAAGTCTTTGGGACATCTCAACCAGAACGGACGGTAAAGGGAATAAATGTTTGCATTTGAAAATTTGTGCAATTCTTGGGGCAAGAAGGGCAAAATACTTGGGAAGTGGCCCTAGTATTTCAAAATAAATGAGGTAAGGAGAACTGCTAAAAATTGCTTTGGATCTTCTTAAAGCGTAATGACTCAATTCGTATCCATGCTAACAGGAATTCTGCTGTCCTCAATTAGTGGCATCTTTTGCCTTTTAATAGTTGTCATCAACATGATGGTTGTGAATCAAAACGAATTTTGTTGACATCGTAGTATTTTGTCCTGGCTTTGGCTGGGATAGAGTTAGTCGTCTGCGTAGTAGCTGGTGTAGTGCTGTGTTTTGTATTTGGTATGAGCATCCTGTTGATAACACACTGATTTCTAGTTGTTGCTAAGTAGTGCTTACCCTAAACCAAGAACTTTCTCAGCATGTCATGCGCTGCCAGCAACCAGGTGCATGAGAAGCTGTGAGGGAGCATGGCCAGGACAGGTGGCCTGAACAGGCCAAAGGTACGTTCCATACCCTCGAACATCACGCCCAATATATAAACTGGGGGGAGTTGGCTGGGAGACGCCATTCACTGCTTGGGGACAGTCTGGGTATCAGTCAGCAGGCGGTCAGAAGTTGTATTGTGCATCACTTCTTCCTCTTGGGTTTTATTCCTCTCTCCTTTTCATTACCAGTAATAGTAGTATATTTTATTTTATTTTATTTCAGTTATGAAACTGTTCTTGTCTCAACCCAGAAGGTTTACCTTTCCTCTCCGATTCTCTTACCCACTGGGGGCAGAGGGAATAGTGAGTAAGCAGCTGTGTGGTGCTGTGGGCCAGCTGGGGTTAAACCACAGCAGTTAAACCATTGTGAAAACTAGTAAATGCAAGAAGGGTATCAGACTCTTGTTGTGCTTAGATTTTTTTTCCTCTAAGTATGGACAGACATCTGCTGTGAAAAAAAACTTGTCTGGCACCCAAATATAAAGAGACTTGATGTAGTTGCTATGATTAAATAAAGCTCAAGCTGTTCTGATTAAAAACACTGTAACCCCACAGTGATCTATTATAATTTTAAAAATAAAAATACTGTATGCAGTGTTATTCAGGAAAAAAATAGTCGCTGTCTTGTGAATTATACATTCTTATCTGGTCCATAATCAAGAGCATTCCATAACAAAGTGAATATTTTATCAAAAGTCAAACAATATGTTTAAAAAATCAGACAAAGCATTTAAAACTAGCGCCCTTGCATCCTAATAGTTTCACTGGATTTTCAGAGGTGGATGCACGTTCATGAAGAGGAGAAAGAGTTCAAATTACTGTTTCTTTTCTGAAATCAGTAAGAGACATTACCCCCAATCCACATGGATGCTTTATAGTTGGCAGATGACAGAGTGTCATCATCTTTCAGGGCAATGCTTTCTAGGGCTTTTTGAGGTCGATGAACCTGAGAAATGAAAAGGCATGTTGCAACTGGGGTACACTATGAGGAAGTTCAGTCCCCAAAAAGAGTCATGTGTTCAGGATCCAGTGTTTTCATACCACTCCTTGCAGCTTAGTCCAGAACCAGCACCCCAGCAGGTTGCTCATGCAGGGAGGGGTCTGCGCTCCTGGCATGCGTCTTTGGGAAAAGATATGAAACAGAAGACCTGCATACTTTTGGTCAATAAAGACCCTGAAGGCCATTAAGCGAGAGTGTGGGTGGTTAACGGCGGTGTCCTGGCCAGGTTTCCGCTGCGGTTATTGCATTCCGCTGCCTTATGTTTCATCTGCAGTTTCAGCAGGACATGGTGTTCCTCACTTTCACTCCAAAACCGTTGAGCAGTGCTCCTGTACGTTGTTACACAGCTGCTGTGCTCCACCATGGTGGTACGCCCCCAATATATATTCCCTCAGATTTGGCTCCACATCATGTTTCAGGGCTAAGTTAGGTCAAAATTACTTTCCAGCGTGGTCCGTGGAATTACTCCAGGTTTATGGTGCAATTATTCTTGACCTAAAGTGCAGCCAGATTTGCCCCAGTGTCTACAATATCAGTTCGTAAAGTTTGCCAAGGTGTTTGGGGGTCCTTTTGGTCAAAACACAAAACTTTTTGCTGCTGAATGCATCAGGAGATGTGGCGAATAAAGAGCAACCAGGGCAAATACCGTTACAAACCTGGCAGCAAAGTAAGCATGTAAGTATATACATATATGTATGTATGTAAATAAAGTCTCCCTCACGCTACTCTTCGTTTGAATACACATTGCCAGTGTTATTCTCAGTGATACTTTGGGTAGAGACAGCCACTTCTCCTGTAGCATGCGGGTATCCTCATGCATACCCTGTGTCTTTGGGGCAAGGCAAACAACTGGTAAGAGAAAGGGGATGCCAGAAGGGAAGAACGTCTATCAATTCTAGCAGAATGGAGGCTGCAGTGAACTCAAAAGATAAAGATTTCCATTATTGACTGAGAACTCAGTAGTGCTGCACTGTTTGTTCCAGCTGCAGCAGTATAACTCAAGGAGAGGACTGCTGACACTTAAACATGCCCTTTTTCGTATGGTTTCTGTTGGTGAAGGGAGGCTGGTGGGAGGTGGATGAGCAGTGACAGCTGAGGGGAAAAAATTTCAACCATGCCTCTTTGCAGATTGAGTGCGTTAAATCTTGTATTAGTTGCACATGTAAAATCACAGTGAGCGAGCATGCACACCTTTTCTTCATGTTTACAGGACCAAAGGTGAGTGAGATTCAGCATGGTAAAAATTCCTATCAGGAAAATGAGTATCTGATTGCATGTGTGAGTATATATTTCTGTGGAAAACTAGGTAGAGGGCTTACTTTGGTCCTACTGAGATCAGTGGGAGTTAGCCAAAATGAGTTAGAGATGTTGCACATTGTCCCATCTGTACTAATGTGAGTTGGTGTGCTGCTGCGGTTTTGGTAACTTTTACCCCAGTAGTAGTAGGACTACCCGTAGTGTAACAGCTTGAAATTTAATTGTGAAGCAAAGAGACGCTTCTGGGAAATTCAGCCAAACAAAAACAACAAACCCTAAATCATGGAAATTATGAAGGCTTTTCTTTATTAGAAACAAATGTTACTTTTTTCTGTCTACACCCTAATTAAAACCATCCTGTGCAATTATAGTATGACCAAATTAATATATTTCAGTCTGCTTTTCAACTGTTACAGCTGCATTCAAAATGTTTCTTTGAGATCAGCTAGAAAATACATAGCTCCTTAAGAAGAGCTTATAGAAGAAAGATTAGTGATAAACCCTAGGCTTGCCTAATTATTTAATCAAACATGTATCTATGCAATATTTTGTAACAAGGAAACTTCACTGATATGCATCAAAAGCCACAGTTTAGCTGCATATGCAGACTTATTAAAATATGAAGCCTAGAAATGATTTTTTTTTCTGTATAACTTTGAGTGGTTCTCAGAAGTTATCACAGTAATGTCTGAAAATAATCCTTGGGCGTTTCCCAGAACACAAGGCTAGTTTTAGACGCAATCTATTAAGCTCAGCCTTGTATAGTAATCTCTCACTGTGTATCCAGACAGGTGTATAAAAACATTTTTCCTATGCTAAGAAGTGAATCAGTAAGATAGAATAGAACTGCAAAAAGTCTGTGTTGTGTATGTACACAAATGTGTCTCTCTGTGTGTATATAAAATTTTCTGCCTGTAATGCAGTCACAGCAGTCATGGGAGCTTCTCATGCAAAATGAGAATTTAAAACAACTGATTTCATAACAAAAGTTCAAGGTTTAGGGTGTATGTTTACAGTGTGTGCTTGTGTACACTGCCCTTATTTTCTAAATAGGCACTTTTTAAATTGGGAGGTTTTAAAGCTGAATTGAAAGATTTAAAAGCTAAAGGCCTTCAGGAAATGAAGACTCACCTTCACAACCATCCCTAGTTAAGCTCCTAAAAATTAGAGTGATCTTTGTGTCCATTTTCTGTTGTAGTCTGTTTGTGTCATTCAAGATAGTCATCTTGATACCACCATGTGGTGTTCTTGACCCGGAAGTTTAAGACAAGATGTACCCTGACATATCCTGACACACACCTCTCTTCCTAACATACGGTCAGCAAAAATCAGGAGGCAAGTTCAGAGTGATTAACCATGACATTACTTTACAGATCTAATGTGGTATGTGTGGATGTGGATCTGGATCTATTCAAATAATAGGCTTGAGTGTGTGGTTAGGGTTAAAAAAGATTGAGGGTTATGTCTTGTATCCTTGGAGGTCAATTTAATATATTTTAAAGATCAAAAGATTTTTTTCATCTGAAATTGTGAGAAAGAGATCCACAGAGTAAAATAAAATTTAAAAAATAAATAAAACAAAATAAAATAAAATAGATTAAATTAAAAATCAGAGCAAGGCTGTATGGACAAAGAAGGAACAGCATCAGTGTATGTTGTACGGATTGGGCTTACTTGTCTACTGCCTGGCTTAGAGCTGTACGCGTGCAGTGGTATCTCTGTACTCACTGACTTCCTTGTACACATTGTCACAGGAGGCTTGGCTTAATCAGTTGTGAGCTGAAAAAAGTAATATAAATTGGAACCTTTTGTCATGAAGTATTTAAATGTTGATATGCTTTAATGGCTTCAGGGAGAAAATTTAGCATGAGAGATTGTAAGAAACAAGAAATCGATTACATGTAAGAAAGGACTTGAACCTCTAATCAAGTATTACCATATACAGAAAGATCCCTAGCTAGTTATAGCTAAATTCAAATGGGATAATGGTTAGATTTTTTGTTAATTTTAAGTTTTATCAAAAAATGACATTCCTATTCACTCTTTATCTAGTTTTGCACAATACATACTTAAAATGATTTATGGAAAGCTTTCACTGTGTAAATATTGAAGCATATGCTAGACAGTATCCATAAGCTGTGAGGGTTTTATGGAATATAGGCATCTGTACATTTCTCTTTAATTTTGTTGGGCAAAAAAGGCCAAACAACTTCTTGCTGAAAATTAACAAATTAAAGCTTGATATAACTAGTAGGAGTAGACAAGGATTATTTAAGAGCAACTTTCTGATTCCCTGCTTTTTTTATGACAGCGAGGGTAACTCCATGACTATCACACCCTTGACTGCCAGTTTCTCTGATCAGTGGGACTTGCCGCTGCTGAAGGTCTGGTGCTCCTCATTGTAAATTCTTAAACAAAATGAAACAAAGGGTGGTAGTGTCTCATCAAGAGGTAACTCATGTAGATAAGTGCCAGCTTCACTCAGTTCAGATGTGGAATAATTCCCTCAAAGCACACAGGTAACCCCTCCATTTAGATGCTTGCCTGCCTGTTCTGTGTATGCAGAGAGCTGGCTGTGCTGCCATCAGGGAGGGACTGTGTGACACCACCTTCCCCTTACATGTGGCATCTCTAACTACTATTCTCATGAGTTATTGTTGTGCTAGCTGTGATTAACTTTTATTTACTTACATATCCATTTTTGTAGAGCATCCATCTGTTACATAAGCTTGTGAGTGATTTACAAATTAAAACAATAACAAAATAAAATGTAGCAGTAGCACATTACAAAGCAGCCTGCAGCTGGCTGCAGACAGGAATCCTAATTCAATTCATGTAAGCAGTGTAAATTAGACTATGTTATTTCCATCTTTAAACTACGGGAGTTACAATTAGAAGGAATTAATATTTGTGATTTGGGACGGGAAATGTGTGCATATAGATCAGGTCGGATGTAACAGCGAAGGCCTGGAGATCAAAATCTGAACCAAGTCTGGTTTTGCAGTTTCATGTAGGAATTGAAGTAGATGTAACAAACTTTAGATCTTACCCCAAAGATCCAAGGGGAGAGTAGCTAAAATTATTTGGGTGGAAAAAACCAAATATAATATTGGCGCTTTAAATATAAACCTGTCCTTTAATTTTTTATGTCATTGGTGGTTTTTTTTCTCCCACCTCTCATCCAATTTAGAGTTTGTTTTGTTTTGTTTCACTTATTTTTCTTGTTGGGAGGGAATTTTGATGATCTGGATGATTTCTCTTAAATAGTACTGACTGGCTGAAAAATACTGCTACATCAAAAATTGTAAGGACATAGAAATCAAAGATGTCCACTGTGCTTATGGGTGTTCAGAGGTGAGGACATTTTCTGGCTAATGCTGCAAACCAAAACCATCATCTGCATCATGATGTTTCGTTCATCACTGTAAATACAGACTGAACATTTTCTACACATAGATGGGTTTTGGGGCTTTCCACCAGGGTCAACGGGGTAAGATTTTCCAAGTTATTTGCTGTTGAGGGTTTCGCCGTCTTTCAGGGTTTGATTGTGAATGTTCATGTGTGGAGCATTTATAAAGATTTTGTACTTGTATCTAAGGTACTGAAACATGCGTGGCATTAACCTTCGGCGTTAACTTTATACCCAGAGAGGTGAACTGAATTGAACATGTCTGGACTGAAATAATAAAACCAACTGTAATTAATTAAATGCATGCTTTAGTATTTGACATTGCAAAATTATATTTTTCAGTCTCTAGGAAATGTGAGGAAAGAGAAGAATCAATCCTCTGAAGACTGAAAATAATTAATTAAATAAATAAATAAATAAATAAATAAATCCGGGGGGTAAAGGGGCTGGAGGGGAAGAAAGGTATTTTCAGACTTCATAATCAAACAAAAGTTAATGGTTTTTGCAATAGTGTGTAGTCCAAAATCTCCGGGTAAGTTTTGGAACCTGAGACTCAGATGTAAAAATATCAGAGGCAGTATGGTAGTGTGTCTTGTAAGGCTTTCAAACTGTTTAATGCATGAGGAAGCATTGGAATAAATCTGGTTTGATGGCCTTCCACATTTCTTGTTGGTTATAGTTACTGTGCTAGTGTTATGTCCAGCATTTGCCCAAAAGGAAAGATGCCAATAAAATGATGTATTCATTATATAAGTATTTTAATATGTTTTTATCAATACTTGCTGGAATGGATTGCCTGACATTACATTGCAGAATTTTTAAGTCCTACCTTCAGGCAAATCTCATGCTTACTAGCAAAAATGAAAGTGTGAAATGCTTTTTAATGTATATTTAACAACAGATAGTCTAGTGATTACTGATGTGTATTCTCTCTGGATTTTTCCCTTGCTATCAGAAGGCAATGTTAAGAGACAACATTTTTACACATTTATGCTATCTACATCCATCAGATCCTTACTTTTTACATATTTTTAACTGTCATTTATAACAAGGCTACAAAAAAAGTAATCTCTCAAGTCTAAACCATATCAAGATTGCAAGCTTACAATCAATTGCCAGTAATAGTCCAGGAAAAAAGGGATTAAGGTACAAGTGTTATGTGCTATTTTTAAGACATTTTGCCTTGCATCAAAGTTTTTTGTGAAATGGCCTATAAATTACTTCAGTCTTACATCTGCTTGTATTTAAGGAGAAAATCTATCAAATGCATTTATTTAGCTCTTTCTAATAGTGTTACCATTTAATAGTGATTAAGGTACAATTTTTTGTATTTTACAGTGGTGTGCACAGCAACAGTTCATGTTTTACTAATGTATTCTAAACAGTAGCGTTCTACAGAGATCACTGTTGTTGAAATAAAAGTACTGAAAGCATTTTAGATCACAGGGTCCCAGGGTCTACATTTTGTGTACTCTAACGTTATTAAACTCAATCTGGTTTTCTAACTGTGACTCTAATTACAGTATTTGCATGGATGGAAAGTTTGTATTTTTTGGTCAAGTTCTATTAACACTGTTTGCATCTTGTTTTTTGAGCTTAGTGTTTCATGTTCAGGCAGCAGAGCACCTTCTTCAATAATTATGCAGAATCAATAAGTTTTTTTTGTGTTTGTCTTTGTTGTTTCTTTGATATGGCCTCTAGGATGCTGCAGGCAAGGTGCTGGACCGCTGGGCCATCATGTCCAGGGAAGAAGAGATCATTACCCTTCAGCAGTTCCTGAGATTTGGAGAAACGAAATCTATCGTGGAGCTGATGGCAATTCAAGAAAAAGAAGGGCAGGCTGTGGCTGTGCCATCTTCAAAGACGGATTCAGATATAAGGACTTTTATTGAAAGCAATAATCGCACCAGGAGCCCAAGTCTCCTTGCTCACCTGGAGAATAGCAACCCTTCCAGCATTCATCATTTTGAAAACATCCCAAATAGCCTTGCATTCCTGCTTCCATTCCAGTACATAAATCCAGTCTCTGCTCCACTGCTGGGGCTGCCTCCAAACGGCCTCCTGCTGGAACAGCCAGCAATGAGGCTCCGTGAACCAAGCCTTACGACCCAGAACGAATATAATGAGAGCAGTGAATCTGAAGTTTCCCCTACGCCTTTCAAGAATGAGCAAGCATCCAGCAGGAATGCTTTGACCAGCATCACAAATGTGGAGCCCAAAACTGAGCCAGCCTGCGTCTCTCCTGTTCAAACGCCTACGCCAGTCAATGATTTATCGAAAACAGAACACACAAAAAGCTCATTCCGAATTCACAGAATGAGGAGAATGGGGTCAGCCTCCAGGAAAGGAAGAGTGTTTTGCAATGCATGTGGCAAAACTTTCTATGACAAAGGTACTCTTAAAATCCACTACAATGCTGTGCACCTGAAAATCAAGCATCGATGCACTATTGAAGGCTGCAATATGGTCTTCAGCTCTCTTAGAAGCCGCAATCGCCACAGTGCTAACCCCAATCCCCGCCTCCACATGCCTATGCTAAGGAATAACCGTGACAAAGATCTAATTCGTGCTACATCAGGTGCCGCCACTCCTGTCATAGCAAGTACAAAATCCAACCTAACTTTAACAAGCCCTGGGCGTCCACCGATGGGGTTTACCACTCCCCCTCTAGACCCGGTACTACAGAACCCTCTTCCCAGTCAGCTGGTCTTCCCGGCTTTAAAGACTGTCCAACCTGTTCCTCCTTTTTACAGAAATTTACTTACTCCTGGAGAAATGGTGAGTCCTCCAACCTCACTCCCAACCAGTCCCATAATACCAGCAGTGAGTGGCATGGAGCAGCATCCCCCTCCTCCTTCAGAGTCATCGGTACCTTCAGTGTTGATGCCCACCCCAGAGCCCAATGCAGACCTTGCCCCCAAGAAGAAGCCAAGGAAGTCTAGCATGCCAGTCAAAATTGAAAAGGAAGTTATTGACACTGCTGATGAGTTTGATGATGAAGACGAAGAGGTGAATGACAGGAGCACGATGGTGAATGACATTGGTCATGACAATCACTGCCATTCTCAGGAGGAAATGAGCCCAGGCCTGTCTGTGAAAGACTTTTCCAAAAGTGACAGAAGCAGATGTATATCCAGACCGGACATAAGGAGGGCAGACAGCATGACATCAGAAGACCAGGAGCATGAGAGAGACTATGAAAATGAGTCAGAGTCATCAGAGCCCAAATTGTGTGAAGAATCCCTGGAAGGCGATGATCGCCTCCATGAACCTGGTGAAAAATCTATGATGCACAGTGACAGACCAGATGAAAACCACAATGACTCTTCCAACCAGGATGTCATTAAGGTGAAGGAAGAGTATACAGACCCTACATATGATATGTTCTATATGAGCCAATATGGACTGTACAATGGAGGCAGTGCCAGTATGGCTGCTCTTCATGAAAGTTTTGCTTCTACATTCAACTACAGCAGCCCTCAGAAGTTCTCCCCAGAAGGTGAAATGTGCTCCAGCCCAGACCCCAAGATCTGCTATGTTTGTAAGAAAAGTTTCAAGAGTTCCTACAGTGTGAAGCTTCACTACCGAAATGTTCATTTAAAAGAGATGCATGTCTGCACAGTGGCTGGCTGTAATGCTGCGTTCCCATCACGGAGAAGCAGAGACAGGTCAGTAAATATTAATTGATTTTCTGCATTATTAATTGTGTTGAATTATGGAAGAATAGGCAGTTTAGGCTATATGAAGAAATAGAGAGATGCACAGTAATGACAAGTGACAATTGTGTTCCCATGACATTGAAAGAGATTTATCATTTTAAGATTTTCATTGTTCCTTGGCATTCAGAATGGTATATACTGTGCCATCCTCTTAAGTGACTGGCTAGATAATAAATGTCATTATACTTTCTATATTCCTGTGAACATGTGTATTGTACTTCTGTTTATAAGCTACAGCCCTCATTACATTTATTTTCTTCTCCCTGTAACATTAAAAACAAGAAACCCTTCTATGAAGTGTATAGTAAATTATATACAATACAAATATGTCCTTGCATGCATATCAAAACACAGAACTAGGAAGAAGGGGGAGGGAGGATAGATGGTTGAATGAATGGATGGAGATAGGTAATTAAGAACTGGAATTATTTCCATCCTCATAGGGTCATACAAAAGCAAACAGGAAGCATTAGAAGGTTGTTCTTTATTATCTTTAATTTTTAAAACTAGGTGCTATGCTGTAGTGAGAACAAGTAAATATTAAGAAAATCTTTGTCTGTTTCTTTAGTAGAACCTACACACATCTCTGTCCACTATGGTCATTTAGTCTATTTTATTTTTTTCTGCATGTGCGTAACTCCTTTCTCCACCAGGGGAAACTATGCACATTCAGAGAGGAGAGGTTTCCCTACATATTTTTAAGATCAACCAGGGTATATTCTGCTGGCCCTTCAGATGACATCATGCCTGAGCTATGCTGCATCAACACAAAAGCAGTTGGGCTTAAACAGAAGCAGCTGGTCCATAAACTCTTCGGTTTAGGGCTTCTTTTTGGTTTTGGTGGGGGGTTTTTTTGGTTGTTTTTTTTATAGACTGTTCTTTTTCATTCTTGAGGAAAATGTAATATAACTGGAATTTGTCAAGGTGGTAGGATAACACGGTTATTTCATACTTGTGGATAAAAGCTCTCTCATTTGATAATCATATTGTCACATGAAAAATCTCTCTGGTTCATGGAGTAATGGTGAAATTGGGTCACCTCTTTTCTTTTACTTGTGTTTCATATTTTTTCATTAGGCTGTAAAAATTCAGCAGACACAGGAAGGAAATTAAAACTAGCTAAACATTTCACACGCAGCTCCTGTTTTTTTTGTATTTTTTTCATTGAAATTGATATGGTTTGAAAGGGAATGTATCAAATCTTATAAAATGAAAGCACATTAGTGTTAAGGATACTGAGGAGCCAAAATTCACTGTTTCGATGAAGAGTACTGTCCCCAGATATCTCGTGTCTTCTCTGATCATTTATGAAATCCACTAAACAGAAAAATACGAACAAACGTAAGAATACAAATTTGAAGCACCTAAGAAGGACAGTCTAGGAAGTTTGCATTTCAGTAGGTTGAAACTACTGGATACGAAGCAGGTAAATCTAAATTGAGACTCCTTTTCTTGCTGTGTGCTGATAAGTTTTATGCGTCTTGAATTTGACAAGGGAAGTATGTGAGTCAGTGACATAATCTGTGCTGAGTTTAGATGTGTGCAACCCCTTTCAGTTCCTGAAATCATAATCTTTGTTAGTCAAGAATTTGGTTTGGTCAGTCTGTTTCCTCAAATGAATTATGAAAAACCAGTCGTGTACTACACAAAACAGCTTTGCATTGAGCATGTGAAGCAAGAGCTGACCAGCTTTAGGATTTGGAACTTTATGCAATGTATTAAATTTCAGCAGTAATACATATAAAGATCAAGGTAGTAATAAAGTTAGCATAGTAAAAATTTGGATATTCTAAGAAAGAGTGACTGTGATGACATATATAAAATATTTTTGAGACAAGAACGTGAAAGTAGGGCATATTTTGAATTTTTTTTGTAATCTACATAGGATATTCCTATTAAGCTTATTGAAAGCAAGCATGAAATAAAAAACTGGTTTAGTATCTTAAAATGCAGGCTGCCTCTTTAAAGATAAAATTATTATCTGCATTTCATTTTGAGTTTTGTAAGGCACAAGGCCATCTTTTTACATCCTTCCATTAGTAACATTCAGAATACGATTCAGTTATGTGTTGCACCTGGGACAAAAGACATTTGTAGGCATATTATATCCTTTAATTGTGAAGATTTAAGAATGGTTCTGTAATTCAAAAAGTGCAAAGGTGTGGTACAATTTGTGTGCCCTTTTAGTTTTTGTTAGTTGTTTATCACTTTTGCTTTGCAACAGTAGTCAGGAAATGCCTTCAAAGAACCAGGAAATTCTTTCATGGTTCAGGATAATTCTTTTAGATACTTGAGCAAGAAGCATATACAAAACTTCCCTGGGCTTCCTATTTTTATTCGGAAGTGCAATGTCTAGAAATGTGAAGAAATGAAAGCATATGTACAACATGTCAAAGAAAGCAGATGAAGAATTTAAGTAATGTTTTCTAATATTTTGTCAAAAAGAAAGCAGTTTTGTTAAAAATAAAGTTAGGAAGTAACAGTTAAATTAATAAGTTTTCTCCCCTTTTTTTTTTTTTTGTGGTGTTGAGATGGTTTTTTGTGGTTGGGGGGGGCAGGGCGCGGATTTGTTGGTTTTGTTTCTTTGCTTTGTTTGTTTGTTTGTTTGGGGGTCTTTTTAAAACTCTTTAATTACCCCCCAAATTTTTCCATTCGATTCGTTTTACGGTTTTTTCGGATCTTCCTTTTGAATGTTTTTTTTTTTTTTTTTTTTTGAGAGAGAGAGTAAATACAATTCCTAGCTTTTCAGATTATGGAGAGCACCAAAAAGATAACTGGATAACTAGATTAATAGCATTGCAAAGTGAGTATTTCTTCCAGCCATTTAAATCAATTTCACTTAAAAACTCAGGAGCATTTTGCTAACTATTGCTGTATGAGAACTAAGAGTCAGCTACCTACAGCACACAGTAATAACTCCTGGATAATATTTGAAATGGGTTTGTGTCCCGTTTTGGACTCATTACAAAAGTCTCTGTGATTTGCTTCTGTTGTGAGTCACTCACACAATCTTTGATTAGCTAGAATGTCTTTGCTTTGAAAATTAAAATGAAATTTTTTTTTGCAGCACTTTCAGTACTATCTCCTTAATAAAATCAGAGTTCTAGCTATTCCATACCTTGTGAAGTTTTATCCTTTTTTTGTCATTTTATTAAGCCTATTATTAGCATTGAATTAATTATATTATTATTCCTATTATAACTAGTTAGATATCTAAAACTCACAACTCTAATTATGTTCTGTAATAAAATACAAGTTTAATCAGAGAGAGACAACATTGGCTGATCCTTTTTGTTTCCTTTAGAGGCATCTAATTTGGCATAAGTCCTTTTCCAATGCAACTCTAGTTAATCAAAGGTTAATCAAATATTCTCCCTGCCCTGTACATACAGAAAACTCCAAATTGTTGACAGCGGGTGGAGGTACTGTAAAATGGGCTTTGGAAAGGAGGGGTTGTGATACAGGCTGCTTGTTACCAGAGGCAGCAGATCACATCAGGAGCAGTGCTGCTTTGATGAAGGAGGGGTTTTACCTGTGTCAGAGCTGAAAACCCCCCTTTGTAGAAAGCATCCTGTAGCAATTTGTGCTAAGGTTGGCCAAATCTAGCTTTACCATTCCTACATCATTTTTGCCAAGGTCAACACCTGCATAAATATCCTTCTGCCTGAAATGTTGGAATATCCTCTGAGATCTTTGGCTAACCGCTGCTAGTCCTTGCAAATTAGGGTCAAGATAACCAGAAGATTTCAGAGTCCTGCTTCACATGTGGTTTTTTTCAATTCAGGAGGAAGGAAAGCAAAGTAAGGTCCTGTTCCCTACTATCAACGACCCAGTAATTCGGTTATCCCCTCTAAAAATTAAACATTATTGTTTTCAAACAGTCAAGTTCTGCTGAGCCTAGATTTTTTTTTAAAAGCACCTATTTTCATCAGTCTTCTGAGCTACAAGTAACATCACTCATTAAATCAGACTTAATACCTAGATCTTTGGCCTTCCCCTCAGAGAAGTCTTTCTGACTTTTTTTCCCTAGAAGCACTAGACTTGAGTAAACCACTTTTTCTTCCATACTTCAACAACCACTTCCTGAATTAGCTGTTCATCCATTTCTGTTCCTGTATTTACTTCAGATTTACTTTCTTCTAAAGACATGATGTTCAGGCAATGTCTTGTTGCCAAAAGACAATGGAATTAAATAGGGAAAGAGACCGTATTAAAAATTTGTCAGAAACAATGTCATAAACCTCCTTTTGAACAGAAAGACATCTTTTCAAGGAACTTTTTAGATGGAAAAGAGAGAGAGAAATAAGAAGATAAGTTCCCTTGAGAAATGAGCACTTGAATGGAAAGATTTGTCCTTGTGGAATGAATTCTCTCTGGAGTCAGAGGTCTTTCCTGCAAGTGAGAAGAAAGGGCCAGTGGCCACAGCGGTTAGATTCCCCTGTGATCTCTTTCCCAGCCTCATCTGTGAGTCTTGTCCCAGCAGATACAGTAGTTTGCCTTAGAAAGAGATAGGTGTGGTTAATCCTTGAAGTCAGCACTGAGGTACAGCTGCTCAAGGAATGATCCTGAACTGTGAATGAGACATGTGGATGGGAGCAGGGAAGAATTATTTCCTGACCAAAGGGGCAGCAGTGCCAAAGTTTCGTCTAAGCCTGTGTTGAAGAGCACATCCAGAGGTAAAGGTCTGAATGGTACAACTTAGAGCAGTTGGCTTCATTTAGGTCTCTCACTTATAAGAGCCAAGGATTTTGTGGTCAAAACCAGTGGTGAAGAGGTGGCAGGTGGACCTTTTGCCTTCATTAGGTCTTGTTGAGAAACTCCTTTTTTTTTTGAGGAGACATAGAGCCATCTTCTTAGCTAGACTTAGTGCATGCTAAATCCCCACTTCACCTCAGTACTGACACTATTAAGATCAGTGAGTCTTAAGCTAGGGCACAACATTATTAACAATAGGTTACCATGTTTTTCTTTCTCTCGAAGCATGGAAAATAAATTAATTTTCAGTGTACATGCTCAGAGGAACAAAGCAAAAACTTTTCATTTTGTCTGTCTGCTACTTAAGTAGAACTATTCATTGCTCGGGTTTTTCTTTTAGGTTTAAGTTTTCTCAGAAAGTGAGCATGCAGGCATATGCGTGTGCATGTGTGTGCGCGTGTGTGTTCCTCAAGATGGAAAGGTAATTGAGCCCTGTGAATAAATTTAAAAACAAAATAATATCTGCTCAAGGTGACTTATAAATAAATACGAGACAACTATTGGTGCCCAGTGTGATCATGCCACTTGATTGCAAGTTAAATCAGTCCAGATTTAAAAATGTAAACTCCTTGATTTGTATGGAACAAGACATCTGTAGGTGGTTTATTAAAACCTGCTGATGTTTCCAGAACTAAATTTGTGCAGATATGGGCCTTTGGGTAGCTGTACTGAAAAAGCAGAGATATACGTTTTGTCTGGTTACCTGACTTCCGGCCCTGTACAGGTGTGCTTGAATAAATTAACATCAGTTACCTATGATGAGCCACTGCATACATTATCAAGGGAGGTGAAGATGTGAGAAAGCTGTTACCTGCCTCCTGTTATCACCTCCTTGACACAACAGTACCCATTTTTTCATCATCCTACTAGGCTTGGAATCGTCTACAGACAACTTTTTAGAGAATTATTTTCTATAAATGTACTTAATTCCAGCTCCAAGAAATAAAATACTTTGCATCCGTCCATGGTAATTATTCCTGTAATTGCCCAAATATAATTAGCTGTCATATACAACTTGAATTTCCTCCAATAAGAGCAAGGAAATCTGTTTTTAAGACATTAGATGTTTAATGAACCATTTGTCAAGAGACAAAAATTGTATCTTATACATTTTTAAAAATATAAACACACTTTACACCTGTACTATTGTTTCTGGATGTGATGCAGTTCATGAAGAGACTAGCTGCATATCCAGTACAATTGAATGAACCATTAGGTTTTCTCTTGCAGAGACACTACGATGTGTGTCATTGCTAATGTTCACATAACTCTTCCTTACCCAAGAGAAGCTGTATCATAAAGAAACATTTTGTGCCACCCCTAACGCAGATCTACTGATCTAACCTCTTCCATGAGTAGTCATGTTGAACACAGACAGCCTGTCATACTGCATACCTACCAATGTGAACAGGAGAAGCAGAATTAAAACTAGAATGCATAGAAAAAATGTCTTAATAAGATTTTTGAATAGCATTTAAAAGAAAATAAATAAATTGAAGCATGAGGCTATTTATGTAAGTAAATATTGAAGGATCGTTTCTGGTACAGAGGGAGTTTTTTTCCAACTACATACAGTCATTTGTTTGGGGTTTGAATTGGAGGTGGTGATTGTTTTTTAAAACCCCCTGCTGTCTACCTTATCTTGTTCTGCTTTGGTATACAAAATTATATCACTTAGGGAGGGAGAATACAGTTTTTTGTGCAGTTCAAGAAGTCTCATTTTTACGTGAACTTGCAAAAAAGCCAAGGTATTTTCAGTGACCTGAAAAGCTTATTCAAACAAATTGTTACACCAGAATTAACATAGGTGGGAAGCACAAGTAAAACATTGAAAAGACTAGCCAAAAGCAAAATGTGTATTGAGCAATATTTTCCCCTGGTATGTGTTGTGACAAATAGTATAAATGTTTAATGTGTTTTGTCCAAGTTTCCTACATAAGTTCTGTGTGTTTTCTGTTTGGTGAACGAGGTTATTTGGGAAGACAGGGCTGGGAACACGAAGGCCTATCATAAGGTTGCCCCTAGGTTCCTAGGAAATAACTGGAAGAACCACAAATCTTTCAGAGAGTGAGAGACAATTATTTTCCATTCATCTGAGTAAATGTAAAGCTGTACCCCATATACGAAGATGTCCCATCTTCCCTAGAGTCTTTTGGAAGTGGGTTAAATAAAACATCTCTCTGCATTAGTTTCCACAGGGAAAGGCTCTAGATGTTCTTTTAAACTTAACAGCAGAAGGCCATAAGATTTCTGCTACAGGGAAGTAAGCTGTACTTTACAGACAGAAGATAACACCAGGACACTACTTCCAAAAATCTGGGTGGAACAAGACGCTGCAGCTTGAGAGATGTGGCCTTCTTAGGTGTCGGAGTCTGGGGAGAAATAATGAAGGGTGAGGGAAACACATTTGTGGCAGGAATAGCTGTGTGTTTACTGCTCTTTGGATTTACAGCTCTCAGTGAAGGACAGAGACACTCAGGCAGGTAAATGCTGTCATACATACTTTCATGATCCATTCATTTGTCAGCTGTGCATGTCTGTTTGAAAAGAGAAACTCTCCATTCAAGAAGCAAACTTTTCATAGATCTTATACCCTGACCAAAGATTATTAATAGCTGAGACCATTTTCTTTTCCCCATAATGACAATGCTGCTCTTTCCCCTAGATTTGAGCTGTTTCATTCATTGGAACATGAACTGAGTGACTGTGTTGGGACATATACGAATTAATGTGAGTAAGAAAATTGGTGAGGCAAGTCCTACGAGTGAAAACAAACAAACAAGCAAACCCAAAACCAACCAAACAAGAAATAAAACTACACCAAAAAAACCCTAACAAATACCCCCCCAAAAACTGAAAGAGGGAAAATTTACCAGGTGTAGATGACTCCAAGTAGAGACAACTCTTTCTTGGGTGATAGTGTGCCAGTCCTATCAGTATATCTAGACAGAGGTTGACATTTCAAAATATATTTTGAAGTAGAATTATGTAGCAGGTGATCAGTATAGTAAAACAAAGATCGTTTGGATTTCTGTTCCACTGCTTTTTGACAAAATAGGTCTTAGCTAGTGAGACAGGTGAGATGGGAGAGTTTTCCACTGAAATATGTCTTAGTAAAAGATGTTACTCAAAAACAGTTGGCAATATATACGCTCTGGGGAAAACAAAACCCAAAATCTAACTTCTCTAAATCTGGGACATTTTTTTATGATTATACAAACTGCTAGTCGTTAGCAAATATGACAGGGAGTAAAAGCAAATCTGTGAAGTAGAGCCTATGGTTTCAGAAATATACTGTTCAGTTAGAAAATATTAAAGGTAAAGCTAAACATACTGCTCACTACTTATCTCAGGGTGATCCTGAAGGAAGACACACAGAGTTATGAATGAGATTTAAGTGCTCCAGTGTCAAGGAAGAGACCCCTGTATAGGCACTGCAAGTGCACTGCAAGACACTGTGCACAGCTTTTCACTACCCCTTTATCCTGACCTGCAGGACTTGCGATTTGCTGCCCTTTGTCTCTTCAGGCAAGCGGTGCCACACATCACGTACCAGTATTTGTGATGTTATGCTGTAATACTTCAGTAGAAACCACTCATTCACGTCCAGCACGTACACGTAAAATGTTCTCTAATCGTTCCTCTAGAGGTACCTCAGATGGTCTTTTGGGGCCTGAGGTAACACAGGAATACCTTAGGTGAGAGACCACTTATGGCTCATCACAAGTTGACCTTTTAATGGCAAACACTGGATATTTCCTGACAATAGTTTTAGGCCGAGTACTTCTAAAGAAAATCTAATGCTTTTTGTAGTGCTTCTTGCTTTCCAGCAACATCTTTTAAATGAGCAGTTTGCCATGTGCTAAGCAAACATTTTATTATTTTTTTTTTTTAATTAAGAGTTTATTTCACATTTAAGCTTGCCCTAAATAGCATTGCTTTAAAAAAGCTGTCTAAGAAATAATTTAACATTTTTGCCATGAGGCACCTTCAAGCTTCATATAAATGGACCTGGAAGAGAAATGAAAGAGTTTTAGATTTGCCAGAAATGTACGGTCTCATAAAAGAGAAAGAATTGCAGGACTTTGTTGGCATTGTGTATAAATGTAAAATGGTTTGTTTTGTATGGGGAAAGCAGGGGGAGAGAAAGAAAGGATAAGATTGTAATAAGAAGATGGTTTTTGCTGTTGCTTTGGTTTTCCTTTTTTTTTTTCCTTTTTTGTTTTTTTTTGAATAAAAAAGGGGAAGAAAGCCCCAAGCTGTATGTCTGTGTCAAACTGTATAAGTCTGAAACACAAGATGTAAATTATAGGGTTTATAAGTTGTTATTTCCAATGTTACTGATTTTGATTCTAGTGCTTTACAAACTTTATTGCTTATTTTATTAACTAGGGAAAAGTGTTTCGCGTTTCCAGTTCAATACATTTTTTTTCCTTTCTTTCTCTCTTCCTCCTTCTTTCTCCTTTTCTTTGTTATGCCAGAATAAAGAAAGCAGTTACAGTTCAGCCACTTGCAACTGAAAATACAAATGGGACATAGTTAATTTTGCTGACTGTAAACCTTAGGTTGTACTTTTGTGTTTTACACACAATATGTGGAAATAAAAATAGACCAGACATGTATATGTATGTCTGTGGATGCATGTACTGAAAGAAAGACATGCATTATGTTATTAGATAAGGATGTAAAAATACAATGGATAGAAAGAGATCTTGGATTCCCTCTCAGAAGGTAAATGAGCCCTTGTTTCAAGAAGAAGATGCACGCAGATTATACATTATGCAAGACTGAGAACCAGGATTTCATGAGGAGGGGCCCTGGCAGGAAGAATAACAGATCCTGCACTGGATGTCTCTCAGGTCTGATAGCCAGATAGGGGAACAGCACTAATTCTGCAGCCTTTTTAGTCCGTTCTGTCACAGAAGGGGCACTGCTGGGTCAGTCAGCTCACTAGTAATTGTGTTTTACAGACTTCTAAAGCAATTGGCTCAGTCAGTCCCAATTCAATAAAAGTGTAGAGCGAGAGTGAGAGCACTTTTGTTCTATTTTTTACTTGAAATTATTTCATTCAGCAGTCTGTCTTTTTTATTACCAGGATTTGACATTAGCACTCCAAGCTATATTAGCATCCATTTCAGCAGTTCAGTAATGGTATTAAAAAAACACTTAACTTCAACGGTGAATGGTTGTATGACAGTACCATAAAAATCCACATTAAAAAAAAACTTATGTATTTGTCCCTGCAAATTATTTTTCACTCATTTAACCACTTCAAAACTACACTCTCTTGGCTGGTGTTTGTAAGAGCTTTCGCAGCAAGGAAGGCTTGTAAAGGGGCTGCAACTGCGGCAACAATGGCATAAAGAGAAAAATGAAGACATTTAAAGAAGAAAAATGTGATAGGAACATGCAAGCACACATACATATACAACAAAGACCTTTCATTTTGAGCGGGTGCCTGTCATTCATCAACTGAAGTAAGATTTTTAAACTCAAATCACTTGAGGTAAAATCTTTGGCATCTTCCAGATTTCTGGGATTTAATTTTGAACCCAGCACTCTCCAAGCTTGGGACGGCAGCCTAACTATCTTGGCACTGCAGCACATTCATAAATGACTGCATTAGGTTCTAAATTTTGATTAAACATTCTGTAATTAATCAATGGTAGACATGAAGCAGTTGGCAAGGTCCAGAGCTGCAAAATGTTTAAGACATAAAACATTACAAAGTAATTAGAATGTGCTCCTTCAAGAGAAGGATTGCCTTCAATAAAGAGGTAAATGATAGCATCATGTTTATTGTGGACGTAGGCAGCCAGTGCAATATGATAAACTGCAGGAGATACACATATCAGTAATCATCCACATTATTAGTGTCATTAATCATAATTCTAAAAATATGACAGCAGCAGCCAACTTTTTGACCAATTTTGCCTCTGCCTGTTGGCCGTTATAACTTCACTAATAGACTGCAGAGCTCCTGTGCGTGGCAGTTTGCATTGAGAATGGAAGGTTAATTATATTTGAGCTGCTGATTCCTTCTCTCCTCGGAAAAGACTGAGCACTTTGACAATCCCAGGAGCTCACTGCTGTTAAACCAGTAAAAGTACTTTATTGAAATTTTCTTTGTTGGTCAGGAATGAGTAGATGTTTCAAATGAGATATAAGCGCCAGGCTGGGACGGCCGTTAATGTTTCTTCCAAAATAATCCTTGGACAGCAAGCTGAACTTAGATATCTTTGCACATTCTCTTGTGGATGAGTAAAAAGTTGTGAATTTAATAAATGCTGACAATAGCATGTATGGAAGAATCTCAGAGGATTGAAATTACTGAGGAGTTGGGGCATCAGTGAAGGGAGGTTGTAGGATAATCAGCTATCCGTTGACCTGATAGGGGTACTTATCTAGTAATGTAAAATTACTAATAAAGGAACCCTGTTGAAATGCCACATCATATTTGGTTTTATAGTTTCTCTGGTATTATATAAATAAACCAGAGTTTTTAGACAATCAAATGTTAAAAATGAGAATTACTATTGCATTTTGACCAAAATAAATTGTTTACAGATTTACTGTGGAACCTGAAATCATGCAAAACTATCACTGGATCTCAGGTTTTATTATTATTTTGAACTTGAGGTTCAATCAGTAAAGAGTCTAAATCTTCTAAGCAAACCATGAGATAACGTGTTGCCGTGCATCGACATCTGAGAGAAAAGATTTGGTTTGAAAGCAGAGTTGGGGAAAGCTAGGAGTTCTGCCTGAATTTTGTCTTTATTTCTGCATTTACTGAAACTTGTAGTTCAGTAAAATTCATGAGTGGGATGCTGAACTGGAGGGTCTGTTTGTGTAAAAACTTGCAAAATTATCACATTTGGCTGTAGTAGTAAAATGAATGAGGGATGAAAACTTCTGATTACAAAATTTGGATCATATAATATTTAGATGATTTAGGTTTGAAAATAAACGTTAATGCATGTGTTCTTCGTCCCTGCAGTATTTCTTAAGGGAAAATATACTTTGTGTCAAGGACCAGGAAATACTTCAACACAGTGGATATGAGGACTTCTTAGTGCATGACTGCAGTGCACTGCACCAGCTAAACTTTTCTGTAGAGCTTGTGTGAACTGTAGAAGCAGCTTTGGAGTGATAGTCAGTGGTGCTGAGCACCTGTTATGCCCATCAAAGGACTTTGTCATATGTACAGTGACCTTCTTGTGCGTGTAACATTGCAGCACTGTATTAGTTCACTTAGAAAATATTCTCTCAGATAAATCCTCTTATTCCAAACTTTCTCAACCAGTCCGGATATTAGACAAGAGTGCTGGCTATTTTGTAATGAGTCTGTTTTGCTTCCAGGCAGCTAGTAAAGTGAGAGGCTGAAGTGTTGTAACACAGTTTTGATCGTTTCTGAGTAACTTTGGCAAGTACACCAGTCGTCGTGCTTTTTGTTTGTAACATCTTTTGATCTTTAATGAACAACAATAGTAATATCTTAAGAGCGCGACATAACCTCGATGGTTCTGAGCACACACAACTGTTGTGAAAGCGTAATTCTGTTCACACCATAAGGACCGTTTCACTAAACACCTCAACAGGTATGTACTGAATTATTGGACCTTTCAAGAATCCCAAACCTGACAGATTTTTTTTTTTAATTATTTAGTAGCAAACATTCCCATCAAATATCAGTTTCATATTTAACCTGAGTATTTGCCCACACAGTCAACTATCCTGCCTTCCTAAATGCTATCCTGTATTAACATTTTTTTATGCATTCCATGGTGATGATAAATTGTCTTCTGACTCTAACTGTGGATTAAGTATGCAAAAGGCATGTTTGCCACTGCCAACAAACCAATAATTCTCACTAACATCTTCAGAGTTACAACATTTATAAAGTTGCAAAGTGGAGTAAACAAACCATCTGTTTGGCTTTACCATATATGTCATGCTCTCTTATTAGCATATTACGATTCATTTAGTAAACAAATTTGGTGATTTTGTTCATGTCAAAGTTAGAGGGAGCTTGAAGATGATTAACATTCCTGGGACAGGCACATTAATACATTGCTTCCTCTGCAAAGTTAAATGGCTTCTCAGGAGAATCACCCCTTGTTGACAAGATGAGACTGTCAATTTTGTTTGCCTGCCACATTAGGGGCCGTAAGGGGATGGGAAGCTCTGAGAAAGAGGAGCAGTGTAGGCAGCATAATTCACTGTGAATTGAAAAAAGAAGTCTAATTCTGATAAATGGTCGACCCCAATACATCCTACCTGTTATTACAACAGACGTGCCGTATCTGTGCAGTAAATTAGTTAAACCCCTAAAGAGTTTGATGGGAGCTTATCTTCAAGTGAATAATTTGAGTGTAGAGGGAGCTGTCTTCGTGACCAGTGTGAGTGATTTGTTTCATATTGAAAGGGATTGAAATGACTGGGCTCCACATCTTTAATTTGCAAGAACTTGCTTGTCCTTTATTTCCTGTATTTAATAAGCACTGGGGTTTTTTTTACTTTTTTTAATAGATGCTGAACTGTATTTTACCTTTTGGATTTTCTTCCTATGAAAGGTTAATATTTTTCAGATTCTATGCAATTTCAGGCCTGAAGAACTCATGCTATTACCCTGTTCATGTAGAAATGCCATGGTTTTATGGGGTAGTATAGTATTTTTTCCTTGACTCCTTCTAAAGTCTAGCCCCTATACCTACTTTTCCCCTTACATTTAGAGGCAAATTAAATATGATCAAATACATGGAAGCACTAGTGTACAGACTTAAACCTTGTCCCTGTTCAGATAAATGTGAATTTTATAATTTAGGTCAGATCCGGATTTCAAACCATTATTATCTTTGCTTAGATTTATGGATTTTTTTTTTTCTTTTTAATTGAAAAAGGCCCCAAAACAAAACAAAACAAAACCTGTATCAAAGACTGCTGATAGAGTGGCAAAATTAGAACAGTAAGTGAGAAAATAATTTCTTTAACAGTTTCCATTACTAATTAAATTCCAGGAACTGTTTTATTGTTGATTCTCGTAAGCAAATGGGGGAAATGTTCCTCTCTTGAAGAAATATCAGAATTGAGGCCATATCTTTCTCATAAATATGCACACTGTTATATTTAGCCAGAGTCTTACTTTCTGGTTCTTTGATTTTAGCTGCATGAAACTCAGCACTTTCAGTCTGCAGAGATTCTGAGAAAGCATAAAGCTCTGGGTTTACTTTCTGTAATGTTCACATATTCTGGGCCTTTCTATGAGTTTCAGGCTTAAACAAGCAGGAAAGGGACATGAAACTCAGGTAAGACCACAGTACTTTGCCATATTACAAAATTGTGTTAGCAACTAAAATCATGTGAAAATTTAAAACAAAACCATAAGTCTTAATTCTCTTCGTCTTTTAGGTGAAGAGAAACAAAGAGAACTTTCCTTTAACATTTCATTATAGGTAAAAATGTAGGCTGAATACTGAGCTGAAAATATGTGTGGAAAAAGTCTCACAGGAGGTATAATGAAAGTTTCATTGTTTATGATATTTTAAATGAGGTTGATAGAGCTTAGTTTTAAACGAAGTGTAGCAGGAGGATAGCTTTTATGGGGCCTGTACAACCAGAGCAGTTACTTCCATATCCATCTTTAATAAGGGGTTTGTCAATTTGTACATAAACCAGCAGACAATTGTGTTCTGACCTTTGATTTTCTAACAAAACCATCTTTAAACTGCTGAAGATTGTGTGGGTTTAGGTTTTGTAACCCAATAGTAGCTTCTGTCTTCTTTAAAAAAAAAAAGAACAAACCTACTAACACTTGGAAAAAACATATTTTGACAGAAAATAATTTTATGTTGTCTTTACATGCGTTAAGTCCCAAAATATAATTTTATTGTGTTACTTAATGCTGGGATCACTTACTGATCTTAAAACAAAGCTGACCAAAGACTGATGGCCTCCTGCTGTCACGTTCTGTTTGTGATTTCTTTGTAGTGTTAGAGTGCTAGGGCTAGGAGGTACTAATTTATCAAATCATGTGTTTGCCAGAAAAGGCGTTTTCAGAGAAGCTGAAATGTCAGAAACTGGGATGGTGGCTTTCTTGGAAACGTAGGAGGAACAGTTGTCGCTGGGTACATCTGGAAATGTTGAAATGGATTGTTTCAGAATTTTAATGAATGATACAGTATACTCTGATGGTTGACTGAGATCTTTATCAGGGAACTTGGTCGCTTGTTGTCAGCCAAGGAGAAGCAAGGGCCCAGTAGCTAGGATGTTTAACTGGGACATCAGCTGGCTTGGCTTTTCTGTCTCACTGCATCAAGCAGTGGAAAGTGGGTTTCTGTAGTCCCTAACTGACTGCCCTAACAACTGTGCTTCTCTTTCATTCTCACTCTCCTTTTCTCTCTCATACCATAATATTTAAGTATAATCATACTTTTTGTCTTGCTAAAATAATTAAGAAAGTAATGCCATATGCTTAATTTTCAACAGCCTGTCCTGTCCTGAACTGTGAACACATTCAACTTAATTTTTCATGAAGTTGGTTTTGTGCCCTCTATAATGCTCAAATCTAAATAAACAGTGCTCTTTACAACCCAAATTCTCTAACTCTGCTCTGTGCATCAGAGATCAGGTTTGCCCCAGTGCAGATAGGACTGCAGTTACGGGTGCGTCCAAATTTGGCCTCGAGTCATCTGTAGAATTCATGCCAATTCTATACCAGGACAAATTCTACTCTGATAAATTCCTTCTCACTCACTTCAAAATGAAAAGAGTGACTAAATAAAAATAAACTAAACTAAAGTGGCCATTAAATTTCTTCTTTCCAACAAATGGACAGTAAATTAACAAAATCAGATTCATTGACAAGTGTAGAAAGAAACTGCTGAAGAGATCCCAGTCTGGATTTATGATCTGTGTAAATAGAGGGTACATTTAATTGATCATATTTCTTAGGCTTATAATCCCCTTCCTTCTTTTGGTGCATAGTGCATCTAAGAAGCTTGCTAGTAGGAGGTGGGGTGGAATCAGCAATGAATTCTAGTTAAGGAAGAATACTTCCATGAACTTCACGAGAGAAGGAAAATACTGCCACTACTGGGATCATGCCCAGAGTCAGGGAGCTGCTGTAACTGCTGGAGGATTGTGCATTGCACTGCTGCCAAAATTCCTGTCTGAAAGGGCAGTGGTGAACTCAGAGGCTGACAGTTTACCACAACCAGAGATTTCATGTGTATCATCATTATCATTATCATCCTCACAGCAGCACTGCTCCATTCTTACGGCCAGATTTACTCCAGTGAGGACTTTGCAGACACTTTTGCCTTCCATATATGCAATTAATTAATAGTAACCTGAAAAAAGAGTGGTATTTATGTCAAAAAATCAGGTATTTTGCGTCCTGGAATTTGCTCAAACTTCCTTGCCACAACAAGCTACATTTCAAAACATCTTGGAAAAATACTCTTCTCGTTTTTAAGGGTATCTGACATGTAGTACAGAGCTAAACAGGTGTTTGGACATTATTTGGCACAGATAGTACTTTCAGAACTAACCCTCTGCACCCTCCCTTGTTGCCTAGGAGAGGGTAGGTATAGTAATAGAAGTAGAGTGAGCTATGCTTTTAGTTAAACTCATTTGATGTTGTATTTCTGTCTGGAAGACTTCAATCACCAGTTGTCTTTACACAACATTTCCACTGTGAGGATCAAATGCCACTCTAGTAGTTGATGTACAAATAAGCAATCTAGGAAGTCCAGAGGCATTCAAAGGATTTAATTAGGTCAAATATTTTGTTTCATTCACACATATATATATACTTCTGCCAATCATTTATGTTCTTTAAGTTCTTTTCCCTGCAGATACAGCAGCAATTGCAGTGCAAAGGACACCAGAGATGGCCTTAAATTAGCTAGCTCAGGTATGAGGAATAATGAAGCCATGGCAAGCTGAAGCTCAGCAGGTTTTGGCATATTTTGCTTCAGGATTTTCTGTCTGTTTGATGGCAGCGTTCATGCATTGGCACAAATCACTCTGCCCAAGCTGTGCCTCAGCTTACTCAGGGACCATTGTTTACACATACCTGGGAGCAGTATCCGGGAGGAGGAAGAGATAAGCAGCTTTGTAAAACACATCAGGGAACAGAATAGCTGAAGCAAGAAACTGCAGGTGTCATGGGGAGGAGCAGATGAACAAGGTGACAGGTGGTTAGCATTGGCTGAGGGCTCGTAGGGGACTTCCTAGGGTTTGGGAGTGACAACGCAGAGGAGAAAGAGTTGGATTAGGATGGAAAATCTCTGTTTGGTATGGAGAAGGGGGTCTGAGACTTTGGGGTTTTTAATAAGATTTCAAAACTTCAGCGTCTAAATAAATGAATTTTTTTCACAATTCATTCCTCCTCCTCCACCAGAATGTTTTCGCATATGATATTTAGGGACAGTATTAAGCACAAGTGAAATAGATTAAGAAATGAATGTAGAGGAATCAATTCTTTTGAACTGTGGTTGCATAATGGAAATCGACTGCTATGAATGAACCTATGTTCAGAAGTTATGAACAGCAGAGCTAATGCACTACCATGAGTTCATCTTTATTATTGCATTACACCTGAATCAATTGATAAAGTAGCTTCTTTTTAAGGCTAGGAATGGCACTTAATTGAATAAAAGTCAATGTAATTATATTAGGAGAATCCAACAGTACTGCTGACAGCGGAAAAGGGACACTACTGAGCAGAGTGCCAGAACTGGTCCGCACATTTCTGCACATCGTTTGCCTGACAGATATTATGGGCTGGTACATACTTTAACTAGATTACTGATTGCTACTGCTGTAAGTGAGAATTGAATAAGGGAGGCATCTCTTCTTATCAGAGCATCAGCAGCGTTTGCATCCTTACACTGGTCTTTCTCAGAATGGCTGGCTTCTGTCTATCTGGGGCTTGGCGGCCCCTCTTTAACTTGGCAATTTATTCTTATCTCTTCATTTAGTGAATGCTGAAGTTATTTTCACTGCATGCCTCACTGTTGTTTTTCTCAGCAGCAAACCAAGGAAATCGTAAGCACAAATGCATGGAAGCAACAGTTACAGTTATCCTGACTAGCTTGTAAGCTGAAACAAATTCCCATAACACAGGAGTGAGGAGGGGAGAGAGGGGGAGAAATTATAAGTGCACATCTGAGAACTTCATGAATAGTCTGCAGTTAGCCTTATGATGATAAGCACAAATGTGCTTTTACGGTCATTTAATAACTCTGGTCAGTGTGGACAGGCCTTCACTGTAGGCGTTTCCTGTACTGCACTTAGCAACTTTACGTGGAGCTACATTCCATCTGAAACCAGGAAGGCAAGGGACCATCAGGACTACTGTTTATCATTCATGTATGTGCACACTGCATGCATATATTCAGAACTCATTTGTGGGTAATAATGGGGATGGTGTGAATATGCTTTGATTAATTTGCTTTACGTTTTCCATATTGTGTGATTGAGTCAGTATCCATCAGGACAACAGTGTAAGTGATATTACAGCTGACAAAAACCAGTTTCACAGTCAAGACTTTTTTTAAAGTCTGTGTTTTATTGGTTTCAGATTTTTTTTTTTTTTTTTTAAACCAGATATGTCTGGATTGGAATGTGAATTTGTTCTCTCTCTCTCTCTCTCTCTCTCTCTCTTTCTCTCTCTCCTCCCCCTCCCCCTTTCTTTCTCTTCTCTCCTCTCTCTCTCTCTTTTGTGATCTCAATTTAGCAAAAGATTAGAAAGCTGATCTTATCACAAGGTAAGCTCAGCCTTCCTAAGTGCAGTGTGGGGATATGCATAATTACACTTCTACGCCTCAAAAAGCAATGGTGCTATACTTGCTTGTGTGAAGGGAGTATTTCCCATGTGGGACAAAAGCAAGAAATACTCTCCACTTTTCCCACCCTTGCCCATACCTCTCAACTGTCTCTCATTAGGAGAGAAATCCTCTATTCTAGACCGCCCCCTTACTGGACTAATTGCATCCCAAGCACACACAATTCAATTAAACTGCATTTCAGTATCAGTTTTATGTCAGAGAACAGTTACCTGCGTTTGCAGGTGAGTGGTGATGCCTGAAAGTTAAAAGCTAAGGCATCATTCGGACAGATCAGTTCTATTGCTGCTTGTTTATTTCCTTAAGTTATGTGCAACAGATAAATGAATCACAAAGTAAGTGTTAGAAAATTACAGAGATTTACTCCACATGAATTTAATCTTCCTACATTTGCATTTGCTTTATTTATTTGCATTGAATTGCTGTACCATATTTTGGACTTCAGTTGGTTGAGAGGTATGTTTCAAAGGGTTTCTTAAAATAAAAGCGTCCAGTAAGGAAATATTGCTAATAGCTGTTGTTCCTCTTCTCCCTTTTCTGTTAATGTAGGACCTGAATGTCTGTAAAATATTTGATCATTGTTATGTCTTCCTATGCCAGTTTTATACCTAGTGCTTTTTTGCAAATTAAGCTATTCCTATGTTAAAATTCTCTC